>JACEFZ010027893.1:12500-55000 GCA_014155875.1 Cepaea nemoralis | reverse complement strand
AGCATTCCCATAAGCGCTCCATCCCTATCCTCAGCAGCCAGCGAAGAGTTCCAACACCAATAGTACCAGTAGCAATCTGATTATATGTCCGTCTCGCCTTTCCTCTGAGGGTAGAGCCAGATCCCCTCGTCACTCCTCGCTGTCTCATTCTTACCAGACTATGGTGATCCATTTGCTCCTCCGAGGTGTACACGTGCTCCCACAAGGCCGCAACCACGTCTCCCTTGTCATGCATCAATACTCCACCAAGTTTTGCAGAGCCAGCCAATCTGTCCGCCTGTTCATTCCCCAGCACACCGGCATGCCCCGGAGAAAAGATCCAGGCGATGCTTGCCACCCGTGACCTCCGAAGCGAAGCAAGCCACTCTACCCGAAGCTTGCCTGTCCTCACCTTCCTCAGCAGGCTTTTTGAGTCAGTTACAATCACGATGTGTGCGTGTGTATCGTATTCTCCATCCAGCGGAAAGCTGCACTGACCGCATCTACCTCCATTCTTAAGCTAGATGTTGTGGTATCATATGCCAGGCTCTCCTGTACCAAACGTCGACCATTAGCTTTTTGTAAATGCTTTTGTACATAATAAACGATTATAAAAAAAAAAGAAAGAAAGAAAATTAATAACGCCCATCCCAAACTTTGATAACATTAAGAAAGAAATGAGAAGACTGAATATTAACATATTAGGTACATGTGAGACCAGAGGGCAGTATAACTTCCGAGGAATACAGCATAAACCATTCTGGTGGAGAGAAAAAAAATATAGGGGCATCAATTACAATGAATATATAACTAGGAGAAGAACAATGTTGATTTGTAGAAGGCAAGGGTTCAGTATATGCGAAATATTCTCAATGCCAATGAATTTCTTCGCCTCACGTTTTCATGCCCAGGGCTTCTTGAATGATATAACGAATTAGACATGGCCGAGGACCAGAGTAAACATTTTGAAATGACCGTCATCCTCGGAGATTTCAACGAAAAAGTAGCAACGAGAAGGTGAGTGGTTTGACTGGTGACTATGGCCTAGGTGATAGGAATGAGAGAGATGACGATTAACAGGAGAAGTGAGTAGGACAAAACCTGATCTGGGACAATCAAGGCCTGCTAGCAGTTATTTTCGCAATAGCGAAAGGCCGTGCAAGCTTATGGGGCTTATGTTGACAAATATTACAAATAGTTCTCCCCCCCAACCCCCACTCCCCTCTCTCTCTCTCTCTCTCTCTCTCTCTCTCTCTCTCTCTCTCTCTCTCTCTCTCTCTCTCTCTGCTAAATGCTGGTGCAATTACGTTTGCTTAGAGAACATGGGCATCACAAATACCTAACGTGGGTGTAACGCGCCAAACATATGAGAATGTTTAAAATAATATTAAATGCGCTTTTGAAGAAAAATAAAAAGATGAGTTAGAACATTTTCACTATTTAAATAGATGCATTATTTTTAATGAACACTTTGAAAATGCCTTAAAGATTATATCATTATTTATTATAACGCATATGCCTGTAAATAACTGTAGACAAAGAGTTTATAAACCTTTGAAAACAATGCAACAATCTATATGTGGTCGCCTGATGCGACACACGATAGTGATGTTACCAATACCAGCATCCCCTGCAGTGCCCCGGGGTATCTTCTTCTTCTTTTCGTTCATCCGGAGTGTTTTTTCAGATGTCATTGCGGTGTGTCTGTTATGCGTCTTTGGGCCTAAACCCGTAGGCCAACACATCCGACAATAGCGTGCTTTTTTGACCAGGTAGCATACCTGGGAGACTCTCACTTTTGTGGTGCCATCTACAACCATGCTGGCCAAGGTTGAACGGTCGAAGACAACGGTCATCCTTCAAAGGAAGGCAGGGACAGCCCATAGCATTTTCCGCCATCCAAGGTTGCTTCCATAGTTGCAGGGCCGACACATAACGTCCTGGATCTGGGCTCACCGAGGGAAATCGTCACGTCCTGCTCATGGCTGCTTTAAATCCTCACTTCAGTATATTGGTCATTTCGTTTTCCCCGGGCCATTCCCGCACAAACCAGACAGGTTTGCAGACGGCATCCACTCAGCGAGTTTTCGGACATGTGCTTGTCGTTGCGCCCATCAGAGCTGTTCCAGGCACGACAGACATTCGGAAACAACCTAGTCAGAGCTGTTCCGAACAAGAGCGGCATTCGGAAACTAGGTAGTCAGAGCTGTTCCTAGCACGAGAGACATTCGGGCGAGACATTTCACTCGGACGTAATTGCGTAGTGTCAATTTTTAGTTTGCCACCCGTAGGACGACACTTTCGACTTCTGACGGGCATTTTTTAGTGAGGTTAGCCTTCCTCTGGTTTCGAGACACGTTAGACTGTTGTGATGTCACCCACATCTCAGCTGGTCAAGATAGAACGATCAACGATATCGCGGTCGGCCCTCAAGGGAAGGCAGGGGCAGACCATGGGCATTATCTCACTATCCGAGGAGGCTTCCATAATTGCAGAGCCGGCACATATTGCTCTGAGACTGGGCTCACCCGAGGAGTTTCCACGTCCTGCTCATGGCTGCTTTAGTTCCCCACTTCCATGTGTTGGGCATCCCGCTTGCCACTGATCGCTCAAGCACACACCAGGAGCGGTCAGATTGGGAGCGACATCCACTCGGTAAGCATTTGCTTGTGACTTCAGACCACGCAATAGGTTCGCTCGCCGTGCGTTCCCTTTTGCGTTGTTGAGACGTTCTTCCACTTTTGTCTACACTCTCTATGAGTTAGACACAGAGTTTCCGTAACCATGCCCTTCGACTGGGGCACTTTTCTGACTTTTTTTGTACTCGCTCACGAGGTAGGCTACATGTGCTGCCGGCTCAGCACCTTACCTTCGTGCAGCAGTGAACGAGAAACGTTCAGGCCCTCTCATCCGGGAATCCCTCATATCCCCCAGCTGAGTGCCTTCGAACATATATCAGACCTGAGCATGTAGCTTGCTCAGTATCACGTTTCTATTTTCCGGTAGACGGGTGTCGGCCTGGCTCTCAGATCCGAGGGTTTGTGGCTTAGAGGCGTTCAGCCACAGCCCTCGACAGGGAGCCTTAAGAGTTTTGTCCGGACCAAGAAATTCTGACCTGATTTAAATTTTGACTGCTATCCTCAGTCTATACCTGCAGAGCAGCAGGTTGTGTCTCTCTTAGTCTGGTCCCTATCCCATAAGCTGTCCGATATGTAATGTTTCACCCATCGGCAAGCAAATGGGATCGATGGGACACGCAAGCTCCCCCACCACGTCAAGGTGGAGACACATCGGGGGAGTGCCCCTGGGTATGATGGGAAGTCGCTCTGGAAACACTGATAAATAGAGGTGCGTGTCAGTTTCCCGCTCTCTCCAAATATAACAACCGTGGCCGAAGGAGCGATTATGTAGATCGCTGTAGTGATGTAGATATTATCAAATAGGGAGGCTTTAACCAGCCCTCCCCAGTCACTGGACTCTAGTTGAGTTAAATATATTTAGATAGCTTAATTAAAGGTAGGATAGTGGTGCCTCTACTAATCCCCAGCTGGAAGCTCCAAACTTATAACATCCACAGGGTTGAGGGAGAATTTGGTTTAGTTCGGTTTATAATTTTACAGAGTCTGAGGAGCTCTTCTGCTTCTGATTGACTAAAATTAGTAGAGTTATCTTCGCATGTAAAATGGCGATAAACGGCAGAATTGTGACAACATAGGTTTGCGTCAATGAGTGTAATAATGAAAACACAAGTGCCAGACGTTTTCACTGAAGATTCAGGACAAAGGATGTTCTCATACGATGGTGTGTATATTTGTAGGGATTTAGATTTAATGTAGCTGACAACGCAGTACTCAACTGCTCCAACATCATAAGGGAAGAAATACAAACTAGAATCAACTCTGGAAATAAGATATACTATGCACTACAACATCTACTAAAATCAAAGGCGCTATCTCGTAACACCAAAATCGCAATATACAAAACACTGATCAGACCAGTTGTGCTGTATGGCTCTGAAACCTGGAGTACAACGAAAGGAGACGAAGCCTTGTTACAAACCTTTGAGAACAAAATTTTAAGACGCATCTTTGGACCCATTGGAGATACACAAAGTGGAGAGTGGAAAAGAAGAAGTAACAAAGACATTTATGATCTGTTTAAGTCCCCGCTAATCACTGGTATCATGAAGGCTAATAGACTACAATGGCTGGGGCATATAGAAAGAATGGAAGATAACAGGGAAACAAAACTCGCTTACACTCAGGAAATAAATGACCGTAGACCCCGAGGTAGACCAAGAAGGCGGTGGAGAGATAATACATGTACAGACCTACAAGCACTTGGATTCAACGACTGGCAAGAGAAGGACCACCAGAGAGACGAATGGAGACGGATTGTATTTGCAGCAAAAAACCTCAATGGCTCGGAAAGCTGAAGAAGAAGAAGAAGACAACGCAGTATGAATTGGAAGGAATCAAGTATCGATACGATACTGTGTTGTGTAGTTCTAGAGAATTTGATATAGCCAGAATTCAATACAGTGGGCAAAATATGTAGTATCATAGTCCAGAGTAGAGGAGGGTGTATGTATTGTTATATAAAGTCTGTGTTCTGACAAGAGGAAAATACGGAGCACTAGCATAAAATGTGAGGAAATAATGGTTGGGGCTGTTTACAACAGTAAAGAGGAAAATATGGAGCACTGTAGCATAAGATATTAGGTTATGGTTAATTCTATTTGGGTGGTATTCCTGTATGAAGGTAGCCAGGCCAGGTGCCGCAAGGATATGTATTGAAATATAATTATTTATAACCATGAAGATGACAACGGGGTTGGGAAACCATATTTATGTTTGTGGCACATTGAGTATAACATGTAATGTTTTATGTGTGGTGCATTGTGAATGTATTTAAATTACCATGACAGGAAGAATCAGTGTGCTTCTGTTATAGCATATCGGTGTGGGTTTTGTTATTAGAAGAAATTACATTAGGCTGGTAGCTTTATTTATAAGTTCACAGCAATGGCTGAGGCGATTGATCCGCAGTGATCAAACTAGGCAAATATGAACTGCACAGCCAGAGGCACCCCCACTATGTTATAAAGTGTTTGAAGTCAGATGACTTATTATGTCTCAATAATGCTAAAACTGTAGTGATGGTTGGCGTACGGAGGTGTAGAGTGGCACGGTGAAAGCAATAGACAGGTGGTGCTTGATGACAATGTCTGTTATATTCTCCTAGATAAATGTAGCCATGGTAATAATTATTCATGACTGTGTGCAGTGATGAAGGTGCCAGGTTGAACACTACACATATGATAGTGTTGTTTATAGTTATAAGATTCATGATTATGAGGATAATGATCTGTGTTGTTCAGGTTTGACAAATGTGACCTTAGTAAGAATAGTCTCCTGACCAGCCAGTGCAAGAGGTGCTGAATAGGGCACGCATAATGAATCTGGAGTATTATTGGCTGAGCTTGATCATACGTGGGAAATAATATTGTGATGGTTTTATTTGGCAATGTATGGCATATGTCTGAGTTGTTGTCGGTGACTTCAGTCAGATATGACTGAGCTACCGTATGACAGTAGACGGTACTACCTGTTTTCTGTCAGCGCCGAATGTTGGGCGGCGCTTACCAAACCTGACACCCCACATTGTGCCAACGGCTTCGGGCGGAAGAGCGCAATTGGGAGGGTACAGGCCTTATCCAGGTGCGAGGAAATGCAACCCAAAGACAAAATAAGTCATGGCAGGGCAGACCAGGCCCTAAGCCTTGGTTGGCAGCTGGTCTAGGATCGAAGCTCCGACAGGCGGACAGTTAGAGCATTGATTTGCTGATCCGGCATCTTCTGCAGCTTGTCTTGTTCCAGATGTATAGGTGTTAATTTTCCTCTGAAGTGAACTAGGCAGGCCGAGAGAGGGATCATGCTGCATGGGCAACACATGGTTTCTTTATTTTAGCCCAGGATTGTGCTATGGAGAGGCAATAACTCCATCCTGGTCTTAACCGGTCTCGGAATCAAAGCGAGAGGCAACTATTACGGGTTATAAGCCCTTGTCAGCTGGCGTAGAAATGGGGCGCCATGCGTTGCCTCTGACGGTGGGAGACACCTACATGTGTCACTGATCAGCTACCGCCCGCCTCAAGCTGGGCAGCCCCCGGCCAATTGGGTGCTGATCCGCCACAGCCTGCCTGCTTCAATGGGTGCTTGGGGCTAGGACAAAATCTGAATCACAGGCTGAAAATCAATGCACCAGGTACTAATAAAAAGAATAATAGAAACCTCAAGCTACGGCTTGCAACCTGGAACGTGAGAACAATGTGTCCAGGATTTTCCACTGACTTGACAAATATTGACGATGTGAGAAAAACGGCTGTGATTGATGCTGAACTCAATCGTCTTAACATTGATATTGCTGGCCTGCAGGAGTCTCGCCTCGCTGAGGAAGGGTCACTCAGGGAAATTAATTACACCTTTTTTTGGAAGGGAAGAGAAAAGGCAGAAAAAAGGCAACATGGTGTGGGCTTTGCAGTGAAGAATTCGCTACTGGGAATGATTGATATCCCAGCTGGAGGTAATGAAAGATTATTATCACTGCGCTTGGCAACCTCTTGTGGATTTGCCACCATTGTCACTGCATATGCACCGACAGTCGCTTCCTCTGATGATGTGAAAGATACGGTCTATGAGCAGCTAGACTTTGTGATCAAGGCAGTTCCAAAATCCGACAACATTTATACGCTCGGTGATTTCAATGCTCGTGTGGGCAAGGACTCGAGTTCATGGCCAGTGTGCCTTGGAAAATACAACATCGGTCGCATGAATGATAACGGGCAAAGGCTGCTGGAGCATTGCACTAGAAATGACCTTAGTATTACAAACTCCTTTTGTTTTAAAACAAAAGACATGCATAAGGTCATATGGAAACATCCAAGACCCGGCCATTGGCATCAGCTGGACTTCATTATCACACTGGAGACAACATCTGAACCATACATCATTAACTCGAAGTTACCACAGTGCTAACTGTGATACGGATCATTCTTTGGTTGTTGCAAGGGTTAGACTGAGACCAAAGAGAATCTACACAACTAAACACAAGTCTAGCCCCAGGATTAATATTATTAACACTCACGATCCTGGAAAGTGCTTTGAATTTCAACAGCAACTTGAAGACGCTTTCAATGATACATCAGAAAATTGTATAGTAAATGATAAATGGAGTAAACTTAAGGAAACTATTTATAAAACAGCGGTAGGGGTTTACGGCACTGTGGATCATAAGAGACAGGACTGGTTTGCGGCAAACAGCCAGATACTGCAGCCCTTGATTGATAAAAAGAAGATAGCTCTCTTCAGAAACAAGGAAAGACCAACGCGCAACACTCTGATTGAGCTGAAGCAAGCAAGGAAGGATGTACAAAAGGCTGCCAGGCAGTGTGCGAATGACTATTAGATCAAGTTATGTCAGTCCATTCAAATAGCAAGTGATAAGGGAAACATCAGAAGCATGTATGAAGGGATAAAGAAATGTAACAGAGCACCATCTCTGTTAGTAAGTTAGTATGGTGTGCAAGAACTAGGCACGGTTGAGCATCCCGTTTAAAGTGTAACTAAGGACGCTCAAGCCGTGACGCGGGGTTAGAGATGGGCAGTTACTGGCTGGACCTTGAATTGACAACATCTTTTGTATGCTGCTTTATTATTTTATGATGTCTTTCGTCAAATAAAACATATAGAAATTATATCCAGGACTTCGTTTACATCTGCCATATAACTGTCGCTGTACTGTTACAGTACAGAATTGGAGCCTTCGTGACCAGGATTTTGAACTTGGGCTGAGAAACACATCGTGAAGTACTACAAAAATATACGGCACAGCGGAGGACTTTTGTTGAACGCCTTTTCTCAACTTGCTTTGCGTTGCTACAACAAACACGTTACCACAACAGATGTTTTGCTGGCCATATCGTACCAATACAGTCTTATCGAGTTTTACTGAGTGAATCTTTGTCAGAAGCCGCAGTCAAGTGATCCAGGCCTTGTCAAAGGTTGCAACCCATATTGGAACCACCGCAAATCGTTTTACTGAGGCTAGTTGTTGGAGCCGCCATACATCTTATCATGAACTGCTGGACAGAACTACCATCGTGTAAGTGGGCTGTTTGTCAGAATTGCCAGCAGCGTGTCCTGGAGCTGATTTAGCCGTTACCTTGAGGTCATCGTGTCGTTGGATTGACCTTGGCTGCCTGAAGTGAGGTCACTTATTGGAGCTGTCGTTGTTAACTACAAGAAGTTTGCGGTCAAGTCAGATCCATACTCTTATACATTGCTGTTAGAATATAAGCCAAGCCCATTTGCTTGAAGTCGTTTTTAAATGCTGAGAGACCATGAAAATCGTCGTTTCATCGCTTTGAAAGTTGAGTCAGCCGCCACCAAGCTGACTTTACCCAAACCAAACTCAAGCTTATGAAGTTCGTTATGGAATGCGACTTACTTGCTTTGGTCTTTTCGGACGCGGGTGGGCATAATGGGTTGCCGTCATGCTGAACAAGAGAACCTATTGTAATCGCTTCGTTTTTGAGCTTGAGCCGTTTCAAATCCAGACGTGCCCTTTTTCGGGTGAAGTCCAGACGAGCCCACCAAGGGGTGAAAAGAAGCCACAAATACGAGGAGCCCGCCAATGGGTGAAATGAAGAGTCCCAGAAGTTTTTCTTTTCCCTGTGATGGAACCGAAGAAGACCACACGCTCGTTATTCCTATGAAGCACGTATGAAGTCTGTCTGTCAAGAATAATCACCAGTTCGCACATTTGGACCTTCCTTATGGACTCGTGGACGATATATCCAAGGAACGGTATTTAAGAAATTGATTTAAAATAATTGATTAAGCTAATATAGCGTTATAATAAGTGAAATTGATTTACTAATATAACATAACATTGTGTGTTAAGTAAAAATTAATTAATTAGAACACTCGATTTTTTTAAAGACGGAAAAACAGATGCTTACGTCCATTGTCTAGTCAAATACGCCTGCAGTTGTTGTATACTTATTGATAATTATTAACTATATTATAATTGTGAATTTGTTTATATAAATTGTATAGCAAAACTATTTCAGCATGGCAGAGGAACAAGTTTCGTTAACACAGGTTTTAAGTGGAGTAGGCACGGCAATAGGTAGACTCAACACGGCAATAAAGCAACAAGGATTAGGGACAGAGATTGAAAAATTTAGTGGGCAGGCGAAAGATTTCAAGAAATGGATGACTTCGGTAGAGAAACATGCATTCTTGGTAGCAGCGACGGATGAGGAGAAGATGAAAATTGCTTACAAGGCCACTGTAGAACCGGTTTCAGATCACATTAGAAGAAAATTAGAAGCTGGAGTGGATGAGACATGGGAGCAGTTCAAGGACGACTTAGCCCACAAGTATGCTGAAATCACAGATCCTCAGCATGCGTTTTCAGTGTTAAGACAATCCAAGCAAAACACTGGAGAAACTGTACAATTATTTAGTGATAGGTTAATTAACCTAGCTGAGGAGGCATTCCTGGGACAGAACGTACGAGGGGAGGAGGTAGAAAGAATGTTGGTCGGAATTTTTGTAGACGGTATAAAGTCAGATGGATTGAAGTTTAAATTAATGAGAGAAAATCCTGAGAGATTATCACAAGCTGTGGATATAGCTGTACAGGAAAAGAATTTGAGACGAAGATTTAGACTGAGAGTAGGAAGAGAAATAGTAACTAGTCGGGAGGATAGGATTGAAGAGCCCATGGAAATCGGACAAGCAAGGTACAGGATGGAATAGAAGAGGAGGAATACAGACGTTGCAGGGAGGTAATGGAAATGCTTACGATAGAAGAAGACAAATGAGAAATCTTATAAGAGAAACGGTAGGTAACACAAATATAGTCTGTTGGGGTTGTGGTCAGCACGGACACATTTTTAAGTTCTCTATTAACAGGCGTGTTCAGTCGAATACACAAAATAGAAATGTTAATAACAGATCAAATAGGAATTTTGAAGACAGACAGAGGAATTTTACAAGGCCAAGAACGCAGGAAAACCGGAATCCCACTTACTGAATAGGACCTGCGGTAGGAGGGAAGATAACAAGGTCCCAAGAATTAAGGAATATTTTAATGACAAGTATAGGAGGACGAGTAGAAAGTGGTCTCAACTGGGTGAAATCAAACAATTTTCAATAAATAAAACGGACCCCAGTTCATGCATAATAGAAATAGGGAAATATAGAATTCGAACATTAATTGATTCGGGAGCTCAAGTTAGTGTAATCAAGGAAAATTTTTTATACAAAATAATGAAAAATTGCAAAATATTCAGGAGTCACGACACTCTTCACTCTGTTACAGGACAAAATTTGGACGTGGTTGGCCAAACAATGATAAATCTCAAATTAGGAGGAATCAACGTAAGACACCTTTTTCACGTAGTTAAAGAGTTAAATAGGAATATGCTTATAGGTAGGGATTTCTTATTGAAAAATGGTGTAAGACTTTTTTTTTTGGATCTACACAAGTTAAGATTCAAGGGCGTGTATGTAGATTTGGAAGAGGAGATGCACATATCAGCACTGGTTAGGGTTAAAACGTCCACGACTTTAAAACCACAGACGGTTAATCTGATACAGGCGAAAGTGAAAAGAGATCCGTATTATTTAATAGGACATACAGTTAGAATAACACAGTTGGAAAGAGAGGTAATAGATGAACCTGGTCTAGAAGTTCCAGATGGTATAATGACATTAGATAAACACTTAACTTTTCCAGTAATGATTATTAACAACACAGGCAAGGAAATTAAATTGTACAGAGGATGTGTGATAGCCAAAGTAGAACATAATCCTAACAGCATATTAACAATAGACAGAGTAGAAATTCCGAGAATTAATTATTTAGAAAGAATCAATACCAGAAATAGACGTGGAAGAAGATGGAACGTGCGGAATGATGAATTGATCCATCCATTCAGAAAACATACATCTCAAATATATTCAGTAGACAAAACAACAAGAGAACAAGAATTATTAGCACAGTTAAAAGCTCCACCGGAAAATAAGGAAATATTAGAAAAACTTGTAAAAGAGAATCAAAATGTTTTTGCAATTAACGACTTAGAATTGGAAAGACCAAAACAGTCACTATGGAAATAGATACTGGAAATCACCCACCAATTAGTTTGAAACCGTATAGAACTCCCTTAAGGAATAGAGAAATTGTCGAAAAGGCAATAGAAGATATGCTAAAAGCAGGAATAATAACAAGATCTAAGTCAGAATGGTCATCTCCGATTGTCATAGTGACCAAGGCCGATGGTTCACACCGGATTCTGCTGTGACTACAGGGCGTTGAACAAAATCACTAAGAATGTAGCTTACCCATTGCCGGTGATCGACGATATTTTAGGGTTACTTAATGGGTCTACCTTCTTCACTACATTGGATGCAAGGTCAGGATTTTGGTGTATCCCTATAGTCGCCAGATGCTCAAAAGAAAAGTGCTTTCTGTACACACGCAGGTTCTTACGAATTTTTACGAATGCCTTTTAGGGTCAAAACTGCGCCTTCTCACTATATGTTATTAATAAATCAAGTATTAGAAGGCATGCAAAAGTTCGCATTAGCATATATAGATGACATTTTGATCTACACAGCAGGAGACGTATAGGACCACCTGAAACATGTAAAATTGGTATTTGACAGGTTAAGAATACATGATGTTAAACTAAAACTCAGTAAATGTGAATTTCTAAAAACAGAAACAAAGTATTTGGGGTACATCATTGATAGAGACGGAATTAAACCAGATCAGAATAAAGTAAAGGCTATTAGAGAATTACCTGCTCCGACCAACATAAGAGAAGTTCGTGCTTTTATCGGTAATGCTGGGTACTATCGTCGTTTCATTCCAAGTTTCTCAAAATAGCAGAACCCTATCACTAACCTGACTGGCAAATACTGCTAAGATTTAAGTGGAATGAATGATTGTCAAAGAGCGTTTGATTTTTTTAAAAATAGCTTAACAGTAGTGCCACTATTAGTGCATCCAGATTTGAACAAACAGTTAATTTTATATACATGATGCTTCGGATAACGCCATAGGAGCATGCCTCACTCAACCATATGAAGGAGAAAACTCAGGAATACCAGGAGTTAGGAATGACAGATCAATTTATTTTCTATCACACAAACTTAGTAAATCTCTGAGAAAATGGCCGACTATAGAAAAAGAGGCTTATGCTATTCACTATGCTCTTCAGAAACTTAATTATTATTTACATAACGCCAATTTCATTATTAGAACTGACCACATGCCCTTAAAGTCTTTACTAGAAGCTCCAGTACAGAACAGGAAAAATACAGACATGGGCGCTTGAACTTACAGGGATACAACGCGAAGATAGAGTATATCATGCCGGTAGGGACAATACCTGTGCAGATTTATTATCCAGAATCCCGTATCCAGAGACATCAGGTAACACTGAGGATGAGGGCGAACCCGAAATAGACGACCGAAACTGGCAAGTAAATATATTAGATTCTGCCATATTAAGTAGAGAAGATTTTAGGAGTTCACCGTCGGATCAAGAATCTGAACCTATAGCGGAAGACCCACATTTAATGCAATTTAATATGAAGGAAGAACAAGAATTAGATCCGAAAGTTATAGAAATAAAACAGAAATTGAACGAAACCGGTGAAAACAGTTCTAAGAAAAATTTTCTAGTCTTGCAGGATGACGATCAGTTATATTACGTGAATGAAAGAAGCAAACAGTTGAGAAAATACATTCCAAAACATTTAGAAATTGAGATTCTAAAGGCATATCATGATGAGAATGGTCATCTTGGTCGTGACAAGTTAGTAAAAGCCCTTACGAATAAATATTATTGGCCGAATTTATTTAAAACTGCTTGTAAATATGTCGATGCGTGTGAGAAGTGTAGGTTAAGAAATATGAAAATGATCAAATGTCCCTTACAAGATACTGACATTCCTCAGTTTCCAATGCAGAAAGTGAGCTTAGATATATCAGGTCATCACCCTAGAACACTATCGGGGAATGTATATTTACTTCATATTGTAGATTGTTACAGTCTTTGGCCGGAACTCTATGCAATTCCGGATAAGAGCGCAGATACCATCATTAATATTTTTCTACAGGAGTACTTACCAAGATTTAGTTGCCCAAAGATCGTACTCACAGATAATGGTAAGGAGTTTGTGAACAAGAAGTTCGAGAATTTATTACAGGATTTGAATATAGGCCACATAAAGACTTCCTATTATAGACTTTCTTCAAATGCGAAAAATGAGAGACAACATCGGACATTGTATAACATAATAGCAAAAATTGTGGAAGAACATGAAAAAGATTGGGACCTTTACTTAGGATCTGCATTAAGCGCGATACGCACAAATCAAAATGAGGGGACAGGTTTTTCACCATTTTACTTATTACACGGAAGAGAGCCTATACTCCCAATTGACAATCTGTTAAAACCAAGACGTAAATATATGGGGGAGGATTTTCAGGAAGTTATTATACAAGAAATGCACAAAGCGCATGTAAGGTTAAGAAACAATATAATTAAAGCCAGAGAAAGACAGAAAAAGTACGCAAACAAAAATACACAACTACAGGAATTTAAAGTAGGTGATAGAGTTTACTATAAGAAGCATAGAAGAAACTCCAAATTTGATGCTCATTGGATTCCAGGTTATTATATTTTAGAAAAGTTAGGTACTGTATCATACAGTATAAAGAACCAAATCACAGGACATGTGGCACGGGCACACGTGGAACATTTAAGAAGAGATAATGAAGATAAGAGAGACAATAACAATAATAATTATTATTATTCAGACGGGCTATACTCAGATGGACAACGCGTCAGAAGAGTTAAATATACAATACCCCCAGATTTTAGAAAAGATCCGGTACAAAGTCAATTAATAACAACACCAGTTTGCGTTGATACTTATGAACAAGCGGAAACAATACCGAAAACTTTGATGAAGGAAGAAAAGAATACGTATGATGGTTATAATAGTGTTGAATCTATGGAGGAGGAGGTAACCGCTCCATTTAAAAATACCAGACAAGCAGTGAAAAAGGAGAATAGAGAGACAGAGAAATAGAGAAGTTAAAAGACAGAGGAGAATTAGAGAAAATTCATCAAGCGACGAAGATATGCCACTACTCGAAAGATCGTTAAGAAACTATGATAGATTAGATTAGATATAGAAAGAAAAAAATTAGCGGCTGCTAGCAACAGACATACAGATGAAGAAGAAGGAATGGATGAAAATTCGGAATCTAATAGAGATAGTAGCATGAAGGAAAATGTTTCTCTACGGGAAGATGAGGACATTGATGTGGAAATGGCACTTATACAGAAAAATCTGGAATTACTGAAGAAATGGAGATATAGTAAATAAATTGATAGAAAATGCTGCAGATAGCAGGATGAAAATTTTGTGGTTTAAAGAGGAAATTGGTTATTGATGAAATACGGTAGCTGTGAATTACAGATGAATTATAGAAACAGATCGGCAAATAGCCTGATTAATAGTTGTGGTGAGTTGTCTTGAGGAGTAGACATGATGTTGTATATTTTGGTAATAAGTTAGGTAATATAGATGTCAATTCTCGTGTGGTCTTGAAGATGTATTTTTATTGCCATTTGATTTTGAGATTTGACTTGTTGAGTTTTCTTAATAGATAAATAATTTATTATTAGTCCATAAAAGTGACTAATAATGGATAGGATGTATTTAAAAATGGATTCTTTTGTTTCATCATGTATGTCATATTATTTTGAATAATGTCTTTCTTTGAATTGGTTGATCACCTTTATTTAATATGAGGGGAATGAAAATTGTTTTCAAAACGTTGGGGGGTATGATATCCTGTTTTGACTTCGTTTTGGTTGGCTCATGAATTATGATTTTAGTTGAATTGTCTTGCATATTGAATAGTATTTACCCTTGTTTACAAATAAGTTGAAAATTGTTAAAAATTTTGTTCACAAGCACTTATTGTTTTGTTTAGAATAAAGAGTAATAAGACGGGGCCTTATTTAAAGACTTTCGTTCAGAAAATAGTTAACAAACGACTCTAGACTACCAAGAGAGACACATTCTCCTTGTGAGTAATAAGTTGTAGAAAACATGAGTACCAAAAACTTTGGTCTTGTGCTAGTATGAAGTCAGCGTTAATAGGGGAGGTTAATTACATAGTGGCTATGAAGTTTGGAAACATATGCCATGCTTGGATGACGGGGTTTTATAATGGATCCTACACAAATAAAAGTTAGTAGAAATATATGGTTCTGGGGAGTTGAAATAGGAGCTGCATTAAGTCAGCATTAATTGAAAATATATGGATTAGATGCCATGTTATATTAAGGAAGAAGAAATTAACGTGACTAACGTCTATAGCTGGTATAAAAAGAGGCTGTGTTAGTCAGCATCAAGGGGAATATAAGGAGCTAGTTAATGGAGAGTGGATATTAATGGGGCTGTAGATAGCAGTACATATGGTTTAGTACAAAGTTAGATACGCCCATGAACAAGGATGCTTATAATGGGATGTGAGGGGGTAAATATAGGAGCTGTGATAAACAGCGTTAATTGGTTTAAGGAAATGGACATTGTCAATATTATTTCTATGGTTTCACGATTGAACATAAGCCATGTGAAATATAGTCATTAATGGGTGTGGATGGCAGCACAAATATTAATATTGAGTATATAAGGAAGAAATTTTGGATCGACTTAATTTATAACAAACAGAAGTATATGTTCATGGATTATAAGATGCGTTTTTAAAAACTTTATTTATAAAGTTTTTGTGTTTGCAAGGGAGGTAAATGTGATTGCTTTTTGACTACTTCTTTATATCTTTATAACTGGGTGCGCACCCCATCTTTTCTGTCTATCCTGTGTTGTTTTGTTGATGTTGAGAGAAAATGAGAAGTTGCATAACGCATGATAAGTTTCTAATTATATACCAACGATTTTGATGAACATATGAAATGAAATATCTAGGTAATTTTTTTAATGAAACCGTGTAGGCTCATATACAGAAACGAAGAAGAAGTATCACTTCACGAAGATCTATAACAGAACATAGCGGTTAGCTATAAGAGATAAGCGGAGAAGTGGAATCGAAAGAGTAGAAAGGGTAAGAAATAAAGTTCACTGGTTAAGAGGGGGCTGGTTTAAGATGGTTGGAGAAATAATATTGGGGCTAAGATTTTAGTGAGGGAAAGAATAAGTAGAATAAGTAGATTAGGGATTAAGACTTTTCGGGGAAAATCTTCGTAAAGATAGGGAGGAATGTAACAGAGCACCATCTCTGTTAATAAGTTAGTATGGTGTGCAAAAACTAGGCACGGTTGAGCATCCCGTTAAAAATGTAACTAGGGACGCTCAAGCCGTGACGCGGGGTTAGAGATGGGCAGTTACTGGCTGGACCTTGAATTGACAACATCTTTTGTATGCTGCTTTATTATTTTATGATGTCTTCCGTCAAATAAAACATATAGAAATTATATCCAGGACTTCGTTTACATCTGCCATATAACTGTCGCTGTACTGTTACAGAAAGCCTGTGGTCCAATGATCAAAAGAAGTGCACCGCTGAAAACCTTGACTGGAGAAATCATCACTGATAAGAAACAGCAGATGGATAGATGGATCGAGCACTATTTATAGCATTACTCAAATGAGACCAAGCTAGCGGATGATGCCCTCAACGCCATAGAGGCCCTGCCAACTCTTGACCACCTGGACACACTTCCCACTATAACAGAAGTTAAGTGTGCTATAAATGAGCTTGCATTTGGCAAGGCTCCAGGTAAGCATGGGATTCCAATAGAGGTAATCAGGAGTGGGCAGGACACACTCACTCTACAGATCCACCAGCTAATAGAGCTATGCTGGCGAGAAGGACAAGTCCCACAGGATTTCAAAGATTCAAACATCATAACGCTGTACAAGAACAAGGGCGATCGGAGCGACTGTAACAACTATAGGGGTATCTCACTTCTGTCTATTGTTGGGAAAGTATTTGCCAGAATTGTCCTGCGCAGACTTCAAGTCCTGGGAGATCAAGTCTACCCCGAATCAAAGTGCGGCTTTCCGTCAGAACCGGTCTACCATTGATATGATATTCTCATTGCGACAGATGCAAGAAAAATTCCGGGAACAAAATCAGCCACTGTTTATTGCCTTCATCGACCTCACAAAGGCATTCGATTTGGTCAGTCGTGAGGGTCTGTTCAAAGCACTAAAGAAGATTGGCTGCCCATCAACTCTTCTGTCCATTGTGGAATCAGTTCCACACAGGCATGAAGGGTATAATCAAGGTTTGATGGCTCAACTTCAGAAGAGTTTGAAATCAAGAGTGGAGTTAAGCAAGGTTGTGTACTATCCCCCACCCTCTTTGGGATATACTTTACACTTCTACTGAAATATGCCTTTCGTGATCAGGATGACGGTATATACATTCACTCACGCTCAGATGGTGGTCTCTATAATGCTCAGAGATTGAAGGCCAAGACCAAAATTAGGAGGGTACTAATCAGAGAGTTGCTTTTTGCGGATGATGCTGCGATTACGACCCACTCTGAGGAAGTATTACAACATCTACTATCTGCATTCTCCAATCCTTGTTCTGAATTTGGTTTAACAATTAACAAAAAGAAGACACAGATTATGTCACAAGGTGAACATGGTGTACCATCAATCTTTATTGATGACGCCGAACTGGAGATAGTAGACCATTTTACATATCTAGGATCAGAGGTAAATAGCAAATTATCCCTCGATCAGGAAATCAACATCAGGATTGGCAAGGCAGCAACAACAATGAACATGTTAGCAAAAAGAGTCTGGGAGAACAGGAAGCTTACTGCCAAAACAAAAGTCCTCGTCTACCAAGCCTGTGTCCTTAGTACTCTTCTATATGGCAGTGAAACCTGGACAACTTACTCACGCCAAGAGAAACGTTTAAACAGCTTTCATATGCGGTGTCTGCGAAGAATACTTGGTATTAAGTGGCAAGACAAAATCACAAATACTGAAGTATTGGAAAGATCAGGTTGTGTGACGGTGTATTCCATGCTCAGTCTTCGTAGACTTAGATGGATAGGACATGTTAGGAGGATGGATGATGGTAGAATACCAAAGGACATCTTTTTGTGAATTACAGACGGGTAGGAGATCTCAGGGTCGGCCTCTACTACGATACAAAGATGTGTGTAAGCGGGACATGATTGATACAGGCATAGATAATGCACATTGGGAGCAAGTCGCCGCTGAACGTGTTGCATGGAGGGCAAACATCAGAAATGGAATAAAGACAAAAGAGAAAATGATTACAGATAAAGCACACACAGAGCGTGAGAGACGTAAGATGGTGCACAATGATGGAAATGACCATGTTTTCACATGCATCTACTGTGGGCAAACATTTGCAGCAAGAATTGGCCTTACCAGCCACACTCGCCACCGCCATGGGTCGTAGTTATTAAGCCTTTTTGAAGCACAATGTACCAAACTATCGTCTGTCAAGACGGAAAGGTGCCAATGAATGAATTTCGGTGACTTATGTTACAGCCTGTGTCCTGATTGTTGCTGGTGTCATGTGTTGTATATTGATGTTGTCTAGCTGTCATCGTTACAAAGGTGCGTGTCCTGATGATGTCATATTGAATTGTTATATGTTATAACCTGTGCCCTGATTGTTGCTGGTGCCATGTGTAGAACTGTACTTCTTGTATATTGATGTTGTCTATCAGTACAAAGGTGTGTGTCCTGGTGATGTCATATTGAATTGCATATCCTATATGTGAGACTGATTGTTGTTGGTGCATTGAACCGTATTTATGTCCTGTATGTACATGTTCAATTGGTGTTGCCCTGTTAGAGACGTTGTACACCGGTGTAGCTGAGATGTGTTCGGTGTTGATTTTGACTAGTTGATTAGTGTTGCTGTGTAACATTGCCATTTATGGGTGGTATTGTCATCCTGTGGTGTTGGGGATGAGAAGTTGTGTTGTGTCAGAGATCTGTAGGTAATGACCACCCTGAACTGAGAGTATTCTGTAAGTAAATACTGAGTTAGACGAGAAGCCAGAAAAGGCTGCGAGCATTGTAACTAGGGATGATCCGCCCTCACATTAAGATTGTGTCATGATGTGGAAATGGCTGTTGCACTA
The DNA here is from genome assembly GCA_014155875.1 of Cepaea nemoralis. Lineage (NCBI taxonomy): Eukaryota > Metazoa > Mollusca > Gastropoda > Stylommatophora > Helicidae > Cepaea > Cepaea nemoralis. Next base: position 35,754 of record JACEFZ010027893.1, on the reverse strand, counting down.
ATTGCAGACCTAATCACTCCGAAGGATGCACATTGGAAAATGGGCATGGGTGATCAGTATGGGGAATGCATATATGTGTTGATGCAAATAATGATTCTTTGATGATTATTAATTAGATGTTGTATTTGTCATGCATTGCAGGTAGTGATCCTTGGCCATGGTTGTTGTTTGTAGAGCAAACCTGAGCCCCAGCTCTGGTTAATGTCGTTTAGGCCACTCACACCTACATTCATATACCTGTTTATGCCACTATATCTCTGCTGTTAGAGTTATAGTTCTGTTATTTGTTATGTTATGGCTCTTTGCTGTATCTGGTCCCAGTCGACCTATGTGATGTGGGTGTCTTGTGTGGGTATTGAGGGTGACCTTCGACTCAATTGAACACGGTTGAGGTCTCACTGTCATTTAGAGATCGCCCCTGTAGTTAGTGCTAGGCAGCAGTTATCTCTAACTGTGGGATTTTAGATTCCCATTTCTGTATGTACCGATTGTCCATGAGTCCTGAGATGATAACAATAGAGAGTCCATACCTGCTGTTACCGTTGTTGTTTACATTGAGGCCCCTTTGTTGCCGTGTCCTTGCTGGTTTCTGGGGATGGGTATTCGGTCATATTCATAGCGATGTTAGGCAGCAGTGATATCTAGTGTGGGAACATAGGTTCCCATTTCTGTATATGTCAGTTGTGTGACATGTCAGGATGGCTGTTTGTCACTGAATCATGCAGTTCTGTCAATAAAGGTCTCATTTTGTTGTACTTAATTTGTTTTGTTTAGTTTATAGTTTGTTGTGTAAACTCCTTGATCCTGTTACAGTCCAACAGTGTAATCTTTTGTCTAGGGTATACAACAGTATATCCCCCGCCCAAAGAACTCCTGGAATCTTCTGTCTAACTCTATCCCTTTTCTTGTTAACTGAGGAGAATATATACAGTGATCTTTTTCTATTTCTTCTTATTGTCCTTTTCTTCTCTGGCCCACTAAAAGTCAGTGTTGCGCTTCTTTGTCTTTGAGCACCTAAGTATAGGAAACTATGTCTTCCTGTCCTTGATATTCTACCTCCTGATACATACACACACACACACACACACACACACACACACACACACACACACACACACACACACACATATATATATATATATATATATATATATATATATATATATAATATATAGCAATGCTATTAAAAGTTATGCCCCTTGAAATAACTTTTCTTGAGTTAAATCCCCTCGGTATATATAAATGATAATGTAAAGTAAAATATTAAATTTTAGTAAGTGTATAGCTGTTTGTACACTAACAAACAATTGGCTGCACGAGAATGAAAAGGAAGCATGTAGAAAATTTCATCTCAATCGGATGGACCGTTCGCGAACGCATCAAATACATCCGGATACACATTGCCTTTTATATATATAGATGACGGGAGTAAATGAAAAATATTTAAGCTGAAACAATTAGAACACAAAGTCACAAGTATTGTTCGAATGTAGAACATCTGTTATTCCCAAGTTAATTTCAAATTTACCACGAACTTTTTCTGTTTGCACAAAACGAACACAACATGAACATAGATTGAGTTTTTGGTTTACAGTTAACACAGCAGTGTCCTCCTCAGGCTTCAGGAGACTGGGTGGTCTCGAGGTGTGGTGTCCGTCTAGAGTCGTCCTGGTTCAAGCCCCAGTGAGAGCCAGGAGATTTTCACGTCAACTTCTAGTAACAAAATTTCCATGGTCTCTGGGTAGTGATACAGGACGGCCATGTGTATTGTTGCGCACGTAAAAAATCCCTTGGCAGTTGGAAATCGAACAAGAGTAGTCCTAACGACGCTGCCCGGGCAAAATTTCGAGTTAAAAATCTACCCAAAGTATTTCAGGATCCTCGCCGGTGCTACGAAGTTCGTGTACTGAGCTGAGATTCTCCGAACACAGGCCTGAGTTAGGAGTAGAACGGAGCACTTATGGGTTACACCTGTGTGCCGTGATGTTGATCCGTCGACTAAACTAAACTAAACTAAACACAGCAAGAAACACACAAGAAGACGACAACCTTACCTGGTATTTCTTTCGCGAAATCTACGTATCCTTGTATCCACGTCTTAGCTCTGTCGGCGATGTCACTGTCTGATTCTCCACTCATATTCAAAGAGGAGCCGCAGTTTCCTACACCACAGACGTTCGCAGCCTTTGTTGCAACATCCATGGAAAGAGTTGATTCTGCAGCTGCTGTGTGTCTAGGTGTATCATCAATTTCTGTATCACCGGAGCTCCTATTGAGAAGTCCACAATTATAACTGTCTCTGTGAATGCTATAGTTGCTCAGAGTTGCATCAGAAGAACTATCAGAGTGTTCTGTTGTAGATCCAGAATGATGTGTATGCAGCGAGTCGTCACACTTTCCAGAAGAAACATCTTTGGAAATTACAGTTTTATGTTTTCCACATGTTTTACACTTGACAAAACCAGGACCATTTTCCATTGAGGGAATCATACTTATATCCCTAAGCATATTATCAGACAGGTATTCTGCAGAGTTTTTATAGTCTTGTATCATTTTCAGGCCTGCAGTTTTCCACGTGTTTTGTCCTTGGAAACTAGCGTCGCAATTTGTTTGATTGTTCTTCCCGCAACAACAAATATTGCTTACTCTTTGAATGTCTTCGCTTGAAAACGGGTGTCTGGAAGGATTTATGTCCATAGAAGATGAGTTGTCTGTGCACAGACTACACTCATGTTTATAGCTATTGAGTGCACATATTTTCTTGTCTGCTGAATTTTGCTCAAACGTTTTGACAAGGGGGATGTCATGTTGCTTAGCATCGTTAACACAGATTGCTTCAATTCTCTGTTCTTTGGAATGGACTTTTGAATGAGGTATACATTTTGGAGAAGCGTTATGCTGGCTAAAGCGATCGTTGGTTGAGTTGGCAGTTCTGTGTCCACTAGATGATGCTTCGTCGATAAATCCAGAGTCAGCCGACGACTGGGATACTGATCGTGAAGGTGATTTATGTTGTCCAGAACTATTCACATAAAATTGGAAGTCTTTGTTGTCTGAAGGCCTCAATGGATTCTCATGGCTATGCGAAGGGTGAGCGAATTTTTCGGCGATTAGTTCAGGGTGGTTGGCAAATTGTTTATGCAAAAGATAGATATTGTGATACTCGAGCTGTTTTTGATAGAGCCAATCGCTAGGAGCATCTGTGGTTGACACGATAAGGTCGTCGTGTGCGGTTAAAATATTTTTCGTTATCATATCTAAGTCTGGCTCACTTGTGTTCACATTTGGCACCTTTTGAAGCCTTTTCACCTCAATCGTGTCCCTCGTTCGCTTTTTATAAGAATAGCGGCCTGTTTTAATAGATTCTCGGGCCATTCCCAAACTTAAACACTTTTTATAACGACAAAATCTACAGGTGCTTCTCTTATTTCCCTTCATGTCGCACTTGTTACTCTTGGAGCACGTGAACACCATCGGTCGTTTAAGCGCTCGCCGAAAAAATCCTTTACACGCTTCACAACTGTTCACTCCATAATGAAGCCCGGATGCTTTGGCGCCACAGATTCGACATGGCGGTAATACTGTAGCTGATGCTATATTTAGATTTGCCCAGACAGGCCTTGGGGTTGTGTCTGCTGCTGCTGCTGTTTCTAACGATCCGCTTCTGGTTGTTGTCATAGTTGGTAGTGACAACAGAGCTCTGTCTGTCTCTAGAGTTGATTGCCAAGACATTCACTGGAGTAAGAGAGCCGGTTACATTCTTCTTACTACTTTGTATACCACAATCGTCAGCTGTAAAAGCTTCGTTAATACGGACCATCTCATCCTGATGTTCATCAAGTGAAATCTGATAAAGGGTTCCTACGCAATGTCCAGGACTGTTTAGCATTTGATGTTCTTCTAGATCGTTCTCGCTGTTAAAACCATAGTTACCAATGTCATTGCATTTATCTTTCATGTTTTCAAAATAAACTTCATCAAAGTTGTCGCTAATAGAGTCGCTAAATGTATAATTACATAGATCGCGCGAATACAGCTGAGATTTATCAGTGTCAATCAAATCAGAACAGCATGCCTGTTTGCCACAAGCTGGCTCGTCTGTGTGCATGTTACCACGGCTGTTTTTGTGTACACTTGTAACATGGCAGACTGGCCCCTGGCCATCTGAATCGCCAGAGTGATGGCGAAGGTTTGTAGGGTGCGGCGCCATAAGCCTGCTGTCGCTGTAATTAAATGTGGAATAAATGTGAAGACAAGTTCAATAGTATTGGGATAGCCAATGCTATGCTTAACATTTAACAAGACATATAAGTTCGATGTCACAGACAAGAAGCCTACTATACTCATACACTTACTGAACTGACAGACATGCATCACTATATTGGACCATCATTCGCCGATGAATGTCTATAAGTTTCACCCCTTCATTGATCAATAAACGGATAACAGCACCTCTTTGGAGCATATCAAAAGTGGGACGGCCATCTTTAAACTGGCCATCTTTAAATAACTTTGTACAACTGATAGTCTAGGAGGAAGTATAACAGCAACATTAAATGAGATGTAATACCATCAATTTCTAGTTTGTCCACACACAAAAAGTTTTGAATTTGTCATGTATGTACAGCTTTCCTTTAATCTGAACAATATTCGGTATGTGGTTTAAGAATTCTTCATCATCTTCATTAAAGTAATGCGAGTAATTTTTTTTTTTTACATGGGCATTGAAGGGTTGGTAATATGATCGCATGCACGCATTTATTAATTAATCCGGTGTCCCACCACGAGATAAGGAATTGATACAAGTATTTAAATAAAAAGGAAGGATAAAAGGCTTTAAAAAGGTTTTAAAACAAAGTTGCTATGACATGGCTACTGTCCCATGTGTCCCATGGGAAATACAAGTGTTTGCTGTCTCGTCCCATCCCATCCCATGGGACGTTTCCCACTCACGATCCCAAAGGAGCCCGACCATATCTGCCTTTTCATGCACCAATTCGTCACTGAGCGGTGCACATCCAGCCGATTTGTCCGGCTAGTTGTTTCCCACCACACCAGCATGTCCTGGGAATAAAATCCAACAAATGCTCTCTGTTTTTGATTATTTAATGGAAGTCAACCATTCTGCCCGAAGCATGCCTGTCTTCACCTTTCTCATCATACTTTGTGAATGTGAAGTTCCAGTTCCGATCTCGCAGAGCCTTGTGGATTCTGTGGACTAGGAGAGGGGAATGAGAGCTCTGCAATGTTCTCCGCGGAGCTGTAATTGGGTATGTTGGGGGGTACGGGGTGTCAGGCATTGGTAGCACCTTTGGTAAGGATGGCTCTCATGTCCTTTCAGGACCCATCCCCCACTGGTCCAAGTCTGACACCCAGCTCGTGCCTGTGGCTCCTAGTAGCTGTCAGCATGCGACAGCGGCCACCCCCCGGGCAACAGCTGTGAGAGGCTGGCTAAACCAGGCATGGGTATCCGATTTGGTGTCAAACCAAGAGGTAACCTAGGGTATGCCTACCCAGCATGTGAAGACAGGATTCGGCAGACTGCGCGGAAGAAATCATTCCTGATTCAACGGGCAAGACGGCGTTTACCTGCAAAGCGTTGTGGAACGTAATGAGCACGGCAAGGCACGTAGAGCGCCCTGGTCATCCACTGCACCTGTATTCGTCTCCAATCGTCTCGACTTGTCTTGCCACTGGACTCAGATGGACTCAGGCGAGAGAGTGAGGTCGACGAATTGCGCAACTCTTCCTCACTTTAATCCAAGTCATCGCGCAAGTCATTCTTCATCCAACGTCACATATCACCTTCAAGCCCTGTGGCGATGGGCGAGCGGCAAAGCGGCAGGCATGGGTACGCTGGCAGCCGTAGTCGCAGACCTGCACACAGGCGGCTCAGGCCATATGGTCGTCTTCTACTGACCGGAGCAGCAGTGGGATTCGGCAGCCCCCTGAGCGACTGAGCAGCCCTCTATAGGAACACACTGCTCACCTTCATAGCATGAGGAAGGGGCTAGAAAAGGTGCCCTAAACACTGTCTGCTTCATCACTACCTAACCAGCTAGCCGCGGTTGGTGGGTACCCTTAACTGCGGTCGACATACAAAGAAAGATAAAACAAGCAAAGCTAAAAGAGTAAACCATATTCCCTTAACAATTGGAACTTGGAATGTACGCACCCTACTTGACAGAGACGGCGCGTTGGGTCCAGAGAGACGAACAGCACTGATTGGGAGAGAGCTGGGCAGGTACAACATCGACATTGCAGCCTTGAGCGAGACACGACTTGCAGAAGAAGGCCAAATCTGTGAAATTGGTGCCGGCTACACATTTTTCTGGAGTGGAAGGAAAAGCGAGGAAAGACGCCAATCCGGTGTGGGATTTGCCGTCAAGTCGGCCCTGGTCGGCAAATTAGCTGGATTTCCAAAGGCTATAAACGACAGGCTCATGACCATGAAGTTGCCTCTGCTGAATGGAAGGAAGCACGCAACCATTGTGAGTGTCTACGCACCAACTATGACCAACGAAGATGATGTCAAGAACAAGTTCTATGAGGACATGCACAGTGTATTAACATCTGTTCCCAAAAGAGACAAACTTATACTCCTTGGGGATTTCAATGCCAGAGTAGGTACGGACACTACCTCTTGGAGTGGCATTATTGGAAAGCATGGAGTCGGAAATTGTAACAGCAATGGACTCCGCCTCCTTCAGACATGTGCCGAACATGATCTCGTGATTACGAACACAATTTTCCGTCTCCCCATGAGAAATAGGACATCGTGGATGCACCCTCGCTCGAAACACTGGCACCTCATTGACTATGTCATCGTCAGGAGGAGTGACAGACAAGACGTTCGAGTGACAAAATCCATGTGTGGTGCCGAATGTTGGACAGACCATCGTCTCATTGTCTCGAAAATGAACATCCACATCAGGCCACCACGGCGTCCTCAAGGGGCGAAAATGCAAACAAAGCTAAATGTCACCCGCCTAAACAGCAAGAAAATGCAGCAGTCGTTTGAAAATATGCTGGAAGACCGCCTCAAGCCCAATGCTGAAGCTAAACATGATACAGAAACAGAATGGAGAGCCCTAAAGGACACAATTTACAACACTGCTATGGAAATCCTGGGTCCAGCCCCCCGAAAGCATAAAGACTGGTTTGATGAAAATTCCGAAGACATCAACCAATTGCTGGCCGAGAAACATCTTCTCCTCAAGGCACATTTAAATGACCCAAAGTCAACATAAAAAAAAGATGCCTTCAAGAACATTCAGAGAGTAGCGCAGCAGAAACTTCGGCACATGCGGGACTCCTGGCTGAGCAGCAAAGCTGATGAAATTCAGGGCTTTGCTGACAGACATGATATGAAAAACTTCTACGACTCACTGAAAGCGGTCTATGGTCCTTCATCACCAGGTATAGTTCCCCTCCTCAGTGCAGACGGGGGAACATTGGTCACCGATAAGAAAGAAATCCTCCAACGCTGGGCAGAGCATTTCAGCAAAATCTTAAATGCAACTTCCTTCTTCGATGATGAAACCATCAACTGCCTTCCTCAAGTTCCCACCAATGAGACACTTGGTGACCTGCCAACCATAGTGGAAATAAACAAAGCCATCCAACAACTCTCCAGCGGCAAGGCACCTGGTCCTGACTCCATCCCAGCAGAGATATACAAGGCAGGTGGGCCGGTCCTAACAGAGCAGCTTCACCAAGTCTTCACAAACATATGGATGAACGAGACCATGCCACAAGATTTTAAGGACGCGTCAATAGTCCACCTTTACAAACGTAAAGGAAACCGCCAATCCTGTGACAACCACCGAGGCATCTCCTTGCTTTCAATTGCAGGGAAGATACTCGCCAGAATTCTTCTCAATCGCCTCACAGCCCATCTCGATCAAGGTCTTCTTCCTGAGAGTCAATGTGGCTTCAGAAAAGAACGTGGAACTGTTGACATGATTTTCGCTGCAAGGCAGCTGCAAGAGAAATGTCAGGAACAGAACTGCGAAATGTTCTCCACTTTCATTGACCTTACCAAGGCTTTTGATACAGTCAGCAGAGAAGGACTGTGGAAGATTATGGCAAAATATGGCTGTCCACGAAAGTTTGTCCAAATAGTGCGGCTATTTCATGACGGCATGCAGGCAAGAGTACAGGAAAATGGTGAACTGTCTGAACCCTTTCCTGTATCCAATGGAGTGAAGCAAGGATGTGTCCTGGCACCATCACTGTTCAGCCTCATGTTTTCAGCCATGTTGATGAATGCTTTCGAGAACGACGACATTGGAATAGACATCAACTACCGTATGGATGGAAAGTTATTCAATCTCAGAAGGCTGAAAGCTAAAACCAAAATTGACAGCGGCACCGTCAGAGAGCTCCTGTTTGCTGATGATTGCGCTTTATACGCCAACTCAGAGGCGGACATGCAACATAATGTTTCAGCTTTCTCACATGCCTGTGCCAACTTTGGGCTCAATATCAACTTGGAGAAGACTGTAGTTATGTACCAGCCAGCTCCAGGGAATAATCAAACTGTGCCGAATATCAAAGTGAATGATCATAGACTAAGTGTTGTGGACAAATTCACCTATCTTGGCAGCACTGTGTCACAAGCTGCTACAATCGATGACGAAGTGAATGCAAGAATCTCCAAGGCCAGTGCAGCCTTTGGCAGACTGTACAAGAATGTATGGGACAGAACTGGAATAAGCCTGCAAACAAAGCTAAAAGTCTACAAAGCAGTTGTATTATCCACACTGCTATATGCTTGTGAAACCTGGACTGTTTATCAGCGACACGCTAGGAAATTAAACCACTTCCACACAGTCTGCCTAAGGAAGCTACTGAAGATTAAATGGCAAGACAAGATTCCAGACACTGAAGTCCTAGAAAGAGCATCCATGCCCAGTATCCACACTCTACTGATGAAGAATCAGATTCGCTGGGCTGGTCACTTGACCCGCATGCCAGATCACAGGCTCCCTAAACGAATTTTCTACAGCGAACTGCGTTGTGGTAAACGCTCCCAAGGTGGCCAGAGGAAACGTTTTAAAGACACTCTGAAAATTTCACTGAATGCTTTTGGAATTCATCATGACACCTGGGAGGCTGCAGCCAGAGACCGAAATTCGTGGCGTGCATCATTGTGCAAAGGTGCAGTCATATGTGAGGCAACCAGGACTGCAAGAGCTGTGAAGAAAAGGCAGGACAGAAAAACCACTGCAGGAAATCCTCCTCCAGAGACGTCAAGCATTCTTTGCCCACATTGTCAAAGAACATTTCGAGCCAAAATAGGCCTTATCAGCCATCTTAGAACCCACGGCTCCACACCTTCAACCCCACTGGATGAAATGAATGGTCATCATCATTCTTGATGGACAAACAACAACAATTGGGTATGTGGAGGGAGAAAAGTGTCTACACCTATCTTAGTCTTAGAGACGAAAACCCTGACCTAAATCTAGACCGTCGAACACCAGTTCATTCGATTTAAGAGTTAAAGCTCGGAGTCTTGGAGAGGATTTACCACAAAGCAATCAACCAACCAATCAACTTGCTAGCCTACCTTCCAACCTACCCAACCATCTGTGCATCCATCTATCCAACCAAAGGCATAATTGGGCAAATATCCTGTGCTATACAACAAGAAAATATCAGTCTACACAGGCTCGAAGTGCTTCAGTCAACTATACATCACTTGATAAATGGGTTAAACTTATCCGAATGGATAAGAGCACTCGCTCTTAAACGTCTGATGTGCTGATGGCGCGGTAGAGGGTTCTGCCTCTTTACCGGTTAGTTGGACTAAAATGTTGACGTCTCATTCTTGACATGGGGACCTAATTTGCATGTATCTCATAATTCGGATTGGGTTCGCCTGATGTCGAGTGGTACTGGTAACAAAACAAGCTAATCCAGGCACAAAAATGAGTCTAGTGCACTTCCCAATAGGGGCAGCTATTAGTAGTAATAGTAGCAGCAGCGCGCCTGAGTTGAAAACACAGCGGAAAAAAAAAATGATGAAACAATTCCTGATGGTGACCTTTATTGTAACACTAATTCTATGAAAGCCATGTCTTTAACGCTTTCACTTACATGTAGCGGGTGTTGTTGTCTTAATAATACGTGTTGTCTTAATAATACGTGTTGTCTTAATAATACGTAACATACCCACATATCGCAACTTCCGCTTGGCACTGCTCCGCAGAAAACGCCCCCGCTCAGATTTCATTGGAAGTTTAAATAAAAACGTTCCCGAAGAAGATAGGATCATCACATAAATGAGATAGCAAACACCACGGTGTATTTGGCACATGCCAGTGTTAGTCTAAGCACTTTTTATTCATAACCTTGTGCTTCATCATCATCATCATCATCATCATCATCATCATCATCATCATCATCATCATCATCATCATCATCATCATCATCATCATGTAGCAAATCTTGCGTAGAACGTCGCTCTCATCACATGTCGACCGGAAAATGTCTCGATCGTTCACCAGTTCGCCCGTCTCGTGCATTTTCATGTCTAACATGCCTTCAGTATCTTGTGCCCATCGTCGTTTTGGTCGACACATGCCTGTTTGTAAATTTTTAAAAAACCTACCATTACTGTTCGTTGTAAGTCACTGTGATGTTAGCTTGGCCAAAGTGTTTTTTTTTTTTTCTAAATCGGTTTAAGAGACATGCTAATCATGAGCCAGTTTTATTATATACTCATATGATGTAAAATAGCAGTATTTTCCATATCTTGGCGCTTAAAGGCAGCAGTAAAAATAAAAGAAGCCATGCCAATATCTATAAAATAATAGTTAAATAACTGTTGGCACAACTGCTAAATCTATTCCCCAGACTTAGCGAGTGAAACAAATCGATTGCCAGGACGTTTGACAATAAAGTGAGACACTTAGCATATATAACGAGGAAACGTGCATTCTCAAACACTAACTGATCAATGTGTTTTTATGTGTAAACTTCCGTGTTTATCAACCAGTAGACATCTATTGGAAACCAACTGCGACATATATTATATTGACTGCTAAACTGTCATTTATTGCCTATAGTACATTTCGGCCTAGGACGAATTTGGGTTGGGGGGGGGGGGGGGGTGTTTGTGTCTGAGAAATCAAGGCCACCGCCGCCTGGTTAGTGCAGTGGTCGCGAGCTGTGCAGGTTAGTGTTTTCTTTTTGCCCCCGACAGAAAAAAAAAAAATCAACACCTTACCGAGGATTCGAATCCGGGTCTCCCGATGGAGAGCATGGCATTCTAGCCAGCCGGCCAGCCGCTCCTGATTATATTTAGTAAAGCCACCAATAAATTTCGGTGGTGTGGCGAAGTGGTTACGGACGCAGTTCGTAATCCCGCATACCGTGTTCGAAACACAGCTGCTGGCGATTTGGCAGCAGATAACATTGCGTTTTTTTTAACGAAATGGTATGGGTGCCGGTCGTTCAGAAAGCAATGGTAAACTACTGAATGTAAACTTGCCAAGTGATCACGAATATCAAATGCTGGGGTTGACTGTGACGTCATGTAAAGGATATGCAACTAACTTTTTAAACCAGTAAATGGATGCATAGTAATAGTAAACAAGTTAAGACTTTCTTGGCACGCCATGGGGCCTACTGGCGGTATGGTCAGGAAACAAAAAAAGTTAAGGACTCTTTTTCCATGCGTAGTGTGTATAATGCAGGCCCCAAATGTGTAAACCACATGCGGTATCCAGTGAGTGACGTGGTAACATATCACGCTGGTCGCATTTATGTCAAAGATCATTTCCTGGTATTCCTGGTCAGACCATTTCCTGGTATTCCTGATTAGATCATTTCCTGATATTCCTGGTCAGATCATTTCCGGATATTACTGGTCAGATCATTTCCTTGTATTCCTTTTTTTGTGTGCATATCCTTTACAGGACATCGCTGTCAACACCAGCATCTTTCAGCTGTATGTTGACTTCTGGGCAAGATTACGCTCAGTAGTTTGGCATTGCTTTCTGAGCGGCCGACTCACATACACCGTAAGTTACCACTGCTGATTCTCACCGTCATCACGTTACCGATTCCTGGTGAGATTATTTCCCGGTATTCCTGGTCAGGTAATTTCCCGGTATTCCTGGTCAGATTATTTCCCGGTATTCCTGGTCACATCATTTTCCGGTATTCTTGATCAGATCACTTCCTGGTATTTCTGGTCAGATCATTTTCTGGTATTCCTGGTCAGATCATTTTCTGGTATTCCTGGTTAGATCTTTTCCTGGTATTCATTGCATGCTGGGAAGCCTGTTTGCCTGCTGATCCGCTGGCCATGTGTTTAAATCTCCTTCATGGTGGGGGTTGTTTAAAAATTGACCTGGGCTAAAATTGACCAGCCTAAAGTGGGTCTCACGAAATAATTTTCTGAGAAGCAAAGCCGGCCGCCGTTGTATTGTTCACATTTCCCATCGAGTGCAGAATGGTCTGTAAAATATAGGACTAAAACTACATACACATACATAACGGGAATATGATTATACATTTGAAATACAACAAACATCAACATCGCTGCACTCCGGACATTCCCACACGTGCTCCGCCCCCTTTCAACAGTAGCCAAAAAAAGAGTTCCCATACTGATGGTACCAGAGGTAGCTTGGTGCGTTGAATGCCATCCAGATACTCTAGCTTCAAGCTGAATTCGCCTCTCCAGATGTGGATTCCCTGTTTGTTTTGCTGCTGCACTTTCCACTCGATTCCAAAGAGCCGTCACCACATTAGAGTTATTGATATAGAATAGAGAGAAAAAGCAGCGGCTGCAGCAGGATATAACAATATGAAATGGGAACAAATAGGTATTTTAAATTCCTGCGAGAAAAGAAACGAACTAAACATTAACAAACGTTGCACATACCTTACAAGGAGATCCACGTGTCGCGAAATACAGGTGAAAAATCCGAAATCAGAAGCACTCAATAAATATAATAAAAATGAATAATAAAATAAGATAAAATAGAATACACACGAACGCATACAATAGACACACAGACGTTTCGATTCTAAGAATCTTTGTCAATGACAACACATATAAACAACGACAGAAACACAAGCACACGACCTATCACTTATGATGCACAAACTGATATTTACATGTAAATATCAGTTTGTGCATCATAAGTGATAGGTCGTGTGCTTGTGTTTCTGTCGTTGTTATATGTGTTGTCATTGACAAAGATTCTTAGAATCGAAACGTCTGTGTGTCTATTGTATGCGTTCGTGTGTATTCTATTTTATCTTATTTTATTATTCATTTTTATTATATTTATTGAGTGCTTCTGATTTCGGATTTTTCACCTGTATTTCGCGACACGTGGATCTCCTTGTAAGGTATGTGCAACGTTTGTTAATGTTTAGTTCGTTTCTTTTCTCGCAGGAATTTAAAATACCTATTTGTTCCCATTTCATATTGTTATTGATATAGCACGAAGTCTAAAGTAGCGGCACCAGCCAGTCTATCAGCCTGTTCATTTCCTCGCACACCCGCAAGCCATGGACAGAATATCCATATTATGCACTGGGTCTTCATATTTTCGAGCAATGCAAACGATCCCACGCGGAACATACCAAATTCTATTTCACGTAACAATCTTAGCGAGTCTGTCACAAACACAACATTTTGTTCTATTTTGCTCTTTAGTCATCAAAAAGCCGCAGTTACATCCCTCACCTGCATTCGCATGCTGGAAGTTGTGATATCATACGCCAGAATCTCCTTTCTTAATTAGTGTCCCTTAACCTTTGCAATAAAGCCCCGTCCACTTCATTTATCTCACACCGCAGACCCACATGTGTATATAATCACATTGTCACTTATCAGCCGTTGGACAGTCGCACCTGTCTCATTCGATGTCCTTTCCCGACACCTTCGGTCCAACTCTGTGTAAGGTTGCCTTGCCGGGTGAAATACCAGGGTCCAACCTTTCGCCTCAGAATCTTACTAATTTCAAGAGCATGGCTTTCTTTATATCTTCAGCCTGTGCTATCCAGAACTACTCCTCGTCAACCTTTGTCCTCTGGTGACCTCTAATGCATCATACACAGGGTCATCCTTGTCCGCACTACCCAAAGGGGCCCCACTGCTATCATGTATGAACGAATGAGCAAGTATATATGCAGCCCAAATTAACACTCATGGCCTCATTTTACATGCAATCCAGTTTCTCCAGTTAGCCGTGTGTTATTGTCAGCAACCGCAGACCATGCTCAGTCACTGAAATAATTAATCACTGATAGAGAGTGTATGCAAGTCTCTATTCTATGTCAGTCGCTGCCATCTCAGTAATTGAATTGAGCCCTTTCCTTTCCGTTGACTCTATGTCTCCCAAGTATTCCCCGAAAACAAGCGTGTATTAAATGTTATTCCGAGGTATTTAGTTGTGTACTTTCTCTTTTGATCGGGCTGCCAGTTACAGTGATGTTCGGACCTCTTCCTGACAATTATGTTATTTGAAGAACACTATAACTAAGCACTGGCAAACTACTGAAAGTAAACTTGTCAATAAATCACAGACAGCCAAAAAATGCTGGGGTTGACAGTGACGTCCTGTAAACGATATCCAACTAACTGTTTTTTTTTTAAAATAACAAAACAGAAGTGTCAGGTTTCATGAGCGAATTCGTTTCGCACCATTTACTTACTTTATTGACCGCAACTCCTATTGCCCTAGTTATTTCCACACTACTTCTCCATTGTCTATAAACAAGGACTTCGTCGGCAAATGTCAAAATACATTCAGTACCTACTGCCTCTATTATCGATACCTTTCCTGCTTGAGTAAGAGAAAAGCACCGCAGATTTAGTATATGACTTTGGTAGTCCCGATTCAGTGGTGCAAGATTCGGATCTTTAAGCGACCACGCGAATAGTGACCGTACATTAGTATAGAATCATCAGAATCTTTTGTTTTCCGAGGACAAAAGGACCAAAAATAAGAACAGAAAGGTGAACATCACTCGGAGCCATGTCAGGACTGTAAGGCGGGTGCGGAAATACCACTCAATGCAATTAGTCATTAACTGACAATTTCAGTAATTGCCATAGTATTGGCGGCTGTGTGGGGTCTCGCGATGTCGTGCTGAAGAATGATACCTTTACTGAGCAGCCATGTATGTTTGTGGTGAATGGCCTTCCAAACTGTATAATAAACTAGAGAGAAGTAGTATTAAGCATATAAACTTACTCCCCTTTTCATGAACACCACATACACAATACCTTTGTGGTACCAAAACAACATTTTCGACACTATATATGGCTTCAATTGTAATGATAGTTTTCGGTCGACCTTCATGGTGCTCATCCTCGATGGATTCATTGACCTTCACGAAAGCGTTTACACCATTCAAACACAGATGAACGTGCTAATCTGTTCCTTAAACACACACGACAACCGACGACGAATTTCAACGGGCTGTGACCCTCCTTTCACCAACAATTTCAGCGGGTTGTGAGCCTCCTTTCACCAACAATTTCATGACAACAATCTGTTCCTGCACTGTAGTCAAGTGACCCGACGCCATTTTGAAAAACGAATTTCGGAAAAACTGTTGATACTTAACCATTTATTTCACTACCAAGTGTCAGATGTTTACTGTTCATTTTGGCGTAGCTACTAAACGTAATCATCTTCTTCTTGATGATAACTGGACGACCCTTGAATGTCCGCGTCAAAGTAATAAATTAGCGCATCTATGTATTCAATTAACAATTTTGATTGAAAGTAATAAAGGGATGAATGTATGAAGGATTATAAAATGTCCGCGATAAATTAACACAATAATAACCTAAAAGTAATACATTACTCATTAATGTTAGTATGTATGTTAGTTGTATTTTGTGTCTGTGCGAAATTAATAAATTCGGGAATATCTGGAAGCAGATGTAATAATATACATTTAGACAGTCAAGATTTTTTGAGCACGTTATGAGAAATAAATTAACTGGAGAACTTAGTGACAACTGGCAAATCGAGCAAAAAAGAATAAAGGGAAGGCAGAGAAGTAAATATCGGGATGGCTTGGCCACATGGCATAATTAAAGCACGAACACAGAGATCCACGACTCTGGTGATCGTGTGAGTGGGCGAGACATGACCGCCCACGCTTATCGGCATGGCACATGATGATGGTGATGTAATAAATTACTGAATATGTTGAGGAATTACAAAACGTCGTTGTTAAAAATAATAAATTAATGAGCGGTGTTGAGAAATAAGACATTGTCTGTGTTAAAGTAAAACATTATTTTAATGTGCTAGTAGATGATAACATGTTTGTGATAAAGTAACATATTAATGAATCTGTTCAGAACATACTAATGAATCTATTCAGAACATATTAATGAATCTATTCAGAAATGAATCAAGTAAACAATTAACACGGGTGTTAAAAAGTAATTATACATAACATACACATGCACTTAGATGCACGCACGCACGCACGCACACACACACACACAAATATATATATATATATATATATATATATATATATATATATATATATATATATATATATATATATATATATATATATGTGTGTGTGTGTGTGTGTGTGTGTGTGTATGTATGTGTGTGTGTGTGTGTGTGTGTGTGTGAGAGAGAGAGAGAGAGAGAGAGAGAGAGAGAGAGAGAGTAGTAACTTTAGCTTGGTAATGATAAAATATGTATGTTATAGCAATAAACCAGTGAATGTACTGATAAATTATTTAAAAGACTAAGTATTACATTAATAAATAACTGAATGTACTGAGTAATTATGTTAAAGTAATAAGCAAACAAATGTGTTGTGTAATTGTAAATCGCTATGTCAAAATAATAAATAAATAAATGTACAGATCATTTATATAATAAATATGTTAGTGTATGAATAAATGAATGTACAGAGAAAGTATAAAATGTACTTATGAAAGTAATAATTGAATAAATGTGCAATTATAAAATACAAATGTTAATGTAATAAACAAATTAATGTACTCAGTAATAATAGAACAATTAATTAAAATAATACACACATTAATGTACTGAGACATTATCAATAAAATCTAGTGCTGCTTTAACCCCCAGGACTAAAGTGGGGGTTAAAGCAGCACTAGATTTTATTAGAAAGCAGCAAGTCAAATGGTTTGGCCATGCAAGTAGGTTACCAGTCAACAGCATGCCACAACAAGCAATGATGTACAGACCAGATGGAAACAGAGGAAGATGCCGACCACGTAAACGTTGGACGGAGGGAATAACAGAATCCATGGGAATGTCGATATATGAAGCCCATAATCGGGCACTCTCACGAAGTTTATACTTCACCTCAACACCGCAAGGTACAAGAGGAACATGATGAGATGAGATGAGATGAGACATTATCAAATATGTAAGCTAATGTACTTAGCAAACTAATGTGCTAAGTAACAATACATAATTAGCTAACATAATAAACAAATTAAAGGACTGAGAAATTATAAAACAATATGCTAATGTAATAAACAAATTAATGTACTAACTAATAATAGAACAATAAGTTAAAATAATTAATTAATTAATGGAATGAGGAATTATAAAATACATACGTTAATTTAACAATCAAATGTATTTAGTAATGATAAATAATTGGCTAAAATTACATACAAATTAATGGACAGAGAAATTATTAAATGTGTATATTAATGTAACAAATAAATGAATGTACAGAGCAAGTATAAAACATACTTATTAAACCAATAGGCCTAATCAAATAAATGTACTGTGAAATTATAAAATACACGCATTAATATAATAAACAAATTAATTTACCTAGTCATAATAAATAATCAGCTAACATAATATACAAATTAATGTACTGAGAAATTATATAATACATATATTATGTTATAAACAATTTAATATACTTAGTAAAAATAAATAATTATTTAAAATAATAAACAGTTTAATGTATTCAGTAATAATAAATAATTAGTTAAAATAATAAGCAAATGAAAGTACCTAGAATTTATAAAATACATGTATTAATGTAATAAACAGATTAGTGTCCCTGGTAATAATGAATAATTAGTTAAAATAATAAACAGTTTAATGTTCTGAGAAATTATAAATTTATTAATTTAATAAACAAATTAGTGTATTTATTAATAATAAATAATTATTTAAAGTAATAAACACATTAATAATTTACTTATGAATTATTTGAAAACATACATTAATGTAATAAACAAATGATTGCACTCGACCCTGTAATTAAGATAGATGTCATTGTTGGGATGCTGATAAAGTGTGTGATTGAGCAACAAACAGTTTTGTGCTTCCAAAATGGTCAATTTCCTGTGCTACAAGAATACTTAGATATAAGCACTAAACCTCTGTGCTACAGGTATACTAAGATATATGTGCTAAAAATCCGTGCTTCAAGAAGTCTCAGATAAAATTGCTAAATTTCTGGGTTACAAGAAGTCTGAGCTATAAGTGCTCAAATCTCCGTGCTACAAGAAGACTGAGGTATAAGTGCTAAACCTCTGTGCTACAAGAAGTCTGAGATATAAGTGCTAAAACTCCGTGCTGCAAGAATACTGAAATATAAGTGTTAAAACTCCATACTGCAAGAATAATGAAATATAAGTGTTAAAACTATGAGCTACAAGAATACTGAGATAAAAGTGCTAAAACTCTGTGCTACAAGAAGTCTGAGATATAAGTGCTAAAACTCCGTGCTGCAAGAATACTGAAATATAAGTGCTAAAACTCTGTGCTACAAGAAGTCTGAGATATAAGTGCTAAAACTCTGAGTTACAAGAAGTCTGAGATATAAGTGCTAAAACTCTGAGTTACAAGAAGTCTGAGATATAAATGCTAAAACTCTGTGCAACAAGAAGTCTGAGATATAAATGCTAAAACTGTGAGTTACAAGAAGTCTGAGATATAAGTGCTAAAACTCTGAGTTACAAGAAGTCTGAGATATAAATGCTAAAACTCTGTGCAACAAGAAGTCTGAGATATAAATGCTAAAACTGTGAGTTACAAGAAGTCTGAGATATAAGTGCTAAAACTCTGTGTTACAAGACTATTGAGGTGTATAGGCTAAACCCTAACCAAACAGATGTCGGTTTCAAGACAAAGTTGAGGAATATGCGTGACGTTTGATAATATAACAAAAATGATGATAATAAGTACTAAACTATTGAAGAAATATCTCTTAAAATCATGTATAAAAGTTGTCTTAGCCCAGTTTGCACAAGACAAGCAAATCATTACATGTTCATCAGAAATAACAAGAATGGATTGTGTAGAGACGCCGCCATAAGAACACCAAAAGCGATGACGTTCACGTCATAGATCATGATATGTACAAGGATTATCTAGAATGTTGCAGCAATGATCATGGCACTTACATTAAGGTCAATGCATCTACAACACAGATGATGATAGATACAGCTCATAGTATGACAAGCGTAAATGATGACAACTACATCAAAGATGGTAAAGCTGAAGGCAATAGAAAATAAAAATAATTAAATGAAAATAAATAACATAAAATACACAACTTACATTTCTGTTTCTCAAGAAACAGATGTTTTCTCAGAAAACATGAAACATTTCTTTGATGTTACTTCAATATTCAATCCCGTTTTAAGAGAATATATTGATCTAAAACATTCTGTAGGCATGCGTATTTGGTAATCACGAATTATGTCTTATCTATGTTGCATTTCTTCAACACTAAAAACGTCTGTAGAGAACAATACGGTTCTTAGCGTCGTATATTTAGCATCATTGCTCACTTAACATTTTGACTTAATGGAGCCACAGCCAATATGGCAACTTACAATATGGCTGACGTACTATTACTATGATTGTTCTATTTGCTGCCACATCTAAAGATAGTTACATAACCGCTAAATATCCACGTTCATTTACTTCAGGAAACATCGGGCTGACTAAATACCGGTCATTCATTACTGTAGGCAGGTTGACGCCTTCCAAACTACAAACACGCCTACCAATTAATTATCAAATCAAAAAACAGTGTTAAGACATATTTATCAACCAATCAAACCTCTTTCGTGTAGTCATGGCGTCAATGATAAAATTAATGAAGTGAAATAATTTGTTAATGTAGCGGTTAAATGTTTGATGAGAATCATATATGCGGATTTTCAGTACAAAAATACTCACATTTCTTTGTTAAAACAAAGGTTAATTGTATAACAGTACCCAGCCTGCAAGATTTAAATATGGGCAGCCACAACGATTGTTTGGACAACTATAATTCCACCACGAGACTGCCTGCTAATTAATACACAACCCGCTAAGTATCGGTTGTGTTATTAATTAGTTTATGTGAACAACAAACTAGTCTAAAACCCAACCATGTTTTATTTCTGTCACCATCCCGTCTTCAAGAGAAGACCCCGGCCTGGCATGTGTTGGACACGCCGGCGGAGGATGATAGTGTTGTCGCAAGAGTGGCGTGGCTACTGTCTGTTGAAGCGTGGTGTCCTCAAATTGTACCTCGGTCCTGGGACGATAGAGATCAGTGACGAGTTAGAGTGACACGTACCCTGACCTACTTACTTACAGCGGGCATGCAACTGGGACTGTCGGGTTCACAAGAACCTATAGAAGTCGGTAACCATGTCATGGATTTCTTTCTGTCTGTCTGTCTGTCTGTCTGTCTGTCTGTCTGTCTGTCTGTCTGTCTGTCAGTCTGTCTGTCTGTCTGTCTGTCTGTCTGTCTCTGTCTGTCTGTCTGTCTGTCTGTCTGTCTGTCTGTCTACGCGGGTGGATGAATGATGCGTGTGAGGATGGTGGATGTGTGTTTCGCTTGGTTGTTGGGCGTGTAAGTGTGTGTGTGTGTGTGTGTGGGGGGGGGATTAGATGGGAGATGTATGTGTTGATGGGTGGGTGGGGGTCATGTGTGTGTGTTTGAGGGATGAGTACATGAGTGAGGGGATCTGTGTGTGAGGGATGAGTTTATGGGTAGGGCATGTGTATGTGTGTGGGTGGGGAGATTGTGTAAATGGGGAGATTTGTGTAGGTGGGGGATGTGTATGGGTGCGGTATGTGTGGGTGGTGGGGTGTGTGTGGGTGGGAGTTGTGTGTTGGTGGGTGGGAATGTGTGTGTGTGTGGGGGGATATGTGTATGTGTTGAGAGATGTGTGTGTGTGGGGATTTGTGTGTGGGTGGGTGGGGTATGTATGGTTAAAGGATGTGTGGTAAAGAGATTGTGATTGGGGGATGGGTGATTGGGGGCTGGGTGGGTGAGTGTGTGTAGGATGATGGATGGGTAGGGGTTGTGTATGAGGGTGGGTGTGGAATCTGTGAGTGGGTGGGGGAGATTGCGTGGGTGGGGATGTGTGTAAGGAGGATTTTGTAAATGGGGGATGTGTAGGTGGGTGCGGGATGTGTGGATGGATGATGTAGGATATGTGGATTGGTGAGTGTTGGTGGGTTATGGGAAGGGGGAGGATGTGTGTGTGTGTGGGTGGGTGGGGCGATGTGTGTGGATGGGGGATGTGTGGATGAGGGCTTTGTGGTTGGTGGAGGATGTATGTGGGTATAAGATGGGTGGATGGTTGGGGCATGTATGTGTGCATGTCTGTGTGTGTGTGTGTGGTTAGGTGGGGTATGTGTGGATGGGTGGGGGGGGGGTGGGTGGGTTGAATCTCATAACATAGAATATGCATTGTTTATGTCTACAACATTCATTTGATAATGTTTCCTATGTGAATGTATTAAGAGCGTTCATTTGAAATCCGTTCGTGCCGCACAGCGCGTAATTGCGTATGTTGAACGTGATCATGTCATAGTCATGTGAGAAGTACTGATCAATGAATAAAAGAGCAAATGCTTATCGTCCCATGATTCATAGGTTCTGTTTCTGACCGTTGAAAAAATGGCCGGGTTGATCCAAAATCTGTCCAAAGAAGCTCAAAGAGCGGTGATTCAGTTTCTTTCATTTGAAGGTACCAGTGGACATTCATCGAAGAATGCAGGCAAGTACGGTAACAAATGTGTGTCGAAGACAACAGTGACAGACTGGGCAAGAATGTTTCGGAAAGGACGTCAGTTCACGACAAATCTTCGACGGCCGGGTCAAACGCATATTGTTGCAACAGAAAAAACCATCGCCATAATTGATGCAGCAGTACAGATGAACCGTTGTCGAAGCATACGTTGGCTAGCGAAAGAATTTTATGTGTCAATTGCGACAATTTAAAAGGTCGTTCGTTCGTAAGAAACTGCAATATTGGAAGGTGTGTTCACAGTGGGTATCACGGATGTTGACCGACCACCAAAAAGAGGAACGCATGGGATGGTGTTTGAACCACTTGCTGCGTTACAGAGTGGAGGGTGATGCATTTCTCTTCCGCATAGTGGCAGGCGATGAATCATTGTGTCACCACTTTGAGCCCAGCAGCAAAAGAGAGAGAGAGAGAGAGAGAGAGAGAGAGAGAGAGAGAGAGAGAGAGAAAGAGAGAGAGAGAGAGCGAGAGAGAGAGAGAGAGAGAGAGAGAGAGAGAGAGAGAGAGAGAGAGAGAGAGAGAGAGAGAGAGAGAGAGAGCATGCAATGGAAGCATGCTGGATCATCAAAAGCCAAACAGTTCATGTTACAGGTTTCCGCTGGTAAGGTTATGCTGGGCGCATTTTTTGACCATGAAGGGCTATTATTGGCCGACTTTAAAGAACCTGGTGTCAACATCAACTCTACCCACTACTTGCAAACACTAGACAAGCTGCAATAAGACATCAAGGATAAACGACCCGGCATGCTTTCTCGCGGTGTGATTTTGTTGCTCGATAATGCTCGTCCGCATGTCGCAAAGATTGTGCAGGAAGTATTAGCAAGAAAGAAGTGGGAAATTCTGCAACATCCAGCCTATAGTCCTGATTTGTCACCATGTGATTTTCATTTGTTCGGACCTCTAAAAAAAGCTCTCAAGAGGCAACAATTCCACACAGATGCAGACGTAATGAACGAGGTAAACACTTGGTTCAGTGAGCAACCACAGTCCTTTTTAGCGGACGGCATTCGCCTTCTACCTAAGCAATAGGATGCTTGCCTGAATGCCTATGACGACTTCATCTGACCAACCTGTCGCGAGATAAATAAACTTGTTAGTTGCGATCGATGACAACCAAGCCCGACATTAGTCGGCAAACACAATAGACCCTTTGATGTTGAACATACTGAGAAAAATACGTCGTTAAAACTGTCTGCACCT
>JACEFZ010027893.1:0-7500 GCA_014155875.1 Cepaea nemoralis | reverse complement strand
AAGCCATACAGGCATATGATAGTTGGTTTTACTCGAAAAATAAGGTGTTCTATTCTTCAAGGTCTTTTCAATGTCAAGCACACATGGCATAAATATCAATTCAAGTGGTGGCCATATTTAAAAAAAAACATGACATTTCAACTCCTCCTGGAAGGCACAGAGCAAACGAAGTGAGGGAGACAAGCACCTGGAAATGAGAATTAGACAGAGGTGAATAATATGGGGATGGATTTGGTGAAGATGCAGTAGACAATCAAAATGATGGGACGGCTTGGCATGAGTTGGTTGAGAGCTTTTTTTCCACTGTGAGAAAAAGGGCAGCAGCAAAAGAAGTAGACAAGGGGAAGAAGAAGAAGAAGAAGAAGAAGAAGAAGAAGAAGAAGAAGAAGAAGAAGAAGAAGAAGAAGAAGAAGAAGAAGAAGAAGAAGAAAGCTGCAGCCTTAGCAGGAGAAGAAAAAAAAAAAAAAAAAAAAAAGAAGAAGAAGAAGAAGAAGAAGAAGAAGAAGAAGAAGAAGAAGAAGAAGAAGAAGAAGAAGAAGAAGAAGATGGGGTCTTGAGTCTGAAGATTTAAGGCCGATTGAATAGTGCAATTGCCGCTAACTACGCAGGTTAGGATTTTCATTTTGCTTCGACAGAAACAAATCCACACCTTACTGATGATACGAACCCAGGTCTCCTGGTGGTGAAAATGTAATTATAGCACTCGGCCAGCCACCATAGAATAGGATTGGCCAAAATTTCTTTCAACATCATGAAATTAGAATTAACATCTAAAGCAGTGGTTCTCAACCCCCCCCCCCCCCCTCGGGGGGGGGGGGGGGGGGGGGTTAGGATTTCTATGGGGGGGGGGGGGGGTAGAAATTAAGATTATTTCAAGATCGCGTTAATACAAGAACCGATTACTGTATATTGTTTTTTTTTCCTCCATACTTTACGGTTCTTTACTTCTTGCCCTTCTGAAGTTCATTTTATAACGTAAGTAGACCCACAAATCACTTTTTATGCAGACGTCTAGACTTGTTCTAGTATGTGTTATTAAATTTAGCTTCCATTTTTACGTATACTTTGTAGGGGCAAGGAGGGGGGGGGGGTTTACAGGGAGGACATATGAAATGACGTTCTGAACATATGGTGAAGGGGTGCATGGGCCATAAAAGGTTGAGAACCACTGCTCAAGCGAGATTAACTGTGAACAAACTGTGATTTACTGCCAATATAATACCTTGCGGTGTAAGGCAAGGGGGTCTTGAGGCTGAGAAATTAAGGCCGCTCTGCTAGTGCAGTCGCCGCGAACTGTGCAGGTTAGAGTTTTCTTTTTTTGCCCCCGACATTATCAATGCATTAAAAGTGAGAATTGTCAAATGTTGTGCATATTCAAAACTATTACATGGCCCTGAAGCCTGGACAATGAACACACAATTAGAAAGTCGAAAAGAAGGTGTGGACACAGAAGAATATGTCGTATTTCATGGAAACAAAAACAGTCAAATGCCGGGGTTCTTGAAAAACTGGTAGTGAAAAGAGAGTTGATGAAAGAAATTTTTAAAAAAAGGCAAGTGAAATATTTCTGCTACGTTTAGAGACATAACACTCTTTAAAGAAAAAAAAACATACTTCAACCATAAGGCACCTGATTGATTGATGATAACTGTTCAGTAATGAAGGGTGAATGTAATCCCATGACAAATGCTGCTATTGAGGTGTCAAGCGACAGAATGTAACATATTATAAGTTGATAGTCTCCTTCCTCACCAGAACACTCTTGTACCAACATTAAGATGCTGGATCAGCAATGGTACACAACCTGTGGTGCTTCTGACAGATGCAGAATCAGTACTCGAGGCGCTCCTGTCTGGGAAATTGCCAGTACTAAGGATACTACTTTCTGAACTTAGCAGTCAGCATAAGGTCACCATACAGTGGATACCATCCCACTGTAGAGTACCCGGAAACGACAGAGCTGATCGATTCGCTAAGGAAGGAGCCAAAGAAGAACAGCCTGATGTGCCCGTTACATACCACCAAAAGAAAAGAATGATCAAATCAGTCAGAAAGCCACCAAATCCGGCTCAAGATGATTACCACGTTATGGACAGACCAGAACAAGTCATTATTCTGCGCCTCAGAACAGGACACAATAGATTACCACATGTATACAAAATTCAAGATTGGTGAATCAGCCATGTGCACATGTGGATTGGCGTCGCAGACAGCAGAGCACATACTCCAAGACTGCCCAAAATATAACATATCTAGACAAACCTTCTGGCCTAGAGAGACGACAGTGGAAGATAAACTCTATGGACCACTGTGTGAACTGAAAAAGACAGTTAAATTCATACAAGAGACAACATTGCAGATATAGACATATTTCAAGCGAACGAGAGAAGAAGAAGAAGAAGAAGCTACAAAGCCATTGGCCGTTAAAAAAAATATATATTTTCTAGAATGGGAATTGAACTTGTACCGCTGCGACGATAGGCCAGCCTACAATCCGCTGTGACATCTTGTCGTGTCCAATCAGGAAACACAAATAGGAGTGTGCAAATCACAAAGGAGTAATGTTATTGTCAGTTCCTGGGAAATATTTCTTTCCCGTTCGCTCGCTTTGGGTTCGAGCGTAGATTACGCTGGACTGGATTTTGCGTGTGGACTAGCTTTCCATATTACGAGTGTCCCTCGCCATCAGGCAAACCCATTACTTCTGAGGTACTTGTAATTTACGTCCCCAAGTCACGTACGAGAAGTCAACATTTTAGTCAAATGTAAACAGGAACATTCCGGCGATATGAACAGATTCCATTGATAAACAGCTAAGAGATAAACCGGCATGCTTTCGACTAAACATCCTACTCTGACCAGATAATTACATGATGCATAATAACGGAGTAAAGTATTGAAGTGAATAGGCGACCTTACATTGGATTTCCGGGTTATGGAAAGCCCTTTAACTGCATTGATATGGAATCCTTCTGGCGGTTGATGTGAGTCAATTGGATCCCATAGAAAATCATTAACTTGTTAAGGGCAACATGTGAAGTGTGGAGTTATTCTTGGGGGGGGGGGGGGGAATGGTGGGGGGGGGGGGAGAACTAACAGATACATTTGAAGGGAAAAAAGGAGTGCGACAGAGATGCCGTTCGTCCCCATGTTGATTATTTCTGACTATAAACTGGGTTATGGGGACAACACTATCTACCGCCAGATATGGAATTCAGTGGACTGACATATCAACTTGACGATTTGGACTTCGCCGGCCACACTGCACCCCCCCCCCCCCCCCTTTCTCTCTCTCTCTCTCTCTCTCTCTCTCTCTCTCTCTCTCTCTCTCTCTTACACACACACACAAACACACACACACACACACACACACACACACACACACACACACACACACACACAGATCAATAATAACCTAAACACACTTGATGGGAGGTCACAATAATTAGGTTTTAAAACTCATGGAGGAAAGACAAAGATAATGACATTAAACCACACAAGTAGCAACCCGTTTTCCCTTGGTGAAACATCACTTCAAGATTGCGGAATCAATGACCTGTTTAGGTAGCAATTAAGACAAAGATAAAGCATTCAAAATGAGAATATAACCATCATCTACTACCTATAGGACCTTGCGGTATAGGACGGAAAGGGGATGGGTCGGAGTCTTGGGCCTGAGGAATTAAGGCCGTATGGCTAGTGAGGTCATCGCGAACTGTGCAGGTTAGGGATTTTTTGTTATGAGAATGTAATAGGCGAAATAGGCGAATGTCATGGCCATGGGAAATTTGTGGAAGCTAAAGGAAATTAAACTCAGCTCCAAACTGAGAATACTGAACTCTAATAGTAAATCTCCACTACAATATGGATCATCATAATAAACTACAGACATTCATTAATTGGTTTCTCTGCACAACAGAAGGAATCACTTGTTATGACATAATCAATAATATGGACTCACGGAGAAAACTAAACAAATACCAGTTGATAAAGAGGTTAAGATAAGACATTGGTGCTAGTAAGGACATACAATGGGAAAACCTGACAAAAGTACAGGGTGTTTGTAAAGTCTCACTATACTTTATACTCACTCACTAAATTTGAAAAAAACCAAAACATTTTATATGCCGTTGATAATAAATACTATTCTGTTTGGAGTGCAAAGAATTACTCCAGCAGACGACAGCCATTCGCTGCATATTATTCCACGATGAACTGTCGAGCACATGTTTTGATAACATAATGTATTTAATTTTTCACATTGGCTCTACATACAAAGTGTAGTGAGACTTTGCAAACACATGGTATAGCTAGAAATGCCTTAATCTGAAATCCACAGGACAAAAGAAATAGAGGAAGACCTAAAAGACACGGAGAAGAACAGTAGAAACAGAAAAAAAAATAATACAGGGAAGACATGGGCGGAGGTAATCATATAGCTGAGGGTGGGACGGTTTGCAGTGTGTTAGCTGAGAGCATATTTCTCAATTTTTTTATTTTTTTTTTTACTTTTTTATTATTATTAAAATCATTTTATGATAAAATCATATTAAAATATCATTTTTATGTTTTATTTTTTTTATTATCTTAAAAATCTACCAAGTATTTCAGGATCCTCGGCGGTGCTACGGAGTTCGTGCACTGAGCTGAGTTTCTCCAGACTCAGGTTTGAGTTAGGAGGAGAACGGAGCACTTATGGGTTGCACCCGTGTGCCGTGATGTTGATCCATAAACTAAACTAAACTAAACTAAACTAAACTAATATTTCTCAATTTGGGGAGGGGGGTAATAGAGGGTGAAATAACAAGAAAATATACCGTAAACACACGAGATTAATGGGCATCTCAATCAGTCACTAAGTAGGAATGTTATTCAAACAACAGAGAAGATATAGCTGTTTTATTTTCGGACTATCATCTCAATAAAACAATACACATTAACTCATACACAATGTCTAATAAGAATTGGGGGGGGGGGGGGGGGGCATTAAATCGGAAGCCAGTAATCTAGCTTTCATAAACTCGTTGTTCCTTTATCTCCCTGATTACAATATTTATTTGTTTCTTTTATAACAGTGCCGGTCTCCGCGGCGATGACGTTGCAGACGCGATCGTGATGCCGCTTACCCGCGTTCGAAACACAGTGGTGACCGATTTGGCAGAAGACCGTGTCTCGCTGGTTTTAACGTATTGGTATGGGAGCTGGTCGTTCAGAAAGCAATGGCAAACTACTGCGGGTAAAACTTACCAAGACATCAACAACGGTAGTAATATGCTGGTGTTGACTGCAACGTTCTGTTAAGGAGATGCAACTTTTAAAAACAATTATGCAACTGTTACATCAACATCGCCATCTAGTGAGTTGTTCTGTAGAGTGCGTTCCCACGCGGCAGCCTGTCCTCATAGTTTCTTCGACTGCCATTACTTTCCTTATTGGTAGTGACCACACTGGTCAGTGACAGTAGCCATTGACCCTCTAAAGAGATCCTTTGCATACGGTCGTAAACTTCAAACTTTTTCTTCTTCTTCTTCGTTCATCCGGATTTTTTTTCCGGATGTGACTGCGTTGTGCCTGTTTACAGCAGAGCTGCGTTCTTGCGCCGTTAAGCCGACACATCCGACTTCTGCGGGCATTTGTTGACCGGGTTAACCTTCCCGGGGGTTTCTTAGGACGTTTTAATCTCACTGTTGTGGTGTTATCCCCCATCCTAGCTGGCCCATATAGAACAGCCAAAGACATCCTGGTCAACCCTCAAGGGAAGGCAGGGGCAGACCATGGGCATTCCCCGCCATCCAAGGAGGCTTCCATACTTGCAGAGCCATCACACTCTGGTACTGGGCTCACCCAAGGAATCGTCACGTCCTGCACATGGCTGCTTAGCCTCACTTCCGTATATTGGGCCTTCCGTTCACCATAGGCTGTTCCTCCGGAAACCAGAAGAATGCAGTCTGCAGATGACATCCACACAGTGAGCTTTCGATTAAGACTTTCCACATAATGGATTTGCTATCCAAGCAATATTCCTTTCGTGCCACTAGGACATTTTTTCCACCTTTTATGAAGCCCACACAGTGAGCTTTCGATTCGGACTTTTCACGTAATGGATTTGCTATCCAAGCAATATTCCATTTCGTGTCACTAGGACACTTTTTCCACCATTTACGAAGCCCACACAGTGAGCTTTCGATTCGGACTTTCCACGTAATGGATGTGCTATCCAAGCAATATTCCATTTCATGCCTCTGGGACGCTTTTGTAACCGACATACCCGTGGTATGAAGTGTGGCAGTCTACATACATCTTCATGCACCTTTAGATGATAACCTGAATGTAGTTAAAGTAGGCTGTAGTCAACTTGAGCTTGTTGATATCTCCATAGAGCTTGTCCTCAAATGAAGCAGGCGTGGGCCAAAATATCTTTCTCTGTTCTGCATATATTGGGCACTCCTGCAGCAAATGTTTAGCTGTCATTTTTCCAGTTCTACAATTACATTCATCGGTATCTCCTATCTTTAGTTTATTGAACAAGTGGTATTTCAGCCTGTTATGTCCTGTGCGGAGTCTGAAGATTGCTACTTGTTCTCTTCGGTCGAGTTTGTAATATGCATCATCCTTCTGGTGGCCTGGATGCTCTGATTCCCATTTGGTTCTATAAGTGCTTTTTATAAACCTTTTTGCCTCATTATAGGTTATATCTATGTCAGGCTGTGGTAATCGTCCACCCTCTTTTGCTAGTCTGTCTGCCTCTTCATTTCCAGGTATACTGCAATGTGATGGGATCCACTGCATTACAACTTTTTTGGATTTCTGGCATAGACCATGGAGTGCTGCTCTTAGGTCAGCTAGTTCTGTGCTGTTTTTGCTCTTCAGTATTGAGACAGCTGACTTTGCATCTGTGAAGATAGCTATTTGCTTCTCTTTATTTTCCTCCATCAAGAGCATTTCTGCTGCAGTTTTCAAAGCCTCTACCTCCGCTTTGAAGTTACTTGAAAATTTCCAGTTGCCACTGATTGTGTTTTTTTTCACTCCATTTTTTAAATTAAGGAGAATTCCTCCTCCTGCATTTTAATTGAATCATTGGCTGATCCATCTGTATATGCATGGGTCCAATTGCTGCTTGGGTAATGTTCTTTTATGTAGTTGAGGGTTATTTTTTCTTCTTTCGGTTTCATTCTGAGTGATCTTTTTCTCAATACCAGGAATGTTTCTACCATCTCAGGCAGTTGCTGCTGTCTCCAAGCTGGGAAGTTGTCTGTATTGTAAATGGGCTTGACTGTTGATATGTTAAGTATGGGATCTGCCCTAATCTTTCGTTTGCAGTTTCTACAAGTTGCTACGCTTCAGTCTTCCTTTTCCAAAACCATTAAACCTGTTATACATAGGGTGGTCTGTCAATCTTCTAAATTTTTCTGCTTGTTGCTGGGCTCTGCTATCTCTTCTGTCCTGCATTGGTTGTAAACAAGTGATCTTTCTAGTTCATTAATAGCGTTGTCTTCAGCT
>JACEFZ010027892.1:107500-365398 GCA_014155875.1 Cepaea nemoralis | reverse complement strand
ACTCGTTAGTCCTATTTATCTGTCACTCTGTTACAAAGGACTGAATTTACAAGTAATTGGACAGACAATGATCAATTTTAAATTAGGGGGGATCAACGTAAGACATCTTTTTCATGTAGTAAAAGGTTTAAATAGAAACATGCTTATAGGAAGAGATTTTTTAATAAAAAACGGAGTAAGACTTCTCTTTGATTTACACAAATTAAAATTCAAGGACGTGTATGTAGATATTGAAGAAGACATGCATATATCGGCACTAGTTAGAATTAAAATGTCCACGACGTTAAAACCACAGTCGGTTAATTTGATACAAGCCAAGGTAAGAGAAACCCATATTATGTGGCAGGACACACAGTTAGAATCACTGAATTGCAAAAGGAAGTAATTGATGAGCCTGGTCTTGAGGTCCCGGATGGAATAATATCGTTAGATAAACACTTAACCTTTCCAGTAATGATTATTAACAATGATGATGATGATGATGATGATGATGATGATGATGATGATGATGATGAACATGATGATCATGATGATCATGATGATCATGATGATGACAACGCCCTGGAAAGGACATGCAATTTTATTTTAAACTGGCAGGCCAATCAAGGAGTGAACGGTGCTGACGTTGGCAGGGACAACCATAGAGAAAACTTGTTAGTAGTGGCGCTGTAAGGGACAATCATTGAGAACACCTATTATTATTAGCACCGTAAGGGACAGTCATTGAGAACACCTATTATTGTTAGCGCTGTAAGGGACAGTCATTGAAAACACCTATTATTATTAGCGCTGTAAGGGACAGTAATTGAGAACACATATTATTATTAGCGCTGTAAGGGACAGTCATTGAGAACACATATCATTATTAGCGCTGTAAGGGACAGTCATTGAGAACACATATTATTATTAGCGCTGTAAGGGACAGTCATTGAGAACACCTATTATTATTAGCGCTGTAAGGGACAGTCATTGAGAACACATATTATTATTAGCGTTGTAAGGGACAGTCATTGAGAACACATATTATTATTAGCGCTGTAAGGGACAGTCATTGAGAACACCTATTATTATTAGCGCTGTAAGGGACAGTCATTGAGAACACATATCATTATTAGCGCTGTAAGGGACAGTCATTGAGAACACATATTATTATTAGCGCTGTAAGGGACAGTCATTGAGAACACCTATTATTATTAGCGATGTAAGGGACAGTCATTGAGAACACCTATCATTATTATTAGCGCTGTAAGGGACAGTCATTGATAAAACATATTATTATTAGCGTTGTATGGGACAGTCATTGAGAACACATATTATTAGCGCTGTAAGGAACAGTCATTGAGAACACCTATTATTATTAGCTATGTAAGGGACAGTCATTGATAAAACATATTATTATTAGCCCTGTAAGGGACAGTCATTGAGAACACATATCATTATTAGCGCTGTAAGGGACAGTGACTGAGAACACCTATTATTGGTAGCGCTGTAAGGGACAGTCATTGAGAAAACTTGTTAGTACTAGCGCTGTAATGGACAGTCATTGAGAACACCTATTATTATTAGCGCTGTAAGGGACAGTCATTGAGAACACATATTATTATTAGCGCTGTAAGGGACAGTAATTGAGAACACCTATTATTATTAACGCTGTAAGGGACAGTCATTGAGAACACCTATTATTATTAGCGCTGTAAGGGACAGTCATTGAGAACACCTATTATTATTAGCGCTGTAAGGGACAGTCATTGAGAACACCTATTATTATTAGCGCTGTAAGGGACAGTCATTGAGAACACCTATTATTATTAGCGCTGTAAGGGACAGTCATTGAGCACACCTATTATTATTAGCGCTGTAAGGGACAGTCATTGAGAACACATATTATTATTAGCGCTGTAAGGGACGATCATTGAGAAAACTTGTTAGTAGTAGTGCTGTAAGGGACAGTCATTGAGAAAACTTATTAGTTGTAGCGCCCGCTCCCTGGCCGAGGAGTTAGTAGCTTTCTCCGTAATCCCGAATACTCTCGTGGTTGACGTGAGTTCACGAGAATTGGAAGCGGTTCGAGTCGCACCAGTGACTTATGAGAGTATGGAGCCGGTCGCTCAGAAAGTCGTGGCGTGCTGATGAGCGTAATCTAGCCTAGGAATCAACATACAGCTGAAAGATGCTGATGTTGACCGCAATATCCTGAAACAGGATGGAAACGCGGGAAAAAAAATAGTAGCGATGTAAGGGACAGTCATTGAGAAAACGTTTTAGTAGCAGCGCTGGCAGAGACAGTCATTCAGACTTGTTAGTAGCAGCGCTGGAAGGGACAGTCATTGAGAAAACATGTTAGTAGTATCACTGGCAGGGTCAGTCATTGAGAAAGCCTTTGTGTAGCAAGGCTGGACAGTCCTTTCTCTGGAACCAGGAGGACAAGGTGATTAGAGGAATTCTTAGAAATACATGGAGACGAGAACTGGTCACAGGAATTAATGGTGTAGAGGGCGGGGCAAGTGGGATAGCTATGGCAGATAGCAAAGGAGAGGGACTGGTGTGAATTGGCTGATATCGTATGCTCAACTGTGGAATAAAAGGAATAAGAGACGAGGAAAGATGAGGAGGAGGAGGAGGAGTAGGAGAAGGAAGAAGAAGAAGGAGGAGGAGGAGAGTAGGAGAAGGAGGAAGAAGAAGGAGGAGGAGGAGAGTAGGAGAAGTAGGAGAGCAAGGATAAGAAGAAAAAAGAACAGGCACAACACCAGTAATAAGGAAAAAAGGAAGAATAATCAAATTATAACTAGACAATATTCATGCAGGTACATTGAACCTGTTGTCCGGTGTTAATCTCGTGGAATGTATAATCAGCACGGCATTGCACTATTGACTAATAATATTCTCGGGTCACACATGCGACCTGGAGTATGTGACATAATTAATGCCAGGAAGTTACAGCGACCACTTTCCAAATATATTCAGAGTTCACCGCGGACACTGACACTAAAGAAGAAAAAAAAAACAATTCACCTAAACGAACATCCCCTGAAACAAGTAAAGAGTTTCAAGTAGCAAATCAGAAGACGAGATCGAAAGTAGATGTCATAAAGCAAACCAACTCACTGGACAAATGGCAGCCAATACTATAGAACAAACATGTATCAATAGTTACTAAGAAAGCACTTTGCAACACAATATTCCTACCAACGCAATGCTACCAATGCCAAATCTGAACAGTGAGAGAAAAAGAGAAAAGAAAAATTACAGCAGAAATTAGATTTCTGAGAAGAATGCTTAATGTATCAAGAAGGGGTAAGATCAGAAATGAAGAAATCAGGACTAAAGTGGGGGTTATAGCAGAGCTAGATTTTATTAGAATGCAGCATGTCAAATAGTTTGGTCATGCATGTAGGTTACCAACTAGCAGTATACCACAACAAGCAATGATGTACAGACCAAATGGAAGTAGAAGAAGAAGCAGATCACGTAAACGATGGACGGAGGGATTAGTAGAGTCCATGGGAATCTCGATACATGAAGCCCATACGCGGGTACGCTCCCGCTGTTGTTACTTAACTCGACACCGCAAGGTACAAGAGGAACATGATGAGATGAGATGAGACATCGGACCCTGACACGTGGGTAGCATCCTTTGCAAGCCACGCCATCAACACAAGATAACTTGACCCCAGAGCAGTAAGATAACTTGACCCCAGAGCAGTTCAGTGTGTCAGTTATAATCCCTCATCTCATTTCATCTCTCCATTCCTCTTGTATCTTGCGGTGTCGAGGTGAATCATAAACAGCGGGAGAGTGACCGTTTATAGGCTCTATATATATATATATATATATATATATATATATATATATATATATAGAGAGAGAGAGAGAGAGAGAGAGAGAGAGAGAGAGAGCGAGAGAGAGAGAATCTATGCATAGCACATCTAACTGGCTCATCGCAGATTGATATATGCTGTACATGATACAGAATGTTTGTGAGCAGATTGGATCACCAACGTGGACGATGACACGTAAGCATTATCCTATGTTAGCCAGGTTTGGTGGTGTTTCTGGTGCTTGTAAAGCACGTGTGTTCATGAATCCTTTCTGATAATGTGTATATGGTGTTTGAGTTGAGCTAAGAACGAACATCACTGCACTCATGATATTCTCATTCGCGCTCCGTCCCCTCGCTCAACAACCAGCGAAAAGTCACACTACTAATCGTTCCCACCATTATCTGATTGAAAGTTCTCTTGGTCTTCCTTCCCAGTTTTGAGATTCTAACAGAACCCTTGCCAGTCCCCTGCAATCTCATCCTTTCCACACAGGGGTTCTCAGTCTGTTCCCGCACCTTCTCCACCTGGTCCCACAAGGCGCAAGACCACTTCCCTTTGTACATAAGTAATCTACCATCCAGAGGTGCAATCCCTGCCGTCCTCCCGCATGGTCAGGGCAAAATCTCCATACAATTATCACAATCTGTGACCTCTTAAGCGAGGTGAGCCATAGCACACGAAATATTCCTTATTAATCATACTCCTTGAGTATAGGGTAGTGGATGAACAGATAAATCTTAAAAGTCTGGAGAGAATGGAGTGGCGGGGAGTGGCCAGATCTTGCTGGCAATCAGCACTTCCAGGATAGGTCAGACAGACACGTAATCAAACTGGTACCGTTAGTATTTGGTGTCTTCTCTGGCTGTTTAAGATAAGAACAGAGCACGTATGCGAATGTCCTGAGTGATGGGATTTCGGTTCTTGACTTAACTCAACTCATGTTGCATATTACCATACCTGACAGCCTCTGTGACTCAAGGACAGTGAACGCGCTTCACAATCCCGCATTCCAGGTTGGTAATCACATGCAGGCGATTTGTAAGCAGACTGTCTTACGTTAAACAAAGGCATGAGCGTCGGTACACTTTGACGTGGCTGAAGGGATAAGAGCGTTCTAGCCCTTAAACTTCCGGTACGCTGATGACGAGATAGCCGGATCGTTATCAGTTTGGATTTCAATGATGACTTTTCGTTCAGAAAGCAATGGCAAACTACTTAACTTGATATTGCCTTGAACATCTAGCTGGGGTTGGGGGTTGATTGCAACACCTGTTAAAAAAGTTAGTTTCATATCATTTATAGGATGTAGCAGTCAACTACACCATATTTGATTGTGATTCCTGGGTAAGTTTACGTTCATTAGTGTGCCTTTATTTTTTTCAGACCGGCAAATATACCATTATATGGAAACCCAACGTAAAGCGGTCTGCTTCTAAATCGTCCGCAATTTTGTTTCGAAAGCGGTATGCGAAAACACAAATTACATTCGTAACCCTTTCGCAACCGAGCTGGATGCACAGGACATTCATTCATTATTCATTCATTCATTTAGTCATTCATTCATTCATTCATTCAGTAGGATATCCTTTGCAGAACCTCGCTCCCATATCAACCTTCCGGAAAACTGCTCGATCATAAGCAAGATGTCCCGCGTCCGATACATCCATCTGGAGATCATCCGCCACATCCTGCACCCATCTTCTCTTTGGCCTTCCTCTTCCTTTCTTCCCTTGCATTATTGTTCTCTCCAAACTTTCGTGACGTTTCAAGTGACCAAAATATTTCATTGTGCTTTGTTTTATCGTCTGTAATTACCAACCTACTTCAATATTCAGCTCTTGAAGTATGGATGCATTTGTTCTTTTTTTTTTTTTTTTACCCAGGATATTCTTAGAAGTAGTCTATAACATTTATACTCAACGGCATTAGAGACAATTTTTTTTAATGAGCATTGGTGGTTCAGAAATCAATGAAAAACTGCTGAGTGTAAAATTTCCTAGAGAATCACAAACTGCACAACCATGCTGACATTGAATGCAACGTCCTAAAGATGTTTCTAAAGGACATGCAATTAACATGTTCATACCCACAGAACACTGATATACAAATAGACTTTGAAATATACACTTCCAGTTCATTCACTCCATTGTAAATCATAATACGTGATGATGGTTTAAGACGTATCCAGCCACAAAATTGCATGTCATATGCAGGACATCGCAGTCAACCCCAGTATTATTTTTTCTGTTTTGGATTTCTTGGTAGGTTTGCGTTCGGTGGTTTGTAATTGTTTTTTAAGCGACCGTCACTAATGCCCCTTTGTGAGGACCAACGCAATGGTGGTCTGCATCCAGGTGGCACGCAGCTGTGTTTCGAGCGTGGAACGAGAAATTGCGAACTGGTCCGTGACATCTTCGTAAATCCTAATTTTTACCTTCCTCTCACATGGGTACCTCTCCACCTCCCCCCTTTCCGCTTGTTCTTCCGCCGAGTAGCTTAGCCAATACCTGAGCTTCTGACGGTATTGGCCTTTGACCCGTTAACCATACATCCAGTTCATACAATCCACTGATAGTCGTCTAACGAGCGTCAGTCGCTTCAAGCAAGGATACAGATTAAGATAAGTACCCTTAATATTATCATGTAGTGTGTTTCATATAGTTTTGTGTCGTTTTGTTTTTGCTCGCTCTGTGCTGACGAAGGCTTTGGCGGCAACGTCCAATTTGTTTCTTGTAATTGTGTTTCAGTAAAGCTCACAATCTACTTCTCTTTTTTTTTTTTTTTTTTTTTTGGTGATTCATTCGAGCCACAACAAGTAAACAGATAAGTAACTTTCATATTTATATTTGTACGTAGAGATTTTCCTTTAATTATGTCGATGAGTGCTTTAGCAAGATGAAAAACATTCTCACCAATAAAAAGATATCAATTGAAACGAGAAAAAGTGTGTTGAGGGGATACATAGAGCCTGTTCTTTTGTATGGATGTGAAACTTGGACAATGAGCAGTCAAGCTGAAAAACATCTGATGGCTGCAGAAATGTGGTTTCTGGGGAAAATGCAAAGAATACCATGGACAGACAGAAAAACCAATGACAAAGTACTACAGGAGACAAACGAAAATCTTAAATTGATTAGAGAAATTAGACGTAGACAGTAAAGATTTTTGGACATGTTATGAGAAGAAATGGATTGGAGAACTTAGTGACAACTGACAAGATCGAAGAGAACAGACCAAGAGGAAGACCGAGAGGAAAATACCTGGATGACTTGGCCACATGGCATGGACGAGACAGGAACACTGAGCTGATCCACGACGCTGGTGATCGAGTGAAATGGCGAGTCATGACCGCCCACGCTTTCCGGCATGGCACATGATTGATTTATTGTGTGTTTGTTTATTCTGTGCTGACGAAGACATTAGCTGCAGCGTCCACTTTGTTACCTATAATCGTGTTCTATTACAGCACACAATCTACTTTTCGTTTTCTGGCGATTCACTCATTAATGTATGACAGGAACACCGAGACTGTATTACATACTAGCTGACCCGGCCAGGCGCCGCGAGGCACCTGGCGGGAAGCGTCTCATTTAATTTATACAAGTAGTCATTATACATTCAAATACTCTAAGCGCACAGAGTACGCGTTTGGCCCCTGCTCCCTTCACGTTGTTAGTCTATTTATGATGCTCCAGTTCCCGTTCCCCTTGCTCGTCTGTTTCTGATGATCTCGTTAAAAAATTAAAAATTGATTCTAAACTAACTAACTATTTTAGTTGGATCCGCCCCTAGTGAGAACAACATCTGTACACAATTTCATCTCAATAGGATGGACCGTTCGGGAACGCTTAAAGAACACGCGACGAAACAAACTTTCTCTTTTATATATATATATATATATATATATATATATATATATATATATATATATATATATATATATATATATATATATATATATATATATATATATATATATATAGAAGATATGGAAACATGGTATATGGTCAAAATATTGGAAGAGAACTATCTTTATTCCAATAACTAAAAAGGGCAACCTGAAACTACTGTACGTAAATGCTGGGTTTACTGTGGCGTACTTCAAAGGATATGCAACTAACTTTCTCTCCAAAAAAATTTCATTATTCAGTGAAGTAATAGAAGAATAAAACATTTAATGTGATGTCGAAGATAAATTTTTAAAAATGTGTTAGAAAATTTTCTTGTGTCTAAAATAAATGCATTATTTTTATGACAACTTTGAAGATGCCTTAAAGTTTTTATGACTTTTTTATAACGCATATGACTGTAGATAACTTCTTTAAACATTTTATAAAACTTTAAGAAAAATACAATAATTATTTACATTACATACTATAGCACTGCTACTAAAAGTAATTTCCCTTGATATAACTTTTCTGGTTAAGTCCCCTTGCTATACGTCTTTTCCTTTTAATGTTGTTTTATTACGTACAAAACTGTTTTTAAACTAACTAACTATTTCAATTGGATCCGCGGGAGTGAGAACAACATGTTTACAAAATTTCATCTCAATTGGATGGACCATTCGGGATCACATAAAGGACAAACAAACAAACAAACAAACAAACAAACATTCTCTTTTATATATATATATATATATATATATATATATATATATATATATATATATATATATATATATATATATATATATATATTAGCCGTTTAACTCGTGCTCCGAAGGTTGTGGGTTCGAATCCGGGCCGCGCCCTTCGGTTTACGTGTTAAATGTTTCGCTAAAAGCTACGGAGTTCGTGCTTTGTGCGACGCTTCCTGCGCTGCGGAAAGAGACCGAGCCATATGGGATAAAACCCGGTGCTATGAAGTCGACCCTGTCGACTTTTAAACTTTTTTTATATCTTATCTTTTATATATATATATATATATATATATATATATATATATATATATATATATATATATATATATATATATATATCCAAGAGGAAGACCTAGAAGCAAATACCTGGATGGCTTGGCCTCGTGACATGGTCGAGACAGAAACACGGAGCTGATCCATGACTCTGGTGATCGAATGAGATGGCAAAACATGACCGCCCACGCTTACCGACATGTCACATGATGGATTATATATATATATATATATATATATATATATATATATATATATATATATATATATATATGTATATATATATATATATATATATATATATATATATATATATACACACAACTGCTTCGAGTAGCGTGGAGGACTTCGGTTCAACATTCAGGAATTGAGAGCATCTATTGGATGTTTTTCTCCCGGGACGAGCTGGTGTGGGAAGGGGGTAGAGCAGGCTGGATGTGTCTGTGTCTGTGTCTGTGTGTGTGTGCGTGCGTGCGTGCGTGCATAACCTATGTACTCTCTGGTATTTACAGTATTTTTAGCAGAATTAATTATCATTCTCAAAGACACTTGATTACTTACCCATGTCAGCATATCCTGACCCAGGTATTCCCATTAGTAGCCAATGTGGTCACTGTTTGTCGTCTCGCCTCACGGGCTATATAAGGCCCTCGAAGATGTCGGAGGCTGGCGAAATCAGTCAAGTTCCAGCTAGCAAGACTTCCGCGGGCGGACACTCAAGTCTTGGAGCTGAAGTACTTGTTTACTCTTTGGTTCTTCCCAAATTTTACAGACAGGATCACCACCAATTGCAACGAACATTGAAACAGAACTGTCTCAAATCCTGGTAAGTGTTTCAATTTAAACAGTTAGATGTGTGGCCTTCACAGGATTTTGCATTCAACCCCAGTATGTACAGGCTGTCTGTGATTTACTAGGCAATTTTAGTTGAGCAGTTTACCATTGCTTTCTGAACGGCCGACGTCTCAAACTTGTCACAACATTTTCCACTTGTCATATTTTCCCCTTGTCACAATTTTTTCCAGTTGTCACAACATTTTCCAGTTGACACAACTTTTTCCATTTGTCACAAGAGTTTCAAGTTGTTACAACATTTTCCAGTTGTCACAACGTATTCCAGTTGTCACATTTTCTACTAGTCAGAACTTTTTTTCAATTGTCACAATATTTTTCAGTTGTTACAACATTTTCTAGTTCTCATTATATGACCACAAGACGGCATCTATCCTTTCTGTGTCTTGCCCTGACGTGGCGCAGTGATTCCGCTGCCTGCATCGCGCTTTGAAGGTCGTTAAACTCCTGGCGGTCTTCACAGGAGCAACGGAGTCCATGCTTTGTGCCATGCTTTCGGCAGGCCGCCCACAGACATTACCCCATAGACATTACCCCTTAGACATTGCCCCTGATATGGGGTAAAATCCGGTGCAATGAAATCTATCTTCTTGCGTTTTAAACATTTATTGTGTGTCTAATTGCAAAAATTAGGATTACTCACTTTTATCTTGTATTCTTCTCATAATATGGCCACAGAACGACATTTGTTCACTATGTGTCTTAGCCTCGTTAAAAAAACAATATTACTCATTTTAACTAACCAAAGTACATTCAGCATTCTCCTGACAAACACGGATTCGATAACACACGTGCCCACTCGACAACAAGGAAACACATGCTTTTTTTATTTTTATTTGGCGCTCGCTCCTTTTGAAGTCAAACGTAGCTTCGCTTCGCTTTGCTTGAGACGAATGGCCCCGTACAACCTTAGAGTGTATGAATTGGTTTTAATTGGGGCCTGCCTGCTTAACTTTCCATTTGGTTACTTATATCATGTTCTAGTAAAACGTATAGACTACCTCTCGCTGTTTGGTGATTCATTCTGTAAGACGACATCTCTCAGGCTTGATTGCTGTTCTTTTTTGTTGTTTTTTTTGCTGTTACTAATTGTCCATGATTCACATCACTATGTGACAACTGGGCCTATATAACATGCATGATTTTATTACTTTTTCTACTTTTTCTTCTTCGTACACATTCCGATGTCAAACTAAATATATTTAATGAAAGCAGCAGTTAACTTCAATTTGTTGATATCTTCAAATACTTCGTCCTCGGCTGGAGAGGGTGTAGACCAAAATGATGTTCTCTGTTCTGTTTATGTTGAACACTGGCAATAAATGTCTAATTGTCAGTCTACCAGTTCTATGGTCACATTCATCAGAATCGCATATCTTTAGTTCATTGAATAAGTGGTATTTCAGCCTGTTATGTCATCTTCGGAGCCTGAAGATTGCTACGTATTCACTTCGGTCAAGACGGTAATATGCACCATCTTGCTGTTTGCCTGGATGCTGCTCTCATTTCCACTTTTTTATCCTGTAAGTACTTCTGCCTGTTCCGTGGCGTAGGAATTATGGACGCTGTTCGTAATCCCACATACCCGCGTTCGAAACACAGCTGCGGGTGCTTTGGCAACAAACCGCTTTGTGTTGAATTTTCACGATATGGTATGGTCGATCAGAAAGCAATGGCAAACTACTGAAAATAAACTTGTCAAGAGGTCACAACAGCAAAATATGCTGGTGTTGAATTGACTGCGACGTCCTGTAAAAGATCTACCTATGAACTACATAATTTCTGATAAATCTCTTGATCTCATCATAGAGTATGTCTATACCAAGCTGAGGTGATCGACAATCTTCTTTTGCCTGTCTATCAGCCTTGTTATTTCCAGGTATATAGTTATATGTGTTGTATTACAACTCTTGGATTTCTAACACTTCATAGGGTCCAATTTTTACATCACTATAGATCGTTACGGCGACTAGCCTTCATCAGCAAACAAATTCACACATACAACATATCAACACCGGTAAGACGAGGTTTCACAACCTGGAACTCTCAGATAAGTAGCCCGTGTTGTTCTTTTATTTTTTTTAAAGTTTTTTTTTCATTGTTCACATTTTTAAAAAAATCTTTCCATTCTTCTGTTTCAGTTGTTGCTTAATGTAGTCACTGTCGTGTCTTCCCTTTGCTTATGTTTCGTTTTGTGTATTTGTTTGCTGACGAAGGCTAGTCACCACTAACGTCCTGTGGTTACGAAATTGTGTTATTTGTATTATTTGATATTGCGTACATTTCCACAGCTTTACAGCAGTTCCACTAATTTTATTTTAGGTCGGCTAGTTCTGCACTGTTATTCAATCAATC
Source organism: Cepaea nemoralis (assembly GCA_014155875.1). NCBI lineage: Eukaryota > Metazoa > Mollusca > Gastropoda > Stylommatophora > Helicidae > Cepaea > Cepaea nemoralis. Next base: position 353,455 of record JACEFZ010027892.1, on the reverse strand, counting down.
ATGTGCCATGCCGGAGGGCGTGGGCGGTCATGACCCGCCATTTCACTCGATCACCAGAGTAGTGGATCAGCTCAGTGTTTCTGTCTCGACAATGCCATTTGGCCAAGCCATCCTGGTATTTTCTTCTCGGTCTTCCCCTTGGTCAGTTCCCTTCGATCTTGCCAGTTATCACTAAGTTCTCCAATCCATTTCTGCTCATAATATGTCCAAATAATTTTACTGTCTACGTCTGATGTCTCTAATCAATTTACAATTTTCATTTGTCTCCTGTAGTACTTGGTCATTGGTTTTTCTGTCTGCCCATGGTATTCTTTGCATTTTCCCCAGAAACCACATTTCTGCAGCCATCAGATGTTTTTCAGCTTGACTGCTCATTGTCCACGTTTCACATACATACAATAGAACAGGCTCTGTATATCCCCTCAACACTCTTTTTCTCGTTACAATTTACATCTTTTTATTGGTCAGTATGTTTTTCATCTTGCTAGATGCTACTTTCGCTATGGCGATTCTTGCTCTAATCTCTTCAAGGCATCTCCCATCAGATGTTATGACTGTTCCGAGATAATTGTACCGATTCACTTGTTGATGAATATTCCCATTTACCTGTATATTACATTGTGGTGTTTCGTTCTTCCTAGTAACGACCTTAATCTGTGTATTTTTACAATTGAATTCTAACCACTGTTGTTCACTGTCTTGCATATCTTGTTCATTGTCTGCAATCAATACTGTATCATCTGCATATCTAATGTTATTGATGTTTCGTCCTTCAAAGCTGATTCCATTTATATCCTCTACATTTCTGAAAATATTTTCACTGTATAGGGAAAAAAGATCTGGAGACATTACACATCCCTGCCTAACACCTCACTTAAAAGGCTGATATTGTCCCACTTCATTATCAATCCTTATGGCAACTTGTTGTTTCCAATATATGTTTTTTGTAAGTCTAATGTCTTTCCCATCAATTTGTAGATCTGCAAGCATATCCACCATGTTGACATGTCTAACTCTATTGAAAGCACTGTTATTGTTCTTCAGTATTAAGACAACAGACTTCACATCTATAGTTACATATGTATGTGAATGTAACTGTTGTTTGCTGATGTTTAAGTTTGTAACTTTTCTTTATTATTGCAGTACTGAACAACGTCAGCCCGTGATCAATTCGATTCTGAAGCTCCAAGAATGTCAGTACAAATTCCAGTTATAGTTTGTATCTGTGTTGATAAACCTCCTTGCCCAATTCGTAAACCCTGATTTGACTGGCTTCACCTAGAAAGCAACCTGTAAGCCATGACTTCGCCTATATAGTCGCCAGTAGGACATGACTCCACCTATACAGTTGCCTGTTTACCATGACTCCACCTATACAGTTGCCTGTTTACCATGACTCCACCTATACAGTTGCCTGTTTACAATGACTCCACCTATACAGTTGCCTGTTTACCATGACTCCACCTATACAGTTGCCTGTTTACCATGACTTCACCTATACTGTTGCCTGTTTATCATGACTTCACCTTTACAGTTGCATGACTTCAAATTCCGCAAATAGTCTGCGTTCTTTAAAATACAATTACATTTGTTAAACACGATAAACTTAATTTTAAACTGGCAGGTTTCTCTAGTCTTTATGATAGTTTGACTTCATGTTGGGATTTTCCAGGCTCTGCACGGCGGGTTTCACATTTCTAATAATAATTCATCTAGAAATTAGCGATACCAAATGCTTTACTGAGACAGTGGACTGTGCCAATATAAGAAATGTGAAATGCTGATACCTATGGTGCTATTTCAAGGGTTAGAAACGAATTCTGTTTACATTCCATAGTTGTGGGTTCATGTGGATAATATGCCCTGGCTAACGAAGACACAATTGTTTAGGGTTGTCTAGATGATCATATGTCAACGTGAATTTTTTTCTCTCGTCAATTGGAAAGGACAGGCGCTAATCCCGATCGGTAACTATAGTATTCGAATTTTATGTTGTCTAAAGCGTATTATAGTCTGTGCTTCGTTCTTCTAAGTCTATTTTTTTTTCGCATATCCTTTTACAGGACATCGCTGTCAACATCAGCATCTTTTAGATGATTGTTGTTTTTTTGGCAAGATTACGCTCAGTAGTTTGCCATTGCTTTCTGAGCGATCGGCTCACATACCCCGTAAGTTACCGATGCGGCTAGAACTGTAACCGATTCTCGCGCACGTCACGTTACTCGCGAGAGTTTACGGGATTACGGAGAAAGTCGCTAACTCCTAGGCCATGGAGTAAGCGCCCCCCCCCCCCCCCCCCAAAAAAAAAAGAAACAGTACACATGTACTTATTTCAGAAATCCAACCCATCTAAGTAAGTACAACAGCCGATGAGTGAGGGGTAAAATACAAAGAAACTTCAAATGCCGAAGCCGGAAGATGTTGGCATAAGTATCAAAGGAATAAAAAAGGCAGATTTGCTCATTGCAATGGATTCTGCACACCAACCCGTCCGTGACTCATATTGGAATAGACGCATAGCGAACTGGCATGGCATAAGAAGAGAGGAAGAAGAGGAACACAAACAACAATACAGTGTGAACAAACTGGAAGGCATGTTCTCTGGGATTCACCCCCCCCCCCAACCGCCCCCCCCCAATCCCCAACCCCACCCCCTCCCGCCGTCCTTGCCTCCGTACAGCCAATTAAGAAGGGAATACTGGCCTAGTGAGTGACGGCACTGTATTCAAAACTGTATAGAACACACGAGTAGCTCCTAACAATGTTGAAGTTTAAGCATACGATGATGTAAACATATGAAATTAATTTATTTGAAGTTTAAGCATAACATATTGTAAAGAGAAGGAATTGTAGCTCACAACAGCACCTATAGCAAACAGAGTTAACATGTAGTACTGAAATTCTGAAGCTTTGTTGTATTGAATACTAGCGTTCGAATGGAGAAAACACGATTTTAATCCACCATATCCAAATCCTTATCCTTCTTTTTTGATTACATAGTAAACCCGTGGACGGTAGGAGTGCCATAAAGAATACCGATGCCTTCTTAAGTATGCCCTTGCACTGCTCCTTGCTGTAACTGTAGTGGAGCGGTATCCTCGCCTGCTCTTTAATTTTGTCGGCCTTAGTTTTTTGTCTCTGTATCTTTGCCCTCTCGCATTTAATCTAGCATTTCATTCTCTGCACCCGTGCTAGCCCGGCTTCAATCCAGCATTTCTGCCTTTGTACCCGTGCTCGCTCGTCTTCACTCCAGCATGACTTTCTCTGTACCCGAGCTCGCCCGGCTTCAATCCAGCATTTCTGTATCTGTACCCTTGCTCGCCCGCCTTCAGTCCAGCATTTCTGTCTCTGTACCCTTGCTCGCCCGCCTTTAATCCAGCATTTCTGTCTCTGTACCCTTGCTCGCCCGCCTTCAATCCAGCATTTCTGTCTCTGTACCCTTGCTCGCCCGCCTTCAATCCAGCATTTCTAGTCTCTGTACCCTGGCTCGCCGGGCTTCAATCCAGCATTTCTGTCACGGTATGTTTTCCCGCCCACCTTCTGTCCCAGATGTCTGTCTGTGGATCTATGTCTATCTTCATTCCAGGATTTCTGTCTCTGTGTCTTTGCCGTCTACATTCTACCTTACACTGGAGAACAATTATCAATAATGATAGAATCTTTGGCAACGTTTCCCATTTGCTTGCGTGCAGCAATTTCATAGAAGCAAGAAAACATGTTCTTCATCAAAATATGTATTATTGTTACTGGTTGTTAGTCTGTGATGAATAAATACATGGCATCAATACTTTTCAATTGACGTGTGTTTATTTTCTTGTTAAATCTGATTGTATGCATTCAGTAGTCTTGATTGCCTGCTACATATGAAATTGAAATAAATATCAATTGAGTAATTCCGTGAGGACATGCAACTATTTCAGAGATAAATGCACATGTATTAGAAATAGAAGAGAAAAGAAGAGACTAGAGAACACACTAGACAACATAAAAATTGAAAGCTGTAATTTCGCCACCGGTTTTCGAACTTGTACCCCAAACGATGGCAACGTCGAAGAACACTAGTTCCTGCAACGAAGTGCTGTCATCATCTGGAGGTGACAGGTTGAAATCCAGGTGGGGTAACTATAGCTGTCAATTTCTCTGCTGTCTAATGTGTTCCTCTAGTCTCTGCTTCTGTCTTCTATTTCTATGATCCCCAAACAATACATGAGAATGTGTTTATGAACAGCTAAAGAAAGAGCACGTAAGAGGGATTAGGAAAGGATGGCGCGGGACAATCTACCAGATCCTGTAGAGAAGCTGCAAAATTCAACAAATTACAGAGTTGTTCTAGGACCTATGCTCCATAGCCGCGACAGCCTAGTTGCTGGACAAGCGCCTGCTATCAGGTTGTGGTCTTGGGTTCGATTCACAACTTAGCGGGTTTGAATTATTAAACATAGCAACATATATGCAGAAACAGAGAGTATCATTTTGGTCTACACCCCCTCCCAGGTCGACTCAGTCTAAAATATGTCCCAAGAATATTTACACATAGACCTCGTCGACCCAGTCTAAAATATGTCCCAAGAATGTTTAAACATAGGCCAGGTTGACCCAGTCTAAAATATGTCCCAAGAATATTTACACATAGACCTCGTCGATCCAGTCTAAAATATGTCCCAAGAATGTTTAAACATAGACCTGGTCGACCCAGTCTAAAATATGTACCAAGAATGTTTAAACATAGACCAGCTTGACCCAGTCTAAAATATGTCCAAGAATATTTACACATAGACCTCGTCGACCCAGTCTAAAATATGTCCCAAGAATGTTTAAACATAGACCAGCTTGACCCAGTCTAAAATATGTCCCAAGAATGTTTAAACATAGACCAGCTTGACCCAGTCTAAAATATGTCCCAAGAATGTTTAAACATAGACCAGCTTGACCCAGTCTAAAATATGTCCCAAGAATGTTTAAACATAGACCAGCTTGACCCAGTCTAAAATATGTACCAAGAATGTTTAAACATAGACCAGCTTGACCCAGTCTAAAATATGCCCAAGAATATTTACACATAGACCTCGTCGACCCAGTCTAAAATATGTCCCAAGAATGTTTAAACATAGACCAGCTAGACCCAGTCTATAATATGTCCCAAGAATGTTTAAACATAGACCAGCTTGACCCAGTCTAAAATATGTACCAAGAATGTCTTGGGAAGTAAAGTCGACCTGTGTGATACCGACCACATCAGCCACCCAGTGTCGACTGGTCTACACAAGACATGGGTCTAGCACCATATACTGACTGTGCTCCATTGGGGGTTAAAAATGGCGGGAAAAGGTCAAGATTATTTTAAAGCGGACGATCGATATGATCCTTCAAAGATGAGTGTACATCTCTTAAATTACCATGACAGGAAGAATCAGTGTGCTTCTGTTATGGCATATCAGTGTGGGTTTAGTTATTAGAAGAAATTACATTAGGCTGGTAGCTTTATTTATAAGTGCACAGCAATGGCTGAGGCGAATGATCCGCAGTGATCAAACTAGGCAAATATGAACTGCACAGCCAGAGGCACCCCCCTCTATGCTATGCTGTGTTTGAAGTCAGACGGCTTATTATGGAGGTGTAGAGTGGCACGGTGAAAGCAATTGATATGTGGTGCTTGATAAAAATTACTGTTATGTTCTCCTAGATAAATGAAGCTATGGTAATAATTATTCATGACTGTGTGCAGGATGAAGGTACCAGGTTGAACACTATACATATGATAGGGTGGTTTATGATTATAATAGTGTTCCTGTTTAACTTTCCTCTGGAGTGAACTAGGCAGGCCGACAGAGGGATCATGCTGCATGGGCAACACATGGTTTCTTTATTTTAGCCCAGGCTTTGTCTGGTTTGCGGCAAACAGCCAGATACTAGTTTAGTTTAGTTTAGTTTAGTTTAGCAGATGGATCAACATCACGGCACACGGGTGCAACCCATAAGTGCTCCGTTCTCCTCCTAACTCAAACCTGAGTCTGGAGAAACTCAGCTCAGTGCACGAACTCCGTAGCACCGCCGAGGATCCTGAAAATACTTTGGGTAGATATTTAACTCGAAATTTTGCCCGGACAGCGCCGTTAGGCTACTCTTTTTTCGATTTCCAACTGCCAAGGGATTTTTTACGTGCGCAACAATACACACGGGCGTCCGATCTCACTACCCAAGAGACCCTGGGAAATTTATTACTAGAAGCCCACGAGAAAAAATCCCGGCATCACCGGCTTGAACCTGGGACCTCCAGCACTCGAGGCGGACACCATACCTCGATTGATAAAAAGGAGATAGCGCTCTTAAGAAACAAGGAAAGAACAACGTGTAACACATTACATCAGTGGCTCCGGCTCTGTGACGATGGAGTACGGACACAATTCGTAATCCCGCATACCGCGTTCTAAACACAGCTTCGGGCGATTTGGCAGCAGACCGTCTTGCGTTGGTTTCCCATGCAAAGGCATGAGTACCGGTTGTTCAGACCGCAATGGCAAACTACTGAACATAAACTTGGCAAGACATCACGAACAGCTAAAACATGCTAGAGTTGAATGCGACGTTCTGTAAAGGATATGCAACACATAAACAACATGAATGACAGAGATATCTCTCAAGCAACAGCATGAATAAAATCATCAACATAAGACATATCACCAACGTGAATAATATCACCAACATGAGTAATATCATAAACATGAGTAATATCAACAACATGAGTAATATCAACAACATGAGTAATATTACCACCATGAGTAATATCACCAACATGAGCAATATCACCAACATGAGTAATATCACCAACATGAGTAATATCACCAACATGAGTAATATCGTCAACATGAGTAATATCACCAACATGAGTAATATCACCAACATGAGTAATATCACCAACATGAGTAATATCACCAACATGAGTAATATCACCAACATGAGCAATATCACCAACATGAGTAATATCACCAACATGAGTAATATCATAAACATGAGTAATATCAACAACATGAGTAATATCAACAACATGAGTAATATTACCACCATGAGTAATATCACCAACATGAGCAATATCACCAACATGAGTAATATCACCAACATGAGTAATATCACCAACATGAGTAATATCGTCAACATGAGTAATATCACCAACATGAGTAATATCACCAACATGAGTAATATCACCAACATGAGTAATATCACCAACATGAGTAATATCACCAACATGAGCAATATCACCAACATGAGTAATATCACCAACATGAGTAATATCACCAACATGAGTAATATCGTCAACATGAGTAATAACACCAACATGAGTAATATCACCAACATGAGTAATATCACCAACATGAGTAATATCACCAACATGAGTAATATCACCAACATCAGTAATATCACCAACATGAGTAATATCAACAACATGAGTAATATCAACAACATGAGTAATATTACCACCATGAGTAATATCACCAGCATGAGCAATGTCACCAACATGAGTAATATCACCAAAGAGAGTAATATCGCCAACATGAGTAATATCACCAACATGAGCAATGTCACCAACATGAGTAATATCACCAACATGAGTAATATCACCAACATGAGTAATATCATAAACATGAGTAATATCACCAACATGAGTAATATCACCAACATGAGTAATATCATAAACATGAGTAATATCACCAACATGAGTAATATCACCAACATGAGTAATATCACCTATAAGAGCAATATCACAAACATGAGTAATATCTCCAATAATAGTAATAACACCAACATGAGCAATATAACCAACTTGAGAAGTGTCACCAATATTAGTGATATCACGAACATGAGTAATATCACCTACGAGGGCAATATCACCAACATAAGCAATATCACCAACATAAGTAATATCACCAACATGAGCAATATTACCAACATGAGTAATATCACCAACATGAGTAATATCACCAATATGAGAAATATCACCAACATGAGTAATATCATAAACATGAGTAATATCACCAACATGAGTAATATCACCAACATGAGCAATATTACCAACATGAGTAATATAACCAACATAAGTAATATCACCAACATGAGTAATATCACCAACATGAGTAATATCACCAACATGAGTAATATCACCAACATGAGTAATATCACCAACATGAGCAATATTACCAACATGAGTAATATCACCAACATGAGTAATATCACCAACATGAGTAATATCACCAACATGAGTAATATCACCAACATGAGTAATATCACCTATATAAGCAATATCACAAACATGAGTAAAATCTCCAATATTAGTAATAACACCAACATGAGCAATATAACCAACTTGAGAAGTGTCACCAATATTAGTGATATCACGAACATGAGTAATATCACCTACGAGGGCAATATCACCAACATAAGCAATATCACCAACATAAGTAATATCACCAACATGAGCAATATTACCAACATGAGTAATATCACCAACATGAGTAATATCACCAATATGAGAAATATCACCAACATGAGTAATATCATAAACATGAGTAATATCACCAACATGAGTAATATCACCAACATGAGCAATATTACCAACATGAGTAATATAACCAACATAAGTAATATCACCAACATGAGTAATATCACCAACATGAGTAATATCACCAACATGAGTAATATCACCAACATGAGTAATATCACCAACATGAGCAATATTACCAACATGAGTAATATCACCAACATGAGTAATATCACCAACATGAGTAATATCACCAACATGAATAATATCACCAACATGAGTAATATCACCTATATAAGCAATATCACAAACATGAGTAAAATCTCCAATATTAGTAATAACACCAACATGAGCAATATAACCAACTTGAGAAGTGTCACCAATATTAGTGATATCACGAACATGAGTAATATCACCTACGAGGGCAATATCACCAACATAAGCAATATCACCAACATAAGTAATATCACCAACATAAGTAATATCACCAACATGAGCAATATTACCAACTATGAGTAATGTCACCAACATGAACAATATCACGAATATTAGTAATAAAACCAACATGAGCAATATCACCAACATGAGTAATATCATAAACATGAGTAATATCTCAAATATTAGTAATATCACCAACATGAGCAATATCACCAACGTGAATAATAGCACCAACATGAGCAAATCACCTACATGAGCAATATCACCTACATGAGCAATATCACCAACATGAGCAATATCACCATTATGAGTAATATCACCTACATGAGTAATATCACCTACATGAGCAATATCACCAAGATGAGCAATATCACCAACATGAGTAATGTCTCCTGCTGAGCAATATCACCAACATAAGCAATATCACTAACATGAACAGTATCTATAAATCCATCATGTGCCATGCCGGAAAGTGTGCGCGGTCATGACTCGCCATTTTACTCTGTAACCGGAGTCGTGCATCAGCTCATTGTTCCAACATGAGTAATATCACCAACTGCAAAGCGAATTCAAAAAACGTTTTCCCTTATTGAATTCAAACACAGAGCCATAAACAATATATTGTCTAGATATTGCAGTGAAATATGACAAGCAATAAATCGTACAATATATTGTTTCTCGCTTGTGAGTGTAAAACAGGAATATTCATTCTCGTGTTTCTAAACAAGGTAATTTAATTCCTGAACTGACTGTGGGTCGAGATGTGTAAACAATCTGTCGGCGTGGCTGATGGGGTTTAAACGAGCTGAAATTGTCTCTTTCAGTGTACTTGTCTCATTCTAGTCTGTTGGACTTAAATGTTGGCTTCTCGTTCAGAAAACAAAGGCAAACTGCTCAACGTTAAACTTCCTCGTAAATCACAAACATCCAATAGGGGCAGGGGGTGACAGCAACATCCTGCAACGGACATGTAACTTTTAAGATAAGATAAGATAAGATAAGATAAGATAAGACAAGATAAGATAAGATAAGATAAGATAAGATAAGATAAGATAAGATTAAATAATGTATTCGTAGTAAAGAACCAATAACGGACCATTTTCCACGCCTTTGGGTGTATTGGGTATATGGTGCCAACCCCATACAATACAATCTTTCTACTATCTCTGTGCCACACATGTCAAACCTGGACAGTGGCAGAACAAGAGGAAAGAACAATTACAACGGAAATGAGATTTCTGGGAGGAATACCAAACACATGAAGAAGAGAGAAAATCAGAAATTATGAAATCAGGACTAAAGTTGGGAATATAGCAAAGTGCAATGGTTTGGTCACATATCTAGGCTACCAACTAACAGTATACCACAATAAGTAATGATGGACAGACCAATTAGAATCAGAAGAAGAAGCCGACTATTTAAACGATGGTCAGAGGGAATATTAGAGTCCATGGGAATCTCCATATATGGAACCCATAAACGGGCACTTTCCGGCTTTTAATGCTTCAGCTCGACACCGCAAGGTAAAAGAGGAACAAGATGAGATGGGATGATGGATGGACACTCTCCCGCTGTTATTGCTTCACCTCGACACTGCAAGTGTACAAGGTACAAGAGGAACAAGATGAGATGGGATGATGGACTGGCACTCTCCCGCTGTTATTGCTTCACCTCGATACCGCAAGATACAAGAGGAACAAGATGGCATGATATGTGTTCGAAGGGTGGTGTGGTCAGTATATTCCTAGAGCACTACCTGGAGCCCCTTTCAGGGCTGGGTTGACCTGTGAGCCTAGGAAATAATTTTGTAATGCCTACCTTGAGATGGATTGGAAAACATAACCACAGATTATATAACTGGTGATAATTATGTTCATTTAGAAACCTACACAAGAAACATCACCTGGTTCAGTAATAAACCATTGCATTGAAGCAGAATTCCCAGAAATGGAGCATTTGCAATGGTCTAACAACGTTTAATACCAATACATTTCCATACCAAAGCATCCAAATATACTTATCTTTGCAAAACAACAAATAATAAATATATAATATACACACCAATCATATGCTGCCAATGTCAAACTTGGACATATTCCAAATCACACTTACGAAAAATCAACACCTGGGAGATGAGATGCTTGAGCAGAGCTGCTAACTTAACTATACAGAACCCAATAAGAAATGATGTTATCAGGCAGATAGTTGGATCAACACATTGTGCCACATACATTAAAAGACACATGATTTAGCCATCTCGTTAGAATGCAAATTCATCAACTACCAGCACTGGCCCTATATCAAATAACATCTGCTACGAGAGCAAGAGAATGCCACAGAAGAAAATGGATTTACGACATCAAAGACATTGTACAGTCACACAGAATCACACCATTCAGTGTCACCCATCGGGTGACTGAGAGCCAACTATTCCTCCCTAGGACTCTTGACGGCAAAAGTGGAAGATGATAATGATGACATTTTTCTGTTTATGTTTTAATTTTTAATTACATTATCTAATTTTATGGTTTTCCTTAACATCTGTTTGTGTTGTTTCTAATGATGATCACTAGATCGCAACGTCGATTCGTTATGTTGTGATGTAACTTATGTTTATCCTTTTTTTAAGTCATAATTATTATTGCCATTTTTACACGGTGATTTCCGTTCGCTGGATTTGCGTTCGTTCTAAGGTATGTACACTGTGTATTTATTATTTCTTACTTTCTCGCAAGAGTCGCACATTCCTAATTGTTTTCATTTTGTATTGTGATATCTTGCTCAGATTTTTGTTCCGCCAGGAAAGGTACGTGAACGGCAGTGGAAATATTAACAGGACTCATGCCTAAACAGATTTAAGAGATAAAAGACTTTTTCCTCACGGCCAGAAGGAAAGATATCAAATCTGTAATAATCAAGAAGGATAACGACAATGTCAAGTTCAAGGTGCGATGCAGCAGATACTTGTACACACTGGAGATCCAGAACTGAGACAAGGCACAGAAGCTGAGACAGCCATTGCCACCTGGTCTAGCAGTCATAGACCTTCAGTGAAAATAATAAATTAAAATATGCAAACATCTTCTTTTGTTCCTAAAGTTAATGTATAGCCAGGGCACTTAAAAGAGTTTGTCTTCAGTTCTTGTAACATCAGGACATGAAAATCGTAGACCAGTTTCTCCAATATTGATCCTCGCTGCTTTGCACTACGGCAATTCCAATACACAACCTGTACATTCTTTTGTCCCAAACGATCCGTTTTCTTTCTACTTCTTCTGGCTCCAGCCCTCTTCTTCCTTTTCCTTCCCTCCTCTCCACTACCTCTTCGCCTGTGCTTCATTTTCTCCCCTCTGGCTGTTGTCAAAGGTTTTGATCACAAAGCACGTACTCCGTTGCTTCAGCGAGAATTCTTTTTATGTTCCATGGTTGATTTCATTTACAGACAGGAATTAACCGGTCACTCTAAGAGAGCCTGCCTGCTAGGGAAAGGGCAGGGATGTTCCTCAGGATTCCATACTCATGGCGCCGCCCCGCCCTGCCCGCATACCAGACGTTACACGTTCACGACCATCTCACCAGTGGCCATTCAGTCCTTGGCACGTCGGTCCACCTTTAACTTGGAAGTTTATAATCGGAGTTTTCCATCTCCTAGAAGGGCCGCTGTAATACCTAATGGGCCCCATCTATTCTTTGATGAAGTTGTTTGTGGGTGTATGTTTTTTGAATAAATAGACACCGAATTATTATTATTTTTTTTTTAAAGAACAACATCAACAACAACGATAGGATTTTTAAAAAAGGCAAGCGCTCACCTGACGTGGCTGATCATCAGAAGCAATTCCTATACACTTCTCAAGAGGCGCAAGCAGTACACGAGTCTGGGGCTCAACAATCCGAAGGGTGGCAGCTCTTTCCGCTACAGTGGTCTGACCCACCGCAAGACAGTCGGTGTTGAAGCAGTTAACGATGGCAAGGGGATCGTCTTGATGACCCCCATAAATCGGGGTCTGTGCAGACCCTGTCAGATCTGACCCCTATTTAGGTGAAGAAGGGTCCCCAATCCACCATCGCCACACTCTTCAGAACACTTAGGTACACCAATTTCCGCGAGGACTTAATCAACGTGGTCGTTAAAGGAGCTGTGCCATCCCCCAGAGCCAGACACCTGTGGTCACTAAAAGACAGGCCCGAGCTGCACAGAAGGACAACGTCCATCGTTTGTAAATTTAATCAACACAATGACACTGGGAAAAATAAAATACAATAAATCATTAGCTGCATGTCCTTTTACAGGACGTCACAATCACTTACAGCAATGAACGGCTGCTGGTGATTTTCTAGGCAATTATTCGTTAATCGTGTGTGTGTTGTGGGGGGGGGGGGTGTTATTTAAATAATAATATGAAAATAACCATCAGGCAGGACACTTTCATACACGCACATAGACACGCCATTCACATGCACATAATGTCTGTCTGCCTGTCTGTCTGTCTGTCTGTCTATCTGTCTGCCTGTCTGCCTGTCTGCCTGTCTACCTGTCTACCTGTCTGTCTGTCTGTCTGTCTGTCTGTCTGTCTGTCTGTCTGTCTGTCTGTCTGTCTGTCTGTCTGTCTGTCTGTCTGTCTATCTGTCTGTCTGTCTGTCTACCTGTCTGTCTGTCTGTCTGTCTGTCTGTCTGTCTGTCTATCTGTCTGCCTGTCTGCCTGTCTGCCTGTCTGTCTGTCTGTCTGTCTGTCTGTCTGTCTGTCTATCTGTCTGTCTGTCTGTCTATCTGTCTATCTGTCTGCCTGTCTGCCTGTCTGTCTGTCTGTCTATCTGTCTGTCTGTCTGTCTGTCTGTCTGTCTGTCTGTCTATCTGTCTATCTGTCTGCCTGTCTGCCTGTCTGCCTGTCTGCCTGTCTGCCTGTCTGTCTGTCTGTCTGTCTCTCTCTCTCTCTCTCTCTCTCTCTCTCTCTCTTTCTCCCTGTTTGAGTGGTATTAATGGTAATATCTCTTTCAATCTCTTTCTATTTCTCTCTCTATCTCTGTATCTGTTTCTCTATCTTTATTTCTCCCTCAGTTTCTCTCCATCTCTATTCTCTCTCTCTCTCTCTCTCTCTCTCTCTCTCTCTCTCTCTCTCTCTCTCGCGCTCTCTCTCTCTTTCTGTTAAGATAATATGAATATAACAGCCAACACACATTCACACACGCACACACATACACGCACACGTACAACACTTTATGAGTGCCTGTGTGTGTGTGTGTATGTCTATCGCACTCTTTCTTCCTATCTCCCACTCCCTGTCTTTCACAGTGTGTATGTGTTTGTGCGTGTGTGTGCAAGTGTGAATGTGAGTATGTGTGTGTTTAATACCGGTTATTTAATAATGATGTGCAATAAAAAAAATCAGATATTTAAACACACACACACACACACACACACACACACACACACACACACACACGCACACACTTGCAGTTATAACGTGTGGTGTGTGTAAGTGTGTGCATGTGTGTGTGAGTATCTGTGTGTGTTGTGTGTGTGTGTGTGTGTGTGTGTGTGTGTGTGTGTGTGTGTGTTCTTAACATAGCTACTCGGTATTAACTTGGTACATTTTTAGCAGAATTAATTGTCATTTCCAAAGTCACTTGATTAATTACCCATGCCAGCGTGTCCTGACCCAGGTATTTCTATTAGCGGCCCATGTAGTCTTACACGGACCTAGTGTTACTAATTCACACACATGTTGGTCAGTGGCAGGTAATTTACTCTATCTTGCAAAATGAGTTCACACAGAGATGGGCTCTCGATCCGTTACACTCGGGAACGTTTATTTCTGAATTGGAGGGTCGCAAATATAACAGCGACTGCTCGTCATAAAAACGTGGTACCGATGCAACATAATCGTGGGAGTACCAAATACATGCTGTTCAAGAAGTATGTATACGCACCACTCTATGTACAAACACTCACGCTAGCATACATTTTAGCCATTGCATATAGGCTGCACACAACTCGTCTCTGCCTCACTCATTCATAGTCCGCCTGTCATCTCGCAGTTATACAGCTCGTCTTCTAGCAATTACACAACTCGGCAATCGTAATAACTTTCACTCATCTCTCAAGACAGATGCAAAATGTGCTCTCTCAAACACGTCCGTCCCCGTCGCTGATCTAGCACAGTCTGTCTGGCCTTTGTCCAGGCCTTCCTACCGCGTGTTCTGTGGCCTCGTTATTCTTGCTGGGCCTACCTTAGTCCGTTTGTCTCGAGATGTACTGCGTTACAGGCTAAATGTCCCTGACCTCTCGGTGTTTGTCAACATTCGCGACCTGTCTGGGTACTATCATACCTGTCTCACTCGCTTCTGCCGACACTCGCAATTGACTCTGTTCGATCGTCCCTGTCGTTAGATATGTTACACGATATGGTTTAGGACCCATGCGGGCCGGCCCCAACATTCAACGACGCCCGGCGTCACCCACCGGAAGTAACCCCGTTCGACCGCTCGGCCGCACCGACGCTCACCGACACCGACTCTCGTGAAGCTAGGCCATGCATGGTCTCTTTTTAAAGGGCCTGAGGCCATGGGCCTGTCTATTCCCTTCTTAAGTAGCGCTCTCATGTCTGCCGTCGCATAAGATGCGCTTTGAGGATGGGTTTCAAACGCTCTCAATTCCACACCCCGATTTCGGCTATCACCCACTTAAACACGGCCTCTGTACCATGCGTGACCGATCTTTGACCGATGTCCGCGACCGCCTTCGCTGGTCGTCGTGAATACGCATCGCGTCGACACTATACTATATCTTAAATCTATTTACCTTCGTTAATGAATAGACCTGGAAACTTGCTCCAACACGTGTCTCGACATATTATTGTCCATGTAGAAACATTTAGGAACCATCAACCAGACGTCTTGACTTAACCACAGCAAACTGAAAAATGAGGACTAAGGACAGCCGACCTTGTGTTCCCTTGCGAGACGGAGAAATTTGACCACACAGTAGCGATTGTCTCGGGTGAAACATGTGGTCATTGCTTGCAACGCAGTATCGTGACGCGCTCTCGGGCTGTTTTAGGAAACCCCCTTCTAGAATAGAGCTTCGAGAACACAGTAGAACTGTCCAGACGGGGGATTGCCGTCGAGTGACTTTACGCTAGAAAAAGCTGGGTGGTCTCCAGTGATTCACTGACCGCGAGGTGAACCCTCCGGCCCGGTTTTGTGACAATCAGTTATAGATCAGGGTCTATGCGTTTGTATGGCAATGTATTTAACTGTGATGAGTTATAGACCTCGGTCTATGCGTTTGTTGTATGGCAATGCATTTAACTGTGATCAGTTATAGATCTGGGTCTATGCGTTTGTAGATAACACACAATTATCATCATCAAGTTATTAGTGACCTGGTGTGGTTGATCACGCTTGTCCACATTTTGAGGTATCCAAATGCATGTATCAGTTTGTGGTTGACACTCTTTCGTTGGTATAACAAAAAGATGTCAAGAATATTCTCTCGTTCCAGTTGTCACATTATTTTCCAGTTGTCACTGCAGAGTGCAGTTATTGTAACATTTTCTAGTTGTCACATAATTTTCCACTTGTGACAAAATGTTTAGTTGTAACAATATTTTTCTGTTGTATTCTTCTCTTCGTTTTGGCAATAGAACGACATCAGTCTTTTCTGTGTGTTAATCTCTTTGAAAACATTAAGATTACTCATTTTTATGTTACATTATTCTTAT
Organism: Cepaea nemoralis; assembly: GCA_014155875.1. NCBI lineage: Eukaryota > Metazoa > Mollusca > Gastropoda > Stylommatophora > Helicidae > Cepaea > Cepaea nemoralis. The sequence goes on along the minus strand of JACEFZ010027892.1, from coordinate 336,760 downwards.
AATATGACCACAGAATTGCAACTGTCCTATTTTTTCCCCCCAGAGATATAGAAGATATCGAAGGAATCAACATTAGGGGACGATATATCAATAACATTAGATATGCAGAAGATACAGTCATGATTGCAGAAAATGAACAGGACCTGCAAAATTTAGTAGATGCCGGTTGTTGCACACATGTGAACAACTAGGATTATAACTGAATATTAAGAAGACACAGATTATGGTCTCACTGGGAAGAAGGAAATTCCACAATGTGATATACAAGTAAATGGGCATATTCTTAAGCAAGTGAATCGGTACAGTTATCTCGGCACAGTCATAACATCTGATGGGAGATGCCTTGAAGACATTAGAACAAGAATTGCCATTGCGAAGGTAGCCTTTTGCAAGATGAAAAACATACTGGCCAATACAAAGATATCAATTGAAACGAGAAAAAGAGTGTTGAGATGCTACATAGAACTTTTACTTTTGTGATGTGATGCGTGGACAATAAGCAGTCAAGCTGAAAAACAGCTGATGGCTGTGGAAATGTGATTTCTGAGGAGAATGTAAAGAATACCATGGACAGATAGAAAAACCAATTAACAAGTCCTTCAATAAACAAATGAAGATCGTAAGCTGATTAGAGTCATTAGACGTAGACAGTCTAAATTTTTTGGGCATGTAATAATGTAATCTATGTAATTAATGTAAATGTAATAATTAAATTCAAGAAATGAATGTAATAATTAAATTCAAGAAATGAGAAGAAATGACTTGGAGAACTTGGTGACAACTGGCAAGATCGAAGGGAAGAGACCAAGGGAAAGACCGAGAAGTAAATATCTGGATGGCTTGGCCACGTGGCATGGTCGAGACAGAAACACGGAGCTGATCCATGACTCTGGTGATCGAGTGAGATGGCAGAACATGACCGCCCACGCTTATCGGCATGCCACATGATGGATTGGTGGATTTGTGTTGTTGAAAACATTAAGATTACCCATTGTCACTGTCCAAGAAATGTTCAGTATTCTTCTGAAAATCGCGGATTCGATCATGCAGGTATCTAGTCCACAACCAGGATACAGATGAGTGACTGTTATATGTATATTCTAGTGTTGTGTTTTTCATGAATTTATATCGGTGTGTGTTTGTTGTGTGTATGCTGATGAAGGCTTCGATCACCTTTCCTGTAATCCCACTGTAACTCTATCTGAAACTAAGCAGGAACTGGTCAACTGTTTATAGATTAAAGTTAACTCCTCTTTTACGGGAAATAACCAAAAATAAAAATAAATGTAAGAATTAAATTCAAGACATTTTATAGACTGAAAAGTATGAGCGGGGGACAAAATCAGCATATTTGTTGTCGCTGGCAATTTATATTTCTCGAGCAAAGGTAATTGTCATTGATGACGGAAATAATTGAGCTGTTAGTAGACAAGTTGGCCAGTGAAAAGTAATAAATACACAGGAGGGGCAGAAGCAGCAGTATCATCAAAAGGTGAACAAGAACAAGAAACAGCAGCAGCGGAATGAAGTGGTGATCAACAATAACAAAAACAAGTATCAATACCTTATATTTTACTAAATGGTGTTGTTCTTGTGCGGAATCAACAAGAAAATATGCTGTTTATATGTTTTATGTCTATGTTGTTTGCAGGTGTTCATCTCATGAAACTATTGTATACTATTGCAGAACTGAAAATCCTCTGCCCGTCAAATATTCGATTCCCAAGCTTCATGAATGTCATTTCACATTCCAGATCCAACGTGTCTCTGGGTTAAAAAATCACGTCCTTGCCCAACTCTTTAAGCCATGACTTCGCAAATACAGTTGCCTGTGTGCCATGACATCACCAATAAGTTGCCTGTTTGCCATGACTTCACCTATACAGTTGTTTATTTGCCATGACTTAAACTCCGGTAATAGTTTGTATACTTTAAAATACAATATGATGTGTTGAACAGAATAACTAATCTAAATATTTAAATGTCAGGTTTATCTGGTCTTTATTATATTGAGATTTCATGTTAGGATTTCCCTTGCATGGCACGCCGGGTTTCAGGTTTCGGGTATCTAATAATAATTTATCTACAAATTAGTGATACAAACTGCTTTACTGAGACTGTGAACTGTGCTAATATAAGAAATATAAAATCTCGAGCCAATACAATGGTTAGATATGAATTATGTCCGTATTCCTGGTCGTGGGTTCATGTGAATCGGACCCTGGCTAATGGAGACAGTTTTTAGGATTGTCTAGATGGTCATGCGTCAACGTACATTTTTTTTTCTGCAGCGAGGGACTGTCGTCATTTGGAGATGACAGGTTCGAATCCCGGTATGGCATTCAATATTTATGTTGTAGATTACGTTCTCTCTTCTCTACTTCTTTCTTCTAATTCCATGAGCGCCAAAAACAGTATATGTGTGCTCGTTTAAGAAATACAAATCATTGATGTGAACACAACCACAATCCAAAATGGGTTCATTTGCTTCAGATTTAAGCATAAGATAATGTAAACATATAAGATTCATTTAGTTGAAGTTGAAGAATAAAATAATGTGTACATATGGGATTAATTTACTTCGAGTTTGACCTACAATAGTGTAACGTGAAGGAATTGTAGTTCAAAGCAGCACCTGTAGTAAACAGAGTTAACATGTAGCACTTCTCTTCTAATAAAAAAAAACCTTATTATATTGAATACTAGTATGTGATTGCAGAAAACGGGATGTTAATCCACGATTCTTTAACTCCTACCCTTTTTCATTGATAATTTAGATGCATCTGTAGATGGTCGGTAGGCCATAAGTAGTTGCAATGCCTTCTTAATTATGCCATCGCACTGCCCCTTACTGTAACTGTAGTAAAGTGGCACCCTCGACTGCCCTTTAATGTTGTCAGCCTGGGATTTCTGTCTCTGTAACTGTGCCCGCCCGCCTTTAATCCAGGATTTATGTCTCTATATCTGTGTCGCCCGCATTCAGTCCATCATTTCTGTCTCTGTATCTGTATCTTGGACCTTAGGTCCAAGATTTCTGTCTCTGTATCTGTGCCCATCCACCTTTAGTCCAAGATTTCTGTCTCTGTATCTCTGCCCGTCCACCTTTAGTCCAATATTTCTGTCTCTGTATCTGTGCCCGTCCACCTTTAGTCGAATATTTCTGTCTCTGTATCTGTGCCCGTCCACCTTTAGTCCAATATTTCTGCCTCTGTATCTGTGCCCGTCCACCTTTAGTCCAAGATTTATGTCTCTGTATCGGTGCCCTCCAGCGTGTAATCCTGCCATTTCACGTTTGCCCGGCCGTCATGGATGTCTGTCTGGGGATCTAAGTCTCTCTTTACTCCAGTATTTCTGTCTATGTATCTTTGTTGTCTACATTCATCCCTACACTGGAGAACAGTTATCAATAAGGATATAATCTTTAACAACGTTTCCCATTTGCCTGCACGTCAGCAATTTGATAGCAGCTAGAAAATATGTCGATATAATTTCTTCATAGTGATATCAAGTATTGATTATGTGGTTGTTTCGGGATTTGAAATTTAAATATTGAGCACAACCCACTACTGGCAACGCCGAGTATAGTGCTTCCATATTGACGTGGATAGGCCTTAGGTTCATACCAGAATGCGATCGGCGTTGCCAGTAGTGGGTTGTGCTCAATATTTAAATATCAAGTATTGTTGTTTGTTGTCATTAAATGAATAATAAATACATGGCATCAACACTTTCCAATTACGTGTGTTTGCTTTCTTGTGAAATCTGATTGTATGCATTAAGTGGTCATTATTGTCTGCTACAGAAAAGCAAACTAAAATAATATCAATTGAGGCCACGAAGGCAGTTGATACATAAATGCACAAGTACGAGTATTATGTGGCGCTCTTAAAAGTAGAAGAAGAAGAGACTAAAGGACACACTAGATAACATAAAAATTGAAAGCTGTAGTTCCGCCACCGGTGGTGATGGTGGTGGTGGTGGTGGTGGTGGTGGTGGTGGTGGTGGTGGATGATGATGATGATGATGATGATGATGATGATGATGATGATGATGATGATGATGATGATGATGATGATGATGATGATGATCACAACACCCTGCAAAAGACATGCAGTTTTATTTTAAACGGGTGAAGTGTTTTTGGATTTTCTTCATAATGGCAGACCAGCGTTTGTGTCCCGTACAAAGGGTAAAGAAACCACCGACTAGACGGGGCCCGAGACTAAGTGACAAGGTAGATGGGCCGGAGCCAGGCGTCAACGGCGAAAATGCGACCGTCTGGGCCTCAAGAACACGCGTATTCCATATTGGAATTATGCCAGCGCTAAACAACTTGGCCTCATTTTGAAAAGCTTGGCATACAGGAACGGTATAGTTGCGATTCAGGAGACGAGACCGGGCGTTAATATACTCAATATAGCGCGACTTCAAATGTTATTACAACAGGTGGCACCTGGGAATGGCGATTTTGATTCGAGACAGCATAATGGCTTCAGAGCTGGACCTGTCTAGGTGAGACAGTGACGAAATACAAATTCAGGCTGTTAGAGTTTAATCCGGTCTACCATTAGTGTTAGTTAATATTTATGCCTGTAACGCGAGTGTAAATTCCCAGAGATGGCAGTGTCTGAGTGACATATTATGTCAGGAGAGGAATGTCATTTTATGCGGTGATTTCAACGCTAAAGGCAAATCATGGGGTAACATTTCTTCCAACACACAGAGGGAAGAGCTCGATGAGGCATTTGAAACCAGTGACCGTGTTTGTATAAACAATGGCAGTGTCAAGAGGACAGCAAGCTGGTGCGGGTGATGGCGGTGCAAACTGTGAGCAGCGTTATCTGCCTAATTTACGAGGGTCTGGTCCTTTCTGTTTTAAAGTATGCGATGGCGATTCTGACTATCAACAGTAAGCAGATGGAAAGGATGAAAAGGATACAGAACGAAGCAATGCGTATAATTCTTGGGTGTACAAGAAATACAGCATGCAGGACAGTTTCATTGGGGACCGCTACCTCATCGCTACCTTCATTGGGGACAGAATACAAATTTGCAGTGCACATGCCTACACAAGAGTCAACGCAAATACACAACATCCACTAAACAGTGAAATTAAGAAGGTAAAGGGCAGCAGGTTAAAAAAGGGAAAGTCGTGAATGGGTCAAGCCGAAGACATTCTTCAATAGGTGTGTTCACTTGAGGACTTAGAACCTGGCGAGGAGTGCGTACGAATGCTAACAGATTTATGTACGTCCTGTTCAGTTTGCATCCAACTAGACAGAACATGCAGACATGAAAACATCTGGCTGCTGTGAAGGCAGAGGTACAGGCTTTGATCTTCCAAAATTCTTTGGAGGGTGATGCTGTCATTTCCACAGATAGGTCGGTAGTTCGACGAGTGAGAAGTTCATGGGCTTTTACGGCTCAGGTCGGAGGGAAAATTGTGAAGGAAGATTCTGGTGTTTTTACTTTGACCATAAGTAGATTAGCTATGGAAGTCATGGCAGTAAGTAAAGCAATAACATAGCTCGAGACACAGACATTCACTAGGGCATGTTTCCTTAGTGACTCAATGAGCATACTCAAGAAGATAGAGATGGGTTGGATCCGAAGAGAGTGGCTGCTGTCTATGGAGCGGTCTTGGCTTGTAAATATTAATTTCATTTTCGTGCCAGGGCATGCGGGTGTACGAGGAAATGATCGGGCTGACAAGGTTGCAGGTAAGACTACTTTGGAAGGCGGACGAGCCATGGACCAGGCTGACATTCTTAATGCTCTATGAGAAGTAAGACTTTTGCAAGAACCAAGTGATGACTGTGAATATACAAACAAGATCAGGCTGCGAGAACAGCAAATTAAAAGAGGTGTGGCCAAACAAGAACACTACGCAGGAAGCCAAAACAGATTAATAAACCAACACAGAACTGGATTCGTCATTTGCTACAGGGCTGTAGGATTTACTGAGGAGGGGAACCGAGCACTTATGGACTGAATGGTTCGATGTGCAATGAGGATGATATATCGACTAACTAACTAACTAACTAACTAACTAACTAACTAACTAACTAACTAACTAACTAACTATCATTGGCACCTTGCCGTCTTGACAGACGATAGTTTGTGCTCTAAAAAGGCATAATAACTTTTAACTATGGCGGTAGCGAGTGTGACTGATAAGGCCAATTTGCGCTGTAAATGTCCGTTCACAGTGGGTGCATGTGAACACGTGGTCATTTCCACCATCATGCACCATCTTACGTCTCAAACGCTTGGTGTGTGACTTTTCTGCAATAATTTTCTCCTTTGACTTTATTCCATTTCTGATATTTGCCCTCCATGCAACACGTTCAGCGGCGACTTGCTCCCAATGTGCATTATCAATGCCTGTATCAATCATGTCCCGCTTACACACATCTTTGTATCGTAGTAGAGGCCGACCCTGAGATCTCTTACCCATCTGTAATTCACCAAAAAAGATATCCTTTGGTATTCTACCATCATCCATCCTCCTAAGATGTCCTATCCATCTAAGTCTACGAAGACTGAGCATGGAATAAACTGTCACACAACCTGATCTTTCCAATACTTCAGTATTTGTGATTTTGTCTTGCCACTTAATACCAAGAATTCTTCGCAGACACCGCATATGAAAGCTGTTTAAATTGTTCTCTTGGTGTGAGTAAGTTGTCCAGGTTTCACTGCCATAGAGAAGAGTACTAAGGACACAGGCTTGATAGACAAGGACTTTTGTTTTGGCAGTAAGCTTCCTGTTCTCCCAGACTCTTTTTCTTAACCTGTTCATTGTTGTTGCTGCCTTACCAATCCGGATGTTGATTTCCTGATCTAGGGATAATTTGCTATTTACCACTGATCCTAGATATGTAAAATGGTCTACTATCTCTAGTTCGGCGTCGTCAATAAAGATTGATGGTACCCCATGTGCACCTTGTGACATAATCTGTGTCTTCTTTTTGCTAATTGTTAAACCAAATTCAGAACAAGCATTGGAGAATGCAGATAGTAGACATTGCAATTCTTCCTCAGAGTGGGTCGTAACTGCAGCATCATCTGCAAAAAGCAACTCTCTGATCAGTACCCTCCTAATTTTGGTCTTAGCCTTCAATCTCTGAGCATTGTAGAGGCCGCCATCTGAGCGTGAGTGAATGTATATACCACCATCCTGATCACGAAATGCATATTTCAGTAGAAGTGAAAAGTATATTCCAAAGAGGGTGGGAGCTAGTACACAACCTTGCTTAACTCCACTCTTGATTTCAAATTCTTCAGAAGTTGCACCATCAAACTTGATTATACCCTTCATGCCTGTGTGGAACGATTCCACAATGGACAGAAGAGTTGGTGGGCAGCCAATCTTCTTTAGTGCCTTGAACAGACCCTCACGACTGACCAAATCAAATGCCTTTGTGAGGTCGATGAAGGCAATAAACAGTGGTTGATTCTGTTCACGGCATTTTTCTTGCATTTGTCGCAATGAGAATATCATATCAGTGGTAGACCGGTTCTGTCGAAAGCCACACTGTGATTCGGGGTAGACTTGATCTCCTAGGACTTGAAGTCTGCGCAGAACAATTCTGGCAAATACTTTTCCAACAATACACAGAAGTGAGATACCCCTATAGTTGTTACAGTCGCTCCGATCACCCTTGTTCTTGTACAGCGTTATGATGTTTGAATCTTTGAAATCCTGTGGGACTTGTCCTTCACGCCAGCATAGCTCTATTAGCTGGTGGATCTGTAGAGTGAGTGTTTCTTGCCCACTCCTGATAACCTCTATTGGAATCCCATCCTTACCTGGAGCCTTGCCAGATGCAAGTTCATTTATAGCACACTTGACTTCTGTTATGGTGGGAAGTGTGTCCAGATGGTCAAGAGTTGGTAGAGCCTCTATGGCATTTAGGGCATCATCCACTAGTTTGGTCTCACTTGAGTAAAGCTCCAAATAGTGCTCTACCCATCTGTCCATCTGCTGTTTCTTATCAGTGATGACTTCTCCAGTCAAGGTTTTCAGCGGTGCACTTCTTTTGATCACTGGACCACAGGCTAACTAACTAACTAACTAACTAACTAACTAACTAACTAACTAACTAACTAATTAACTAACTAACTAACTAACTAACTAACTAACTAACTAACTAACTAACTAACGAGATATCTCCTGTGGCTCCATCCATGTACTCCCATTATTATTCATCTATACTTTTCTTCTCTGTGTTGTTAGGTCTCTCTCTCTCTCTCTCTCTCTCTCTCTCTCTCTCTCTCTCTCTCTCTCTCTCTCTTCTCTCTCTCTCTCTCTCTCTCTCTCTCTCTCTCTCTCTCTCTCGCCTCTATTAAATGGTACAAAGTTTTTAGAAGGGATCCCTGTAGGAAACGAGAGACAGGCATAGTAGCCTATGTTTCTAATTTACTAAATGCTCACCGTAGGCTAGACTTTGAAACTTGCGAAATAGAATGTATTTGGTTAGACCTAAAACTTCAAAACCACACACCCCTGATAATTGGCTATCTCTATCGAAATCCCAGTGCTGGACACGTCTCGTACGAAAACTTCACTACCATGATGGATGTGGTTTTCGATTCCGGGAAGGAAATTATACTACACGGAGACTTTAACATTGACACCAACAAATCCAACATAATATGGGGAAATATAATTGCATCATACAATTTCCAACAAATAGTACAACAAGCTACTAGAGTAACAAAGTCATCTTCAACAGTCATAGATCACATTTATGTAACTTGCTCAGACAACATCATAGAATACACCGTACCCAATTGTGCAATGAGCGATCACTACCCAATATGCTGCACTTGGTCTAAAAATGGAATTAAAACTCCTAAACATAAACACATAAGTGTAAAATATAGAAGTTACAAACATTTCAACCAAAACGCATTTTTACAGGACTTGCTCAGTTCATCTCTAGACAATGTTTATCAGCTTCCTGACCCGGATGATGCACTGGAATACTGGATGAAAACCTTTATTGATGTTTTTGATAGACATGTGCCAATCAAGGAAGTTCGAGTAAAACACCACGTCAAGCCACCTTGGATCACCCAGGAAATACTTGAAATTATGAGAGACAGAGATAAAGCACATAAAAATCGGAATCTCAGCGCATACCGTACTCTTAGAAACAAAGTTAAATATACCATACGACGGGAAAAGAAAAATTACTTTAAGAACTTAGTAATGGATACAACAAATAGTAAGGATATATGGAAGGCAATTAACACCTTGACAAACAAGTATAACTTCCGAAATTCGTTACCATCAAATCATATTACATGCGACCACTTCAGTAATTTTTTTTTAAACTGACATAGACCAGTTGAAGGCTTTAATACCTAATTCTCCTTGCAACTTATCTTTACTGTCATCGTTTTGCGAGAATAGATGCTCCCGCGATATTCTTTCCGACATACCACTAATGACAATCACTGAAGTATTCACTTACCTCAGTAACCTAAAAAAACACAACCTCATCTGAGTTAGATGGAATCAGCAACCGGATTCTCCGTTGTGCTGCGCTAGTGATCTGTATATCACTAACCTATGTATATAATCAGTGTCTCATCAAAGGCCACTTTCCATCAGCTCTCAAAATCGCTAAAGTGTACCCTCTTCTTAAATCTGATTCATTGGACAATGGTCTCCCGAACAATTACAGACCCATTTCCTTACTATCATCACTATCTAAGCCACTAGAAAAACACATCCATAAAGTAACATTACAGTATTTATTCGCAACAAGCTTATTGTTGACAGCCAATCAGGATTTCGACCAAAATATTCTTGCCATACGGCCCTAACAAACATGATAGAAAATTGGCACCAGAATATAAACAACACAACAACAGTCTATGTGGAACTGTGTTTATTGATTTCAAGAAAGCATTTGATATGATAGACCATGTTATTTTAATTAAAAAACTTGAGACAATGAAAATTGGCCCTAATGTAGTCACTCTAATATCATCTTTTCTATCAAACAGAAAGCAAGTAGTATCACATAATAAATCTCTGTCTCAAACCATTACCTTCAATATTGGAGAACCGCAAGGCTCTATTCTTGGCCCTCTATTATTTGCCATATATATTAACGATCTACCTTTGCATCTTTCGTCGTCCTGCGATCTAATTGCAGACGACTGTACAGTGTACACAAACGCTAAAAACTGTATTTTACTGGAGTTGTCTTTACAACAAGAATTAAATAATGTAGTTAGGTGGAGCTATTCAAACCGTATGCAAATTAACATCACTAAAACAAAATCAATGTTATTAACAACCAGACTAAGACTTCAGACTCTAAGCCCACACACATCACTTCAACTTCACATCGATAACATGCCAGTAGAAAGTGTAATTGGGCACAAAACATTAGGCCTAATCATTGATAGAAACCTAACCTTTAATTCCCACGTTCAAGTGCTCATTAAACAAACAGCGAAAAAATGCCTACCAACTCGCCAAGATTAAAAACTTGCTTGATGAGGACACAAGGAAACTATTCTATACTTCTCATATACAGACACACTTTGACTACTACTCTACAATCTGGGACGGTTGTTCTAACTCAAACACCAAGCGACTTCACTCACTCCAGAAACGGGCCATGAGTCTAATTTATTGCAAACATTTATCTGATAATCCTAGCCTGTATAAACGCCTTCAGTTACTACCACTCCGCAAACGCCTGCTTTTCAATAAAGCTAAACTAATTCACAAAATCCTGCATCGGAATGCCCCAAATTACCTTTGGCCATTGTTTAAATATAATGCTAGACACAGTAAACTTTTAAACATATTACACATTCAAAAGCCAAGGATTGACTTATACAAAACAAGCTTAACGTACTCCGCAGCTCAGCTGTGGAACAATCTTCCTCAAGAAATCAAAGACATCACCAATCCCTATTCATATAATCGCAAATTATTCGAATATTATCTCAGTACGGATTACCTTCCTCCTTAATAATAGAGATAATAATAATAATAACAAAACCCTAGTATAACAGCCAGTCCCCGTTTGGTAGGCCAGTATATTCCACATGGCTAATAACAAGTGTCAGATCATTATCTAATATTACTGAATCGTGAAGTTTTGATGTTTGCATTTTGCCCATACCTTTATAATGCATATCTTTTATATTGTTGCTGTTATCTGTTAGCCTTGAATGAGGTGTGAATGAAATAATGTATGAAAGAGAGTGATAGAAGGGCAGAATGTTAGACGGGCCTGCGTGCCCAATTCTTAACATTTTGAAAATAAAGTTTGTTCGTTCCTTCGTTCGTTCGTTCGTTATATATATATATATATATATATATATATATATATATATATATATATATATATATATATATATATATATATATATATATATATATATATATATATATATATATATAAAAACACACACACTATCTGACAGGGCCCGGCTTCGCCCAGTCCCTGGCGGGGATCTGTCTGTCTGTCTGTCTGTCTGTCTGTCTGTCTGCCTGTATGTCTGTCTGTCTGTATGTCTGTCTGTCTGCTTGTCTGTCTGTCTGTCTGTCTGACTGACCGGGCCAGCTTCGCCCAGCTTCTGGTGGGGAGAATCTCATTTCTTCTTTGCGTTCATCCGGAGTGTTTTTTCAGATGTGATTGCGGTGTGTCTAGTTAGGCACCCTTGGATCGAAACCCTTAGGCCAACACATCCGGCTTTTAGCGTGCATTTTTGACCAGGTTAGCATTCCTGGGAGACTCTCACTTTTGTGGTACTGTCCACCTCCCAGCTGGTAAAGTTGGAAGAGTCGGAGACTGCACGGTCATCCCTCAAATGAAGGCAGGGACAGTCCATAGCATTTTCCGCCATCCTGGGTGGCTTCCATAATTGCAGGGCCGGCACATAGCGCCCTGGTACTGGGCACACAGAGGGAATCGTCACGTCCTGCTCATGGCTGCTTTAATTCCTCACTTCAATATATTGGGCATTTCGTTCACCCCGAGCCTTTCCCGCACAAACCAAGCTGGTCTGCAGTCAGTATCCACTAAGCGAGTTTTTCGGACATGTGCTTGTCGTTGTGTCCGTCAGAGCTGTTCCAGACACGTCGGACATTCGGAAACTACCTAGTCAGAGCTGTTCCGAACAAGAGCGGCATTCGGAAACTAGGTAGTCAGAGCTGTTCCTAGCACAAGAGACAATCGGACGAGACAATTCACTCGGACGTAATTGCGTAGTGTCAATTTTTAGTTTGCCACCCGTAGGACGACACTTCCGACTTCTGGCGGGCATTTTTTAATGAGGTTAGCCTTCCTCTGGTTTCGTAGCACGTAAGACTGTTGTGATGTCGCCAACATCTCAGCTGGTCAAGATAGAACGATCAGCGACATCGAGGTCGGCCCTCAAGGGAAGGCAGGGGCAGACCTTGGGCATTCCCTTGCTATCCAAGGAGGCTTCCATAATTGCAGAGCCGGCACATATTGCTCTGAGACTGGGCTCACCCGAGGAGTTGCCACGTCCTGCTCATGGCTGCTTTAGTTCCTCACTTCCATGTGTTGGGCAACCCGTTTGCCACTGATCGCTCAAACACACACCAGGAGCGGTCAGACTGCGAGCGACATCCACTCGGTAAGCTTTTTATTTTGACTTCAGACCACGCAATAGGTCCGCTCGCCGTGCGTTCCATTTTGCGTCATTGAGACGTTCTTCCACTTTTGTCTATACTCTCTGTGAGCTGGATACAGACAGTTTTCGTAGCCATTTCCTTTGACTGGGGCACTTTTCTGACTTTTCGTACTCGCTCACCGGGTAGGCTACATGTGCTGCCGGCTCAGCACCTTACCTTCGTGCAGCAGTGGACTAGAAACGGCCTGTCCCTCCCATCCGGGAATCTCTCATATTCCCATGCTGAGAGCCTTCGAACATGTAATAGAACTGAGCATGTAGCTTGCTCAGTATCACGCTTCTATTTTTCGGTAGGCGGGTATCGGCCTGGCTCTCAGATGTGAGGGTTTGTGGCTTAGAGGCGTTCAGCCACAGCCCTCGACAGGGAGCCTTAAGAGTTTTGTCCGGACCAAAAGCGTCTGCCTTCGTGCCTTCGTGCACCTTTTTAAACTTTTGACTGCTATCCTCAGTCACCTGCAGAGCAGCAGGTTGTGTCTCTCTTAGTCTGGTCCCTATCCCATATGCTGTCCGATATGTAGTTTTTCACCCATCGGCAAGCACATGGGGTCGATGGGACACGCAAGCTCCCCAACCACGGCAAGGTGGAGACACATCGGGGGAGGAATCTCATTTAATTCATATAAGTAGTCATATAAGCTCCCGTTCCCTTCAATCTGTCTGTCTATCTGTCTGTCTGACTGTCTGACCAGGCCCGGCTTCAACCCGTGCCCGACTATCTGTCTGTCTGTCTGTCTATCTGACCCGGCGCGGCTTCGCCCAGCTCCTGGCGGGGAGCGTCTCATTAAATTCATATAACAAAATAAATTAACTTAAGAATGTCCTTCCAAACACCATCCATTATTTTTAATGAGAACTGTTTTCAATCACCTACATGACTGTAGATAACTTCTTTAAACATAAAAAGATGAGTTAGAAAATTTTCACTTATTAAATAGATGCATTATTTTTATGAAAACTTTGAAAATTTCTTAAAGATTATATCATTATTTATTATAACTCATATGCTTGTAAATAACTGTAGACAAAGAGTTTATAAATCTTTGAAAACAATGCAACAATATGACTATAAAATATATAGCAATGTTATTAAAAGTTATGCCTCTTGAAAGAACTTTTCTTAAGTTAAGTCCCCTAGCTATATATAAATGATAATGTAAATTTAACTATTAAATTTTAGTAAGTAGATAACTGATTGTACACTAACAAACTATGACAATTGGCTGCACGGGAATGAAAAGAATACATGTAGAAAATTTCATCTCAATCGGATGGAACGTTATTGAACGCATCAAATACAACCCTAAATCGCCTTTTATATATATATATATATATATATATATATATATATATATATATATATATATATATATATATATATACACACACACACACACACTAGCTGCCCGCCCGGCCCGGCTTCGCCCAGGCCCTGGCGGGGATCTATCTATCTATCTATCTATCTATCTATCTATCTATCTGCTTGTCTGTCTGTTTGTTTGTCTGTCTGCTTGTCTGTCTGTCCGTCTGTATGTCTGTCTGATCTGGCCCGGCTTCACCCAGTCCCTGGTGGGGAGCAACTCATTTAATTCATATACGAAGTCATATAAGCTCCCGTTCCCGACTATCTATTTGTCTGTCTGTCTGTCTGTTTGTCTGTCTGTCTATCTGTCTGTCTGTCTGTCTGTCTGTCTGAACCCGGCCCGGCTTCACCCAGCCCCTGGTGGGGAGCATCTCATTTAATTCATATAAGCTCCCGTTCCCGACTATCTGTCTGTCTGTCTGTCTGTCTGTCTGTCTGTCTGTCTGTCTGTCTGCCTGACCCGGCCCGGCTTCGCCCAGACCCTGATGGGAAGCATCTCATTTCATTCATATAAGTAGTCATATAAGTTCCCGTTCCCGACTGTCTGTCTGTCTGTCTGTCTGTCTGTCTGTCTGTCTGTCTGTCTGTCTGTCTGTCTGTCTGTCTTTCTGTCTGACCCGGCCCGGTTTCGCCCAGTCCCTATCGGGGATCTGTCTGTCTGTCTGTCTGTCTGTCTGTCTGTCTGTCTGTCTGTCTGTCCTCTGTCTGTCTATCTATCTATGTATCTATGTATTTATCTATGTATCCATCTATCTATCTAATCTATCTATGTATCTATCTATCTATCTATCTAATCTATCTATCTATCTATCTATCTATCTATCTATCTATCTATCTATCTATCTATCTATCTATCTATCTATCTATCTGTCTGTCTGTCTGTCTGTCTGTCTGTCTGTCTGTCTGTCTGTCTGTCTGTCTGTCTGCTTGTCTGTCTGTCTATCTGTCTGCTTGTCTGTCTGTCTGTCTGTCTGTCTGTCATACCCAGCCCGGCTTCACCCAGTCCCTGGTGGTGAGCATCTCATTTCATTCATATAAGTAGTCATATAAGTTCCCGTTCCCGACTGTCTGTCTGTCTGTCTGTCTGTCTGTCTGTCTGTCTGTCTGTCTGTCTGTCTGTCTGTCTGTCTGTCTTTCTGACCCGGCCCGGCGGGGATCTGTCTGTCTGTCTGTCTGTCTGTCTGTCTGTCTGTCTATGTGTATATGTATTTATCTATGTATCTATCTATCTATCTAATCTATCTATCTATCTATCTATCTATCTATCTATCTATCTATCTATCTATCTATCTATCTATCTATCTATCTATCTATCTATCTATGTTCGTCCCATTTCCGTTAAAAATATAGATAGAATAGAAGTATAGATAGATTGATAGTAGAAAATATGATTGGAAGAGATCTATCTAAAGTAAACTTACCAAGATATCACGAACAGCCAATAAATGGTGTGCGGTGGGTTGACTTCAAACGATATGCAACTAACTTTCTATCACCAAAAAAAAATACTTTTTTTTAACGAACCAAAATCTTTCGCAGATCTATATTCTGCCCTACATCTCTATTTCCTCTCATACATTCTTTCATTCAACATCTCTTTTGAAGCAATTCTTTGACAACGGTCATCAGAAATACCCAACGTCGGTGTAACGCGCCATACATATGAGAATGTTCTAAAACAAATTAATGTACTGTTGAAGCAAAATAAAAAGATGAGTTAGAAAATTTTCACTATTTAAATAGATGCATTATTTTTATGAAAACTATGAAAATGCCTTAAAGATTATATCATTATTTATTATAATTCATATGCCTGTAAATAACTATAGACAAAGTTATTTGTCGTTGTTGGACAAAGTTGGACAAAGTTGGACAGAATATGTCCGACAAGAAAAAACCTGAGACGACTGACAAAAAACCAGATAGAAGAAAACCCAGTCCAAGCTGGCCAACTTGAAGCGCACACACAGTTCTGCCTACTACGTCACCAAAGAATTGAGCTTGTATGGCTACTTGAAGTTCACTAAATTCTGCACAGAAACAGTGTACAAGGTGAAAATCGCAGAGAATGCTCGCCTCAACAAATCACTGAGCACTGAAAAGGTAACAACGTCAGTACTAGACAACCCAGAGAAGTATGTGAGGAACTTATCGTCGTACGTACTCAACAACATTGAAACGGAGGCCCTTGCATACGGATTAAAATTCTGCATAAAGCCTAAACACATCAACCGTGTTGAGTCGCAAGCACAGTTTGAAATGTTGTTTGATCAAGTCTCCAAGTTATCACCTACTTCTGCTGAGTCGGTCGGGTGGCTGAAGGCCAAACTGGTAGATTTAGAACACCAGTATCGCACAACACCCTCTAAACAGACATGTCCGCTGACCAACGAACACCTTACTGCCTTAAAAGCGTTAAAGGCTAACAAAACCCTCGTCATACTGAAACCTGACAAAGGGAGCGGTACAGTACTGATGGACATGTCAGATTACCAGAGAAAAATGGATGTAATATTGTCAGATGAATCCAAATTCAGGATAGATCAAAAAGTGAACAAGTCGGAGGACCTGGATGCTATAATGAGGAAAGAGATCCAGTCACTTGTGAATGCGGGACTCATCAGTGAGGCCACTGCAAAAACGCTCACACCACGTGGCTCGCACACTCCTCAGATGTACGGTCTACCCAAACTTCACAAGCCCGGCATCCCGCTAAGACCTATCCTGTCCATGGTTAACTCTGCACAACACCGAATGGCGAGATGGTTAGGCCGAAATGTTAAAGCCAGTACGACAGTCCTTCGATCCTAAAATACTCAGAGATACATTCCAACTGGTGGAATTATTGGATACTATGGACATAAATAACAAACACATGGCATCCATGGATATAGCCTCCCTATTCACTAACGTTCCATTAGAGGAGACAGTGCAAATAATAAGGGAACGCATTGAAGACAAACAACTAAAATTAGGCATACCAACACCTATTCTGGAGAGGCTACTACTACTTTGTACCGCCAACATACAATTCAATTTTCTAACTAAGTCATACCGCCAAATTGACGGAGTGGCCATGGGGAGTCCTCTTGGTCCTATTCTAGCGGACATCTTCATGGCACATTTAGAAGAAAAGAGATCCCCAGACATCAACAACTTGGCCTTTTACCGTCGTTATGTGGACGATATACTAATTATCACCACAGACGAGCTACAAGCAACATCGTTTCAGGCCACAATGAACAAGACGCATAAAAACATCTCTCTATCTATGGAACACGAACACAACGAAGCGTTGCCGTTCCTAGATATTCTAATGAGACGTAGAGCAGACGGCACAATTCAAAGATCGGTGTATCGCAAAGGAACATGGACTGGCCAATACCTAAATTTTCAGAGCTTCACAACTGTCCAGTACTAACGGGGCTTAGTACGGACCTTGTTTGACCATGCTAGAAAGATATGCACCCAGGACACACTGACAGAGGAATTTGAAACTCTGAAGAATGTCTTAAACCTGAATGGGTACTCCACAGGATTTATAAAGCGCCACTGCCAACAGCCCAAACCCAAAGCAGACGTAACTACAGTCCCTAAACTCAAGGTATTCATCCAGCTAACCTTTCGAGGGGATGACGTAATGCAACGTCTACAAGACCGGCTTACTACAGCTGTAGGCCGAACATTCTGTGCGGCAACTCCAGTCATTAGATTTAAAACCGTACCGATTCCTACACCAGCAGTCAAAGAGCCTGTTCCTCTGTACGCCACAAACAATTGTATTTACCAATTCACATGTAGATGCCAGGCCGTTTACATTGGTAGAACAGAGAGACAGCTTAACAAACGGGTGTTAGAACACATACCTCAATGGGTCAACAAGATACAACACACAGGAGATGCTAGCCTCGTGGGGCCGACACACCGGAAGCTCCCGGCGTCTTCAATTGGTAGGCACATCGTCGACAGTGGCCATGTGGTGGACAGAAACACTGCCTTTCGCGTGTTGTTTAACACACAAAATACTCGCTTGTTAAAATTTGCAGAAGCAATTATGATCTATCAACGCAAGCCAGAATTGTGCAAACAGAAAGACATGTTAGTCAGCTTAAAATTACCGTGGTAGATAAGTGACACTACTGTGCGAATATGTGTATATTTCAACTTGAAGGATTTATCTAGTTAATTCACGTAAGTTGTGTGATTTCTGCAGTATGTACCTGATGAGATGCAACGAAATATGCCAGGCAATAAATCGTGCAATCTATTGTTTGTGTCTTCGTTATTCATATAGACAAAGAATTTATAAATCTTTGAAAACAATGCAACAATATGACTATAAAGTATATAGCAATGTTATTAAAAGTTATGCTCCTTGAAATAACTTTTCTTATGTTAAGTCCCTTGCTATATTGAAATGATAATGAAAAATGAAATATTAAATTTTAGTAAGTAAGTAGCCGATTTTACACTAAAAACCTATGACAGTCGGTTGCATGGGAATGAAAAGAAGACGTGTAGAAAATTTCATCTCAATCGGATGGACCGTTCGCGAACGCATAAAGAACGGGCCCACATACATACATACATACATACACTGCGTTATATATATACGCATGTGCTGTTTGTCCTAATTCATTGACAGTTGTAACATTACATGTGCCAATCCCTGACATTTTCCTAGGTAAAAGAAATGTACCTAAACTCTAGGACTTCTAATGACATTTTCCGCTAGGCATCATATCTCTTCTAGAAGAGAGTTTTTTCCTCTTTGTTGGCAAAGTAATTTGAGTTTCTTTTAGTGACAAACTCATGGTTGGTTGGATTTAGTGGCTGGATTTTCTACAACCTCATTGCCTGTAATAAATTCTTGTGTCCATTGCTCATTGTTCATCATCCCCATCCATACATAAGCAGTCTAAGCACAACTGTATTGATTTCAAGCACATGTATCAGAAACACGAACATGCGACAAATTATTCCACAACAGGCAGCCATCTGTTGTATTCATCGATTATTCTTTAATGTAATGTACACCAACGTATATGTTTCTAGTATTTGCACATGATGTTACGACAATGTTGGTGTAGACACCATTCTGCATCTTCAACAACATAAATTACCAGGTCGGAGTCATGTTCGCTTCTTGTAGTTCCGCGCACGCATCTCATCTGGATCCCTGGAAATACAACAAGGATACAGTCAAAGACAAAACGTAAATACAATCAAACACAAGGTGTAAATACAATCATACACAAGGTGTAGATGCAATAAGACACAAAGTGTAGTTACAATCAGACACAAGATGTAGATACGATCAGACACAAGATGTAGATAATACCAGAAATGCAACTTCGATATGCAAACACAGAAGCCACTGACATATTTCGCTGCATCCCGCAGTTGATTTCCAAGGTGGTGTGAGGGATTAAGAATCGCGGTCGCTATATAGACATGGATGGATGGATGGATGGATCCCTTTGCCACAGTGCCGATTTTGTGAATAACAGCATTCATAAAATTAAATAACAGAACCATCACTGCATCTTGTCATTTGCATACCGTATAATTCACACAACATAAACTAACACAATGATATAAATCCATCTAGCTGAAATATCAAAAACATATATTCCCATAGGCAATAATAGGTGTCGTATAGTGATTATAATTTAGTTGATAATCTTGCCTGTTTCTCTTGCTTGATTGTTAGAATATTTTCTATTATAGTGAATGTCCTGAAGAGGACAAGTGCGTCGGATGACTGATATACTACTCTTCCAGTCGAGTTAAGTAAAGAACTGGCATCAAAACTTTCGGGACATTTCCATAAGTGCTCTGTTCACAGCGAGCGAAGAGTTCCAATTACTAATGGTACCAGTCTGAAAATGTGCCCATCTGGCTTTTTTTCATAGTCCTGGGTGTTGGCCAGATCCTCTGTTCTCTCCCTGCAGTACCATTTACTCCAGGCCGTGATGATTTGTTCTTCTGAACTATACGCACGATCCCTGACCTTTCATGCCTGATCATGCCCCACTATTGGATAGATAAGAACGCACGTTCTTTAACATGCGGTGTGGTGATGGCGGGGTGAGGGGTACATTCAACCCCTAGACTGGACAGCTGGACTAAGATGTTGACATCTCTTCTCTGATTTGGGGACATAAATTACAAGAATCTCGTAAGTCGAAGTGGGTTCGCCTGTGAGCGAGAGACACTGGTAATAGGGATAGCTAAACCACACGCAAAATTCAACCCATTGCTACTATAAATAGTTAGTATAGACTACGCTAGAGTTTAAAACGATCGAACGCGTAAAAAAATGTTCCAACACCCCACCAAGTGGTGCAGATCCTGTCCATCTGTCCGCTTGCTTGTTTTCCACAACACTAGCTTGTCCTGAGGAAAAGATCCAACATATGCTCTCTATTTTTATTTTTTTTTTTTGAATTGAAGACTGTCACTCTGCATGAAGTAGCTTAAGGGATATTTGGGTTCCGTAAAAACAGCCGCATCAGCGAAACCATAATCTATGTAAGGATCTTGACTTAAAAGTAATTATAATTTTAGAAAAAAATATATATGTATGTTTTATAGACTACAAGACAGCTTTTGACAGAGTATACCATTAAAAATTACGTGACTTCAAGATTTACAAGTGGACGGAAAGGACATCAGACTTATTAGTAACTTGTACCGGGAACATGTTGCAACTATTAGATACGAAAATAATGAAGAATGTACCGCAGAGATGCCGGTCTCTCTGGCCGAGGGGTTACAACACTTTCTCCGTAATCCCGTTTATCACGCAGAATCTCGTAGCGGGGCGAGAGCTGGGAGCGGTTCGATCCCCGCTGGTGACTTGCGGGATAGCTGAGCCGGCCACTCAGAAAGCAATGGCAAACTACTGAGCGTAATATTGCCAAGAAATACACATACAGCTGAAAGATGCTGGTGTTGACAGCGATGTCCTGTAAAGGATATGCAAAACACTTACACCGCAGAGATAACACGGATAAGTACGGCAGGGATGCATGGTGTCCCCAAGCTTCTTCAAATGATATACAGAATAGTTGAGTTGAGAACCGACATCACTGCACTCAGGACATTCTATACGTGCTCCTTCCCCTCGTTCAACAGCCAGTGAAGAGTCATACTAATAATTGTTCCCACCGCTATCTGATTGAAAATTCTCCTGGTCTTCCCTCTCAGTTTTGAGATTCTTTCAGAACCCCTGCCAATCCCCTGCAATTTCATTCTTTCCACATATGGATTCTCAATATGTTCCCAAGCCTTCTCCATCTGGTCCCACAAGCGCATGACCCCCTCCCCCTTGTCCATAGGCAATCTGCCAAGATGAGGTGCATTCCCTGCTAGCCTATCAGCCTGTTCATTCCCCCGTACCCCCTCATGGCCAGGGCAAAATATCCATACAATTCTCAAAATCTGTGACCTCTGAAACGACGAGAGCCATTCAACACGAAACATTCCTTTCTCCACCTTACTAAGCTTACTCTTTGAATCCGTAATAAAAACAACTTGTGTTGCAGTAGCCTCCTCTAGCCAACGGAATGCCGCTGTTACTGCATCCACCTCCATTCTCATGCTGGAGGTTGTAGTCTCATATGCCAGACTCTCCTTTTTCAAGACTCGTCCATTAGCCTTTGCAATAAAGCCCCAACCACTATGTTTGTTTCTCACGACTGACCCATCGGTGTAGATGACTATGTCACCTTGATGTGTGTTACTCTGGATCAGCCGTTGCACTTCAAACTCAGTACGGCCCGCTGCCCATTCTCTGCACTCACGACCCAGTGTTATTATTACATTGTGCCAGTCCGTCATGTCTTCCGGAACTTCAACCCACTCTCTTCCACGATTGATGGTCTCTAGATCACAGACTTGACGTATAGAACGTTATGCCTGTGTCATCCATGACCTGCCTCGTCTTAGTCTATGACCCTTGACCATATCAATGGCTGCATGCAGCGGGTGATCCCTGTCTGGGGCAACTCTCAGGTACCATTTGGCCTGAAGGACCCTAATCTAATCCGTCATTGTTGGTAGCGCTAGGATATGCCTCATGCATATAATTGGTGAGTCCTTTGTGCACTCCAGGATTAACCAATTGGCAGCATTCTGCATGCCCTCCAACCTTTCAAACTGGCTCTTTGATGCTGTCAGCAGCCCCAAACCATACTCAATGACAGAAATTATTAACTGCTGAAAGAGTCTGTGCAGCATTTTCTGATCTGCCCCGGTTGCTTGCCATAGCCCATAATGCATTAAGTCCCCGACCAGCCTTCACCACCAAAGCCTCCACATGATCCTTAAAGATAAACACCTGTCAAAGGTAATACCAAAGTACTTCAATTTACTCTCTCGCCTAAGAGGACACCCATTCAACATAATACTTGGTACATCTGCCTTGACGATCCGGTTATCCAGGGAGTACTACACAACCGATGCCTTGTCTGGGTGTATAATAGCTCCTGCGTCCCTGCACCACTCTGGCACCCCATTTACTGCCACCTGTAAGCCTTTCGTCAAACTAGCATGTCTCTGCCCCCTGTCTGTACACCAGCACGTCATCTGCAAATGTCAAGATTCTAGCCACACCTGGTGTCTCAATAGCTGCGATTTTGCTAGTGTAGACATTAAAGAGCACTGGGGACAATGCAAATCCCTGTGGCAACGCAAGTGTAATAGTACTTGTGTCAGAAGTCCAGGAACGCATGTGCAGTGCAACCTTACACTCATAAAGGACCGCCGCAACCCATCTTCAAGGCAAGGGCAGACCTCCATGCCCAACAGTGTGTATATCAACTGATCATACCTGATCCTCTAATTCGCATCCTCCAGGTCAAGAGCTACCGCCACTGTCTCTTGTTTATTTTCGAAGCCTTCGTAGATATCAAACGCAAATGTTGCAGCATTGGCCCAGGTGTCCTTTCCAGGCCGGTAACTCCCGAGTCCTTGGGGAAGCAGATTACGACTTTCCAAATGTCGCTCGAGTCTGCGTGCCACTATCTTTTCGAGGCCTTTCCCATACGTGTTTTGCAGGGTTATGATTCGGTATCCATTGAGTCTGGAGTGATCCTTACCTGGCTTTGGGAGTGGGACCAGATAGCTATGCAGCCAATCGTGGGGTATTTCAGCCGTATCTTTATTTCAACCTAAGCATCTATATATATGATAATAATTACTAAACAATTCTAGCTATCTGGACTTAACATCTATGGAAGATTAGAAAATAATCTTAAGTATGCTGACGATACAGTACTACTAGCAGTCAGCGAGCAAAATTTAAAAAATTCTAGAGGAACAAGTAATCAGTCATAGTTCAGAATGTGGCTTGGATATTAATATTTAAAAAACGAAAACTATGATAATTAGCAGTGGACAGGACAGGCCATCAGTGAACATCACAGTAAACTGGAAGATACTAGAACAAGTAACACATTTCTCATATCTTGGACATTGGCAATTAAACACAGAAACCACAAACAGAATGTTGTACGATTTATGGCCTGGCATATTTCGCTGCATCTCGTCAGTGCAGGAAGTGAGGCCTTAGCAATTAGGTTATTCCAGCCACTTGTGTGCACACAGAAAGTGTTCGTTATCAATTTAAAACTATTGTGGCGATAACAAATGTTCCACGATCGAACAATACCTGTGACTGCGTGTTTTAATTATTTCAGCAAAAGTATTATTCATTTATTGACTTCAAATGATATATAATTCTGCAGTATGAACCTGACGACATGCAGCGGAATATGTCAGGCGATAAATCGTGCAACATATTGTTTGTGGCTGCCACATCGCGAATATTGATAGTTGATTCCGTTATTGTGTGGAATGCGGCATATTTCTGCTTAAGCGAATCGCTTCAATTCCACGACACCACATTGTACCATCATATTCAGAATGTTTATCTGTTTATCTGCATACACTTGCCACTTATACTTCTGAAATGACATCTTAGTACAACAATGGCATTGTTATCATAATAATTCCAATCAATAACAATGGTTAGTCAGATATACATCTTGACTTCACATGATGTTAAACAAAATTAACTATGTCAACAACAGTAGATAGTAGTTGTCATGCAAATGAACTTCACAACCAATCTATTCAAATATCAATGTATAACTGAACTAGTCAACAAAATCAATAAATCTTGGTTTTAATTTTCTATTACGTAAATTAATTTCAAATAATATTAAATATTCATCAATGCAAAAAGATGGTATTAATCTCTTCTGAGTATCTATTAAACTCAGGTAATATTTAATTATAACAATTTATTACCTTTCCAACGCAAACAACAGTTAATTCTAACACTAACCTCTAAATAGATTAATATATTCACACAGTTCTATTTCAGCATAACAGAACATTTCCTATATGTCTAAGGATGATTAATTTAAAGCAAATAAACAATAGTAATTACTAAATGCTAAATATGTCTATGCTAAATAACACACGCAATATTTCAAAGTCATCCATTTTTTAAAATAATGTTTAGTTCTTACGATGATTAATGTAAACACCGATTTCTAATAATCAAGCTAACTATAATTTACACATTTCGTAGAATAGCGTGTCATTGAACAGTTCAATAATTAAACACCATTGTGAATTTTCACACCGTTAATCTGCTAGCACAATTCTATGACATTTGCGCGAAACAATCAATAATTACACATTATTAAAGTTTTTACACACTGTCAGGGTGTACTTTATACTAACAATGGCTCGTGCTCTCGAACAGGAGTGAAACAATCATACACAAAGAATGATTGTACTCAGACACGCGGCAACATAACTGAAACACTTTAATCACACTCTTCAATTGCATTCATATAATGCTTGCGCTCACAATTAGCGACAATGCCATTTCAAATACATAAATATAATACACAAGTTATAAATGCATAGATCAAAGCACTCACTCAATCCCTCAACAGAATCTACAAAGCGTACAGGCTTTCTCACATCTAGCATAGAATAATATACGAATGCACGCAACAACTTTCTCTCATGTCCGTCCTGTCTCGAAGTCCTGAAGCAGTCTGAACTAATCACCGATGTTTCTCGTTAGCCCTGGTTTTAGTCCCCGTACGCTTCGTGCGTCACGCTGACCACTGGCATCAACTGCGTAGTAGCTGCCAGCCGGGGTCATTGTCGTGCTTGTCCGTCGCCTACAGTCGATGGCGATGGAGATTCTGACATTCTTCGCCACCCCCTCTTATGAAAGGGATAACCTTTCATCATGGGTGTTTATACATGGTTTAAGTTAAGAATATATTTATAAGTTAGAATCCACTAACTGTTGATCCTGTTAGGTGACTCTCTGGTATGTTTAATCATTGACATTTAGTTGATAATGATGCATGATACAGATTTTCTTCAGTGCTGCCATGAGGCTACTCACCCCAAGTATTGTCCCCTAGTTGGATTTGTACCTTGGTTTCAAAACGACTTAAGCCAGACCGGTAGTTAACAGCGACTAACGCTATCTTTCAAGCAACGCCCTACCTCCCAACAAAAGAAAATAAACACAAAAAGAATATGTTAGGCCCTAAATCATCTCCCTTATGAGATGATTTCAGAATTAGAAACCCACCAATATGGTCGGATAATCCAATACTGGTCCAACAACCTTAGTAACTATATTCCATGCATAGTTGACGTCACATGGTGACCTGGAGTCATTCTGGCTACTATAAATAAAAAGACAATATATGCATGCTTACATTTTTCACATGTCAGATGGTTTCCCTTTAGGTACAATCATCAAACGTTATGGAAGGTAATTTTCAACTTCTTGAAAAAAAAAATAAAGTCCATTTGTTATTTCAATTCTAAGCGTCATAGTTTGATATTTATTTTCAATAGTGGCATACTTGGTACCATTGAGAAAAAAATTAATCAATCAATGATTCTTAGATCACAAATATATAAATCCTTTCATTCAACTTATCATATGTAAATTTTAGTATCACAAAAATCATTCACTCGGTCATTCGTTAGTGACTCTTTGTGGTATAGTCTGCTACTTTTGATAAATTTAGAAATTAATTAGAAAAGGAAGCGGAAGTACACAACTAATGTGTTTCACACGTTATAGTAATACACACTGTTATTGTTAGTGCACGTTTGGATTACACTGTTCCATGTGATTTGGATTCCTCTGCTGTCGTCTATTTCACAGTCTGTTACAAAGTTAAAATGTTCGAAGAATTAACTGCGCTTATCTCACTAGTATACATAAGCGTGGGTACTACTGGATGTTACAGAAAGCTGGAATACAGTAAGTCTATACACATATGTAGCACTGTTCTTTTAACACTGTTTGTGAGAATGATAATAAGGGCTTAAAATCACTGTCCTTTCACATTCTAGTCGTTCATCTATTCATCACATTCACTAGTTTAAAATGTATTTCGAATAAATCAAAAGACTTAGTCCCTATTACAGGAAGTCTTTTCACAGCGTTATTAGTATAATTACATATTGTTTGCTATACTGTGATACTTGTCTGAGCGCTGTAGGTAACAACATTAATCATAGCTCTCAGGAGTCGTTAAACTGTCGCTGGACGTATCGAGAGGACATCTTTAGAGTAAGTCTGCAATCTTATTTTCTGTCCCGCTGATGTGTATTATTTCGAAGCTGTAGTTCTGCAGTAATAAAGCCCATCTGGCGATCCTGTGGTTCGTTGGTGTTACTTTTGTTATGACAGTTAATGTGTTGCTATCTGTCTCAACGATGAAATGTTTACCTAGAAAATACTTAGATAATTTACAAATAGAATAAATTAATGCGAGGCCTTCCAACTCTGATGTAGACCATCTGTGTTCTCTTGGTTACAACTTGCGGCTTACATAATACACTGGATGTAAGATGTCATCATAGGCTTGTAACAACACAGCCGCTATACCTATGGTGCTCGCGTCAGTTCTCAATCTGAAAAGAATGTTGAGATTTGGCAACTTTAATATGGGATTGGAAGAAAAATATGACAATACTTTTGTAAAGGCAGGTCTCGGGCCCTTTCTGTTTACAATTTTATTAGGTTGGTTTTTTTGTTAACAGATTTGTAAAGATTTCTGTCAACCTAGAAAAGTTAGGAATGAATTTTCTGTAATAATTCAACAATCCTAACATACTTTTTACTTTCGTTTTGGTCATAGGAAGTGATAATTTTAGAATTCTCGAAACAATATTGTCATCAGTGGTAGCCTATCCAACACAAATTGTGTAGCCTAGAAAAGTAATTTCATGATAGGCAACTTCTACTTTTGCTGGCTTTACTGTCAGGCCATGTTGCCTGATGCGTTCAAAAGTTAGTCGCATCATCATTAGGTGTTCTGTCGTTGTCCTGGTGTGTACACAGATGTCGTCCATATATGATAGGATATTGGGTATGTCTGCCAGTAAGAGTCTTGTCATTCTTACAAATGTCGCTGGGGCATTGAATAGTCCAAATGGAAGTTTACACCATTCGTATAGTCCCCAATGTGTTGCAAATGCTGTCAAGTGTATAGCGTCCTCAGTCATGGGTATTTGCCAGTACCCTTTTGTCATGACGAGTTTTGTGAAGTATTTGGCATCTGTCCTTTCTGTCAGTATGTCCTCACAGTTAGCCATTGGTTCTGAATCTAACTGCGTTATTGCGTTGAGTTTCCGATAATCAACGCATAGGCGTATCGAATTACCCTTTTTCCTAACAATCACGATGGGAGAGCAATATTGTGATTGTGATCTCCTAATAATTTGGTTTTTCTCAAGGTCTAAGATTTCTTGGTGTAATTTGTCTTTGTAATGTATTGGTATTGAATAAGGTATGCACTTTATTGGTACCTGAATTGTCAGTATGATCTGGTGTTCTACTAGATCCGTCTGTCCTGGCTGGTTGGAGAAAATGGTTCTATAGTCTTGTAATAGTTTCCTGCAGTTGTCTGTCTCAGTCTCAGAGAGATTAGGAGATAGTTTAATGTCTTGCAGTGTGTCTGTCGTATTGAGTAATTGGACTGGTATTTCGTCTATATCTTCTAAGTCTGTGTGGTCTACTACGGTTGTGTTTGCTGCTGTCTCGACTTGGTCTTCGTCTCTGTTATAGTAGGGTTTTAACTGTTCTACTGTCTCAGTTTGGTTTCTCAGAGCTTGTAATTCTGCAGCAGATCTTGTTACTACGTTATTTGATAAAATATTTTCAAAACCAGATATTACAAGGTCATGTGGCATATCATTAACTTTAGACATATTTTCAATAATTACATAGCAACATGGATTAAATAATGCTGCGCATTTTACCTTGCCTGTCAAAAAAGGTGTTTGAGTGTATGCCCATGCAAGTGGATATTTTTCAATATTTCCCGAAAAAGTTCTGCATGTTACATGCTTGCCTGTATAATCTGCAGATTGTATAAAGTCTTTCCTTAAACCAATAAGGGTACTATCACTCTCAAAACACTGGCTGCTTTGCCATTGACATAGCCATGATGGATGTTTAGCTTCCCTTTAGAATCTATAACTAGATTGGCTTCCTCATTTGCTATCGGTATAGAATAGCCACATGTCAAAACGCCAGCTTCAAGGAAGCGGTTGCAGGTAGTGCATTTTCCTTGTTGGAATACATCAATAGTTTCGGCTGCATTAGCTGGATGTTGATTTTCTTCTACTCTTCTTCAGAGGATGAACTATCGTACATTGCCGCATTGGCTTTCCTTGTCATTTGCTTTTCCTAACAAGCATGACGCCAGTGGATGTACGCTTTTCAAAGATAACATTTGGTCAAACGTTTATAGTTCTTTCTTTACCTCTCTTGCTTAGCTGTGTGATTTTGTAAATATGTAAGATATCATGGTTGTTTATCACACATGCCACTTTCAATGTGATTATAGTGGCTGTATTTACAACGGTAGTTGTTAAATTGTCTAAATGGTTTTTGTTTGTTGAAACTTATTGGTTTCGATTTATCATATGCAGCGGCTGCTACAAATTCTGTATCTTTGAGAACATTTACAAAAGAGTCTTTATTGGCTGTAAAATAAGCCGACTCACGTTTCTCTATCTGCTGAACACTCTCACATTCACACTCTTTTAAAAATCGTGAAAAAGGTGATGGCAGCCACGATATGATCTTATCTCTCAATATTCGATCTTTAAAAAGCTCAAAATTGTTGTCAATTTTCGCTGATGATAGCTGTCATGGCTCGAATGACAGCCAGATAGAGTTAAAAGAGTAAGCAAGTGCACCAGAACAGGGAATTAGATGAAGCAAGGAAATAAGCACAAGAAAGCACTTGGACGGAACAAAGCAGACGTCACAAGTGCGTAGATATTGACAACCAAACGGTTGTCGTCAGTTAGTGAGTGTTTAGCCGGCCAAGACACAAGACATGTTTTAGGCTCCTGCATTCGTGGACGCAAGACACCAGTTCAGGGTGGTTGCCAGCTTACGGTTTGAGAGATCTGAGTGATGCTTCTTAACAGGTAATGCCAAACGATTCATTAGTAAAGCACGCGAGGAGGTTGGGGTCATGTTGATTATACCTAGACACATCGACACTACCCACACAGGCGAGTTCACACTCCGCTGCCCAATAGTCCACCCAATTGTGTAAGGTTGATTTGTAAGACTCAGGCGTGAATGAGAGTAGCATGTGACGGACTGAAGCCTTGATCATCCTCTGCATTCTGTAACGTTTCATGATGCTTACCGACAATAAAGAAGTTGTCGTTCTCCTCATATGGTGTGATGGACTTGTTGATGGACTGACGTGAGTTGTGCTGTCATGTTTGAGTAGATAGTCAGCAGCCAAACCCAAGACACAACAGCCCCTAACATCCAGAATCGTGACATGGGTGCCTGTCCGGTTGAAAGTTTGAACCAAGAGGATCGTTTGGGAAGTATATGAGTTATCATTGAAAGAGGGATTGAAGGTCATTCCAACCGTTGCAGGAATACAATACAAGAATACATCACAATGGTACATACAACACTACATTGTTGTCCAAGAGGATCACGCCGGTTTGACAAGGCTACAAACCAGGTGGCGTATCCCCGTTGTTAATTTGCTGTATAAAGAGGAGAACTGTTTTATTCATCATGTTTTTCCAGTTGAATACCAGTGACTCTGTTACTGTCATAACGGATCATAAAGTTTGGGCAGCGAGAGTGTTGTATTAGAGATGACTGGGGAATTGTGAAAGTATCATCGTATTGTGTCAGCTTTGCACGGAGCTCGTGGCTCTCAATGGTGTATTGTTGTCCAGGGAGCTTGATTTTAACTCATATGTCTAGGAGGTTTTCATAACGGATTAAATCAGAAGTGGTTCTATTAAGGGAATCACATTGTTGCAGTTTGGGTTGACGAGCCCCAGATCGATTTTCTGAAAATCCGCGGATCCATTCCTTGAGGAATCCTAGATCGATTGTTTGAGGTTCTCAGGTCCATTGTCTTGTGAAACAGCTGCACCCCGCGTTGGTGACATTTTACATTATAACCATTGAACACTATTATGGAGCGCTGTTCAGGTTGTTAATACTGAGCGGAAGTTTTTGAGGTTATCAACGCTAAGTTGATTGTCCTGGTGTGTGTTGACACAGCATTACAAGATATTGCTCAACCAAATGGCTACATTTGGTAACAAATAACACCTACATCAGTCACGCTCCTTCAAAGGCTGATCACGGGCAACCTGCCTAAGGTGTTATTCTCGTAACTTCAGGTATTTCATAATTTTTGTGGGAACCTGCGACAGCTCAACGTTTTCAACAGGAACGGAAACCTCAGTTTGGCAGACTCATCTATAGACTAATATATAGAGACTGTTTGCCACGATTATTATTGCTGTGGGATGTTTTTGACGAAACAGCTAAGACAAGTAGCTGAAGAAGCAAATATCGGAAGGATCAAGATTGTGAGGAATCTGTGACTTTTGTTCATCGGTTGCAAACATAAATGGGTTCGGCTGAGGAGTTTTAGTTTTCAACGCCTCGTTGGAACTGAATCAACGCAGAGGAATATTGGTCAACGACAGATCGATAAGAAGGATTGTTGGACAACGACAGATCGATACAGAGGAATATTGGTCAACGACAGATCGATAAGAAAGATTGTTGGACAACGACAGATCGATAAGAAGGATTGTTGGACAACGACAGATCGATACAGAGGAATATTGGTCAACGACAGATCGATAAGAAAGATTGTTGGACAACGACAGATCAATAAGAAGGATTGTTGGACAACAACAGATCGATACAGAGGAATATTGGACGACAGTTATATGCAAATTTTTATTGGTCAACGCTGGAATACGCAAGAGATCAGAAGTGTGAGGCCGAAGAATTGTGTCTGACATTTGTCGAGTTTGAGGACGATTTTGTTGGGCTACAATTCAGATCAAATACGAGCGGGACTTTCTGACATTTCAGTCTAACAGATTGATGGGAGAAATCACTGTGTTTTATGAGCTAAGTAAACGTTTGTGGT
This sequence comes from Cepaea nemoralis, assembly GCA_014155875.1. Classification (NCBI taxonomy): domain Eukaryota; kingdom Metazoa; phylum Mollusca; class Gastropoda; order Stylommatophora; family Helicidae; genus Cepaea; species Cepaea nemoralis. The sequence continues at coordinate 305,188 of JACEFZ010027892.1, read as the reverse complement.
CTTTCATTTAGTTAAGTGGCAGTCATTAATATTGTAATATTACACACATTTTATTCTTTTCTAATTCACTCATGTCTTCCATTACGTCATAAGCGAGGTACATAATTTGGTGCGATATTGCGCTAGACTTTCTTAATTGTGTGTGCGCATTATTTTAGATGTTATCAGAAGAATGTTTTCTATTCTTAATTTTACGTAGTTAAAGAACGTTAACTCTGCTTATATTATCTTTGTTGAGTTACTTTTCTTAATTATTATAACAAGATTATCTTTGTATTTATTGCTTTGGAATTATTACAACTAGTCTTTGCTATTTTTTTTAAATTGTGGTTTCATTATTTAATTTATTATGTATAGGCTTGATTATTTTTAAGCTAATATCTTTCTGCTTTGCTAAATTCTTTGGTGGGTAGTATTTCCAGGGTATAGATAAGTCATAATATTTTGGTGTACAAAATTTTATTTATTTATTTAAAAATCGTTAACTTTGTTTATTGTGTCGTTATAAATTGCATATTTTATTTTCTATAAGTAGCTCTGCAAACTTTGCGTTATTTATAGTAGATAATTGCTTGCAGGCAAGCAAACTAATTTTTGCTGTGTTCTTTGACTTTGGCGGCGTGAACTTTCATTTTGTGAGTTACAGGACTTTCGTGCGAAATTTCTGTCTATATTTCTGATCTACAAGTATGATAGAATAATACTGTGTCATTGTTGTGTCTAATATTTATAAGCCTGTATATTTTTAGTACTGAATAGTGGTGGAACATAGTAACATGTCGTCTTTACAAGACTTTGTGGCAATTGGGAAGGATGCAGGTTTGACAGGACCAGAGCTTATAGCGTGGACGGAGAAACAATTTGCAATTTTACAGGCCAATGAACGGGACGAAAGAGCAGCAATGAGACAGTTGGAGAAAGATCGATTAGAGGAACAGGAGAAACAAAGATTATTTGAGAAGGAAAAGATGACTGCAGAAAACGACAGAATTGCAGCTCAATTGATCGCGGATAAAGAAAGGATGGCATTACAAATGGCAGCTGATAAAGAAAAGATGGATAGAGAGGTACAGTTGAAGAGAAAAAGAGATGGCTTTTAATCTTGAGAAGTTGAATACAGAAAAACTTCTGAAGGAAAAAGAGTTAGAAAGTAACTTTAAAATGAAACAATATGAGAAGGACAGGGATGAACAGATTGCTAAGAATAAGATAGAGGCACACTCCACAGATGCTATAAAGAAATACAATGGAATAGTAAAGACATACTCAAACTCTGATTCCATTTCTGCTTATTTAACTAATTTTGAGCTCATCTTAAAGCACTATGGAGTTGTGGAGTCCGAATGGGCTGTGTTGCTACACAGACACTTGAGTGGTGAGCCTTTACAGGTGGTAGAACTAATTCCAGAGGAGTTACGTAATGACTACTCATACATTCGTAAGAGATTATTGTCTCACTTTTGTCTGGATGAATTTGGCTTACGTTCATCATTTAAAAATCTGGTTCCGAAATCAGGGCAGACGTTCCTTGATTTTTCTTCTCTAACACAGTTGACATTTGACAAATGGGCTCGCTCAGCTAATGTTACTGACGATTATAAGAAACTACGTGACTTAATTGTTAGGGACAAACTTATTTCATCAGTTCCATCTTCTATGGGTACGTTTCTTATTGAGCAGAAATGTTCGAATATTCAGGAGATGGATATAAAAGGGGAATGTTTCTTCAACGCCCATAAACATATATTTAATAATAATTTGTCCCCGTTAATAGAGACAAATGCTTGTGAGAGATTTCCTCATAAACCAAGGATGAGGGGATATAAAGCACAGCAACAGGCTAGCGGACAAGATCAAAGACGAGAAAAACAACAGCAACCAAAGTATCAGTCTTACGATAGACAAGAAAAAAAAGGAGTATGGACAACTTGTAAATTTTGTGGCTTTAGCCACGGCTCTTTACAAATGTGCGATAAAAGCCCACATTTTGATACATACATCAAGAAATTGGCAGTTAAAAACAGAGACAGATTCAACACTTACCAAAGACAGACACAATGCTTCAAATGTAAATCTTTTGGGCATACTTTTGCTGTCTGTCCGTTAAGACGTTTGTATAAAGAGGCAAACATAGGTATGTTGACATCTAGTAGCGACAGTGACTCAGACGAAACTAGTCATGCAAATACGGTAGAGGTGGACTGTTCTCCTATTGACCCGACTTGCAATACCTGCCAGATCTTTCATAGGGATGGGAGTTTGACATGTGGTCACTTGATTCCTGTACAAGAGACGAATGCTGTTCACATTACAAACGGTACATTGTTAGTACAGCAGGCCATTGTAAATGGACAGAACTGTAGTTTGGTCCGTGATTCCGGTTCTAATATAGTCGGGATACATAGACGATTAATTAAAGAAACGGACTGCACTGCGGAACATGTGACCTGTAGAACATTTGGGGGAAGAAGAGTAATGTTTCCAATTGCCTGGGCTAATATAAACTGCCCATATTTTTGTGGAAAAATAAAGGTGGCTGTGCTGCCTGACCCATTTGTGGATGTCTTTATCGGAAACATCCCTGAGTTACGTGATGTTTCACTTGAGGACATAGCAGAATGGGAAGGGAAGCATGTGGCAGCAAACGCTATTGATAGTACACAGATGCAGAAAGAAAGTCAGCTACCTAGTGATGCTCTGGTTTCGAACACACACATATCACGTCCAGATATTAGTACAGTTCAAACCGCAGCTATATCGCTGCAGCACAGCATCACGCGGGTGGATGGACAATTACAGACATGTATTGTTTCGGTGACGGTTCCTTCTTGCGAACCGAAGGATGTGTTTGGTAAAACAAATACTTCATGTGGTTTGGTAGTTAAGTTCTTCTGGTTGGTTGTCATAATACGTAATATCTTATCTGTCATACTAAACAATGTGATAAAACATATCGCTGTAAATATGGTGAATTGTATGAAGATGTTACAACATGGTTTTCTCCAGAGATTTGGCCATATTAAACATATCTATGATGGTACTGTACAGCTAGTGGAAAAAGTCTACCTGACAACACAACATAGCGAATCTGAAAGTCTTTGGCAAGAATTGTTCAATTCTCGGATCATTCTTATATTAAATAGCTGTGTTAGGATAAATAGTACCTGTTGGTTTTCCATTGTGTACATCCTACCACATGGGTACAATGTATTAATACATCTGGTCTTAGACTCTAGGAGAAAGGTATATGAATCGCATAAACGATATGCAATTACTCTAGCAGTAGTGAATTCTAGTCAGAAATTTGCTACATATCTGTTGAAAAAGAGTTTCTGAGAATCTTGAAAGATGACTCTCCTAAAAACACATTAATATTGCAGATTTTTTAAATGTTCGGTTGCTCATATTTCTGAAAATGAAAATAATTTTGATACAGTGGGGCATGGTGAAGTCTACATAGTTTCCTAAATCATATCGGTTAATACTAAATAAATAATTTAGCAGATTTATTAAGTAGATTATAAACATATTGTATGAATAAAATATAATTTTAATTTTTGGTATTGGGGTAAATAAGTTAAATGAGAATATTATAATGTCTAAATATAATGTTACTTTATTATGACTGTAACTTACTTTTGAAACACCACATGTATAGAAACAACTGTTTAAATATAAATAAGTCACTTGTTGTTATTAATATTGCAGATAGCAAGATAAACAAGTACGCCAGTGAGTGATCACATAGTCTGTACGAGGAAATGGACAAGGACGACTGCAAAGGCTGTATTTAATGGATACAGGATAGTAGGACGATTTTGCAATGGCGACATTTGGACGTATTCTTTAATTATTTTGTGTTATAGTCTGAAAAGAAAAACAATATGTAAATTCTTTCAGTATTAGGTAGAAAAGCAAATGATGATTGATAGTTAAATCACTAATAGTATTAATTTACTAGTGAAGTGATATTAATTTTAATTTTATTGTTATAATTTTATCAATTATTATAATTGTTGATATTTATTATTTCACAGTTAAGGATAAGTACATACTTATTTGTTGTGTGCTGTGTTTATATCATCATCAATAAAAAGAATTTAGATGTGTTATTTCATGATGGATGAATGTAGAGATGGATGAATGAAAAAGAGTATATTCAAATACACATACTTAAAATCAGACATAGTTAGAAAGTCAACATTACAATTATGAGGACTAAGAACAGATATGAGATATAGTTGTAAGATTAAATTCCCAATATCGACATTTGCATGATGGAAAGAGATGTTAACTCAGAGTGAAGTTGACATAATACATCTCTGAAATTGATGGGGATCAGCTATTGATTTCTTTTGACTCAGAAGGTCGTTGGGTTCACAACATAGAATTGCATTTGGTTTCACCGAAGATACTCAAGGGTTACAGAGGTCTGAGGTAATTTGTGTCAAGGTGTCAGCATGAAACGCGAAAACGGCACTTTAATTATAGTGTCCGGCGGTGTTTGAACCTTGCTTCTTTTGTTGCAAGTAGTCAATCATGTTAACGCGAGAACATCTCGATGATCATTTCTTTGAAATGTATGAGGTGGCGGTAATTGGGACTTGTGGGTTTTAATTCAATGTCTGAAGTCCACACGATCTATATTGTCTTAAGATGACATACTGAGTTCCAGAGATGACAGATTTGTAGTCGATCATGACTTACAGTAATTTACAGCATATACATCATTGGCATACATGTCGAAGTAAAGTAAGAATAGGAAAATGTAGGACATTTTTTTTATGGAGGGGGAATAATAGCTGTCATGGCTCGAATGACAGCCAGATAGAGTTAAAAGAGTAAGCAAGTGCACCAGAACAGGGAATTAGACGAAGCAAGGAAATAAGCACAAGAAAGCACTTGGACGGAACAAAGCAGACGTCACAAGTGCGTAGATATTGACAACCAAACGGTTGTCGTCAGTTAGTGAGTGTTTAGCCGGCCAAGACACAAGACATGTTTTAGGCTCCTGCATTCGTGGACGCAAGACACCAGTTCAGGGTGGTTGCCAGCTTACGGTTTGAGAGATCTGAGTGATGCTTCTTAACAGGTAATGCCAAACGATTCATTAGTAAAGAACGCGAGGAGGTTGGGGTCATGTTGATTATACCTAGACACATCGACACTACCCACACAGGCGAGTTCACACTCCGCTGCCCAATAGTCCACCCAATTGTGTAAGGTTGATTTGTAAGACTCAGGCGTGAATGAGAGTAGCATGTGACGGACTGAAGCCTTGATCATCCTCCGCATTCTGTAACGTTTCATGATGCTTACCGACAATAAAGAAGTTGTCGTTCTCCTCATATGGTGTGATGTACTTGTTGATGGACTGACGTGAGTTGTGCTGTCATGTTTGAGTAGTTAGTCAGCAGCCAAACCCAAGACACAACAGCCCCTAACATCCAGAATCGTGACAATAACCATTTACTGAAAACGTCTTGTACTTGCGAAGTATAATCAGAGAACGTTTGTGTAGCTTTCGGAGATAATTAGGAAACTGTTCTCTATAACCTGCTTCATTTAATAGAAATGTGCCATGATTTTGGCTTTCATGTAGTGATAGTCTTTTCTTAACTCTTTGGTGATGATTTCTATGACTTCTAATGGTTCCCCAGATAGACTTCTCATATAGATTATGTTCCAATATGTAACTGGTATCTGTAGTGCTCCATTATTGTTTCAAAATTTTGAGTAAATGCTGAAATACAGTCCCCAGTAGTGAAATTTTTCACGATTCCTTGATACTTTTTATATTGATTTTCTTTCTCTTTCATTTCTAGTGTTTAGATTCTCTGTCGGTAGAAGTTTCGATTTCTAGCTGTTTAAATTTTAACTGCATTTCAAGTTCTTCTCTTTTACTTTGTGCACTGATTTAAGCTTTTCTTAGTTCAGCGTCTGTTTCTGCTTGTTTATTCTTAGCATCCAACTCGGCTTGTTTGTTTTTAGCATCTAACTCAGCCTGTCTGTTTTTAGCATCTAACTCAGCCTTCTTTAGTTCAGTGTCTTTTTCTGCATTCTTAGCCTCTAACTCAGCCTTTTAAAGTTCCCTTTCAGCAACTCTTTCCTCTCTTTCTGAAGCTTTTTCCTCTAATTCGACATGTTCTGCATATAGTGTCTTACTCCATTTTGACAACTCGTCTCCGGTTAGACCTAATTATAGGCCAGACCCAATAAATTCGTGTAATGTAGCCATGGTACTTTTACAATTTTGCTGACAAACCTGTTTACTTGGGAGAGAGAAATATTAGCATATACTTACTGTTTACTTGGGAGAGAGAAATATTAGCATATGTTTGGTCTGTGATGTATGCGTTGTCAACTAAGTGTTTAGAGGTTTGTATGCAGTTAAGTATAAATGCATTGTCGTCGTCTAGTCGTCAGTTATCAGATTAATGGAAATTTAGTACAACTTTAAATTACTGACTCCTGTTGTCTTTTCACGCTCATACTTTCATTCGTGTAACAACTCATTTTCCAAGCCATCACATATTATCAATAATGTATATCTCACGTTCAATCAATAGCTTACAAGTGTGATTTGTTCAAAGTTCAAAGCCGAATGAGATCCCCACGTTTACTCTCTCTCTCTATATATCTATCTATATATATATATATATATATATATATATATATATATATATATATATATATATATATATATATATATATATATGGTTCAAACACGGACGAGCCTCCACGTTCACTGCCTGTCAGGGTCTTACTTTATACTAACAATGGCTCGTGCTCTCTAACAGGAGTGAAAAAATCATACACAAAGAATGATTGTACTCAGACATGCGGCAACACAACTGAAACACTTTAATCACACTCTTCAATGGCATTCATATAATGCTGCGCTCACAATTAGCGACAATGCCATTTCAAATACATAAACATAATACACAAGTTCGTAAATGCATAGCTCAAAGCTCTCACTCAGTCCATCAACATAATCTACAAAGCATACAGACTTTCTCACATCAAGCATAGAATAATACACGAATGCACGCAACAACTTTCTCTCATGTCCGTCCTGTCTCGAAGTCCTGAAGCAGTCTGAGCTAATCACCGATGTTTCTCGTTAGCCCTGGTTTTAGTCCCCGTGCGCTTCGTGCGTCACGCTGACCACTGGCATCAACTGCGTAGTAGCTGCCAGCCGGGGTCATTGTCGTGCTTGTCCGTCGCCTACAGGCGATGACGATGGAGATTCTGACACACACTTCATTTCTTCATCTTCTTTTTTTTTTTCGTTCGCTTGAAATATATCTATAACTGCAATGTTACTAGCAATGGGATGCTCCGTGGCGAAGTTGTCAAGCCGTTTGACTCGGGCTCCGAAGGCTGTGCACATGACTGATTCACCAATCTTGAATTTTTGTATACACAGTGGTTGAGTAATCCATTGTGTCCTGTTGTGAGGGGCAGAATAATTACTTGTTCTGGTCTGTCCATAATATGGTAGTCGTCTTGAGCTGGCTTTGGTGGCTTTCTGAATGATTTGATCACTCTTTTCTTTTAGTGGTATGTAATAGGCACATCGCCAGCTTCCTGGCCTAGAGGTTAGGGACTTTTCTTCGTAATCTGGTATACTTTCGTAAGTAACGTGACGACGGTGAGAATCAGCAGTGGTTCGAATCGCGTCGGTAACTTACGGGGTATGTGAGCCAGCCGCTCAGAAAGCAATGGCAAACTACTGAGCGTAATCGTGCCAAGAAATCAACAATCAGCTGAAAGATGCTGATGTTGACAGCGATATCCTGTAAAGGATATGCAAAACATTTAATGGGCACATTAGGTTGTTCTTCTTTTGCTCCTTCCTTAGCCAATAGATCAGCTCTGTCGTTTCCGGGTACTTCACAGTGGGGTGGTACCCACTGTATGGTGACCTTATGATGACCTTATGCTAAGTTCAGAAAGTAATGTCCTTAGTACTGGCAATTTTCCAGACAGGAGCGCCTAAAGTACTGATTTTGCATTTGTCATTAGCACCACAAGTTGTGTCAAGCGTTTATCGGGATCCAGCTGTATCTGCCGATTCCCTGCACCTCTTTTCTCTCCCGACCCCACCCACTAATATCCAGCATTGAATGCTGTAAACCATCCTTGACCACCAGAGCCTGCCCATGTCTTTCCTGCCCAGTTAGGTTGATGCAACATGTATAGCCAGGGCACTTAATAGAGTTTGTATTCAGTTCTTGTAACACCAGGACATCAATATCGTAGACCAGTTTCTCCGGTATTGGTCCTCGTTGCTTTGCACTACGGCAATTCCAATACCAAACCCGTACATTTTTAGCCCCAAACGATCCGTTTTTCTTCTACCCCTTCTGGCTTCAGCCCTCTTCTTCCTTTTTCTTACTCCTCTCCCCTACCTCTTCTCCTCCGCTTCATTCTCTCCCCGCTGGCTGTTGTCAAAGGTATCGAGCACAAAGCACGTACTCCGTTGCTTCGGCGATAATTCTTTGTATTATTCATAGTTGGTTAGATATGCCGGCAGGATATAATCGGTCACACTAGTAGAGCCTGCCTGCTTGGGAAGGGGCAGGGGATGTCCCTCATGGGTCCATAGCTTGGCGCAGCCCGCCCGCATACCAGACGTTCCACGTTCACTACCATCTCACCCGTAGCCATTCAGTCCTCGGCACGTCGGCCCACCTTAAACTTGTGGGTTTGTAATCAGAGTTTTCCATCTCCTAGATTGGCCGCTGTAATAGCTAACGGGCCCAATCTATCCATGGGCAAGAGGTTCCAGTGCCTCATTCCTGGTGAACACAGTAGATACATGTATACGGGGAAAAACATCAATGTCATACAATATCTAGTTAGTTAGTTAGTTAGTTTCTTTGTTTGTTTGTTTGTTAGTTGTTAGTTAGTTAGTTAGTTTAGTTAGTTAGTTAGTTGATTAGTTAGTTAGTTAGTTAGTTAATTAGTTAGTTAGTTAGTTAGTTAGTTAGTCAGTTAGTTGGTTAGTTAGTTAGTTAGTTAGTTAGTTAGTTAGTTAGTTAGTTAGTTAGTTAGTTAGTTAGTTAGTCGAAAGATCATCCTCATTGCACATCGAACCATTCAGTCCATAAGTGCTCGGATCCCCTCCTCAGCAAATCCCGCAGCGTGTAGCGGCTAACGACACCAAGTTCTGTGTTGGTTTATCAATCTTCTTTGGCTTCCTGCGTAGTGTTCTTGTTTGGCCACCCCTCTTTTAATTTGCTGTTCTCGCAGTCTGGCCATGGTTGTAGATTCACAGTCATCACTTGGTTCACGCAAAAGTCTTACTTCTCGTAGAGCATTCAGAATGTCAGCCTGGTCCATGGCGCGTCCGCCCTCCACAGTAGCCTCACCTGCGAGCTTGTCAGCCCGCTCATTTCCTTGTACTCCCGCATGTCCTGGCACGAAGATGAAACTAATCTTTGCCAGCCGAGACCGCTCCAGAGGCAGCAACCATTCTCTTCGGATCGACCCCTCCTCTATCCTCTTGATCATGTTCATTGAGTCGCTAAGGAAACATGCCCTAGTGAATGTCTGTGTCTCGAGCCATGTTATTGCTTTACTTACTGCCATGACTTCCATAGTCAGGCTACTTGTGGTTTCAGTGAAAGCACCAGAGTCCTCCTTCACAATTTTTCCCTCCGGCCCGAGGCGTAAAGGCCCATGAGCTTCTCACATGTCGGACGACCGACCCATCTATGTAGATGACAGCATCACCGTCTAGCGAATTCTCGAAAATCAACGCTTGTATTTCAGCCTCCACAGCAGCCGGATTTTCTTGTCTGCATTTTCTATCTAGTTGGATACAAACTGAAAAGGATGTGCAGAAATCTGTTGGCACTTGTACCCACTCCTCGCCATGTTCTAAGTCCTCAAGTGAACACACCTGATGAAGAATGTCTTCGGCTTGACCCATCCACGACCGTCCTCTTTTTAACCTGCTGCCCTTCACCTTCATAATTTCACTATGCAGTGGATGTTGTGTGTTTGCGTTAACTCTGATGTAGGCGCGTGCTCTGCAAACTTGTATTCTCTCTTCAATGGTTGGAAAATCAAGAAGGTAGCGCATCGCCCTGCATGCTATATCTCTTGTACATCCAAGAATAATGCGCATAGCTTCATTCTGTATCCTTTCCATTCTTTCTATCTGCTTGCGGCTGAGAGTCAGGATTGTCATTGCATACTCAAAAACAGACATGACCAGCCCCTAGTACAGAAGACATAGATGGCGCTGCTCACAGTTTGCTGCCGCCATCACCCGCATCGCAGCCAAACACCGCTTGGCGTTTGTTATCACATGGTCTATGTGCTCATTATAAGCAAGGCTTCGATCAAACCGTATCCCCAGGTAATTCATTGCCTGCGTTCTTTCCACCGTCTCTGAACACAGCTTTAGAGTTGGTGTTGGAGTTTTGACAATATGATTATTTAACGAGAACTAAGTCACTGTTGCCTTTGTTGGGTTGACCATTGCCCCAGCTGTAGCACACCAAGAACTTATGCGATTGAGGTCGGTTTGCAGTTCCACAGCATCCTGATCTCTATCCTTACCCTGACGATACACTAAAACATCATCGGCATATGACAATGTCCTGCCAGGTCCAGTGATCTGCTCACTGGTGATTCTCACAGTGTAGGCGTTGAACAGTACCGGAGATAATGGTGATCCCTGTGGTAGGCCAGGATATATTGTTGTTGGTTCCGAAGTCCAACTGCCACATCTAAAAACTGCTTTTCGTTGGAAGTCATACACTATCTATTAAATAGTACATACTACATATTTAAAGTCACTACACAACGGAAAAATAATTATCGCAGGTAGATAGTTGTGCCACAAACAAAGCAGTGGCAATATCAGTAATCAGGTTAACTTCATACGTTGAGCTCTGTAGTGATGAGACAACAACATGACAATGCTTTGGTAAATTACATAGCAGATCCTGTTGTATTATAGAGTGGTGGAGTGGTTGCAGACACAACACAATCCATTATACAATGTTGTTGTGTCACTCTTGGAAACAGAAATATCACTGTACTTCACACATTGAGCTCTGCAGTACTGACACAACCCCATCCATTTTACAATGTTATGGTGTCACTGTTGGAAACAGAACTGTCACTGTACTTCACACATTGAGCTCTGTAGTACTGACACAACCCCATCCATTATATAATGTTATTGTGTCACTGTTGGAAACAGAGCTGTCACTGTACTTCACACATTGAGCTCTGTAGTACTGACACAACCCCATCCATATTACAATATTATTGTGTCACTGTTGGAAACAGAACTGTCACTGCATGCAATAAGACCGGGGGACCCTGACACGGCCATCGACCTGGCGCTTGTATCCCAAGAGGCGGCATCAGATGTAAAATGGAGCGTCCTTGGAGACCATTGGAAGCGACCACCTCCCCTGTTCTGTGCTGATTCCTAAGTCCAGCACATTTAGGGCTATAAGTAATCGCAGGGCATTCAGTTATGAGCGCGACCACTCTTAGCTCTTGGGGCGCCTTAGATCACAGAGAAGATATAAACCAACAAGAAGAGTCTTCACACAACCACCATGATGGACACCGGAGGTAGAGAATTCACGGAGGGAAAGGAGGGCGGCCATAAGGAAATGGCAGCGGGCGCGGAGAGCAACGAGTTCAGTTGACACAGAATTGGAAGAGGCTGAAAAAAGTAAAGGTGCCGGATTTTAAACTCCAAGCAGCAGAGGCAAAGAGGATTAAGTGTGAGCAGTTTATCAATGAAGTCGGTGGGGATGTGACATTGGGAAAATTCTGGAGGCTGCACTGGCAAATGAAAAGACAGGAGATGCCTGGTAAACATGGTACCATTTATGATGATAACAACCTATGACAACTGACAAGGACAAAGGGAAGGCTTTTCTTGTGCGATTTTTAAAACAGACGGATCAGCAAGATAGGGCTATTAGAGATAACATCAGAGAAGCCTTGTCACGGGTCACTAGGAAGGAGGACTCTGAGATTAAAATGGAGGACATTAGACGGGTACTGAAGCGGGCTAAAGACACAGCGCCAGGTCCAGATGGGGTGAAGTACTTCCCATATGAGGAACATAAATGATGGGCATTGGAGAAGATGGCTCTTTGTTTCAACCTAAGCATCAATACGGCGGAAACACCCCACAATTGGCGCATAGCTACCTGGTCCCATTCCAAAATCCAGTTAAGGATCACTCCAGACTTAATGAATACCGAATCATAACCCTACAAAATATGAATGGCAAAGTCCTCGAAAAGATAGTAGCACGCATGTTCCAGCGACATTTGGAAAGTCGGAATCTGCTTCCCCGAGGACTCAGGAGTTACCGACCTGGGAAGAACACCTGGGCCAATGCTGCAACTTTTGCATTTGATGTCTACGAGGGCTTCCAAGATAAACAAGAGACAGTGGTGGTAGCTCTTGACCCGGAGGATGTCTACGAGGGCTTCCAGGATAAACAGGAGACAGTGGCGGTAGCTCTTGACCTGGAGGATGTCTACGAGGGCTTCCAGGATAAACAGGAGACAGTGGCGGTAGCTCTTGACCTGGAGGATGTCTACGAGGGCTTCCAGGATAAACAGGAGACAGTGGCGGTAGCTCTTGACCTGGAGGATGTCTACGAGGGCTTCCAGGATAAACAGGAGACAGTGGCGGTAGCTCTTGACCTGGAGGATGTCTACGAGGGCTTCCAGGATAAACAGGAGACAGTGGCGGTAGTTCTTGACCTGGAGGATGTCTACGAGGGCTTCCAGGATAAACAGGAGACAGTGGCGGTAGTTCTTGACCTGGAGGATGTCTACGAGGGCTTCCAGGATAAACAGGAGACAGTGGCGGTAGTTCTTGACCTGGAGGATGTCTACGAGGACTTCCAGGATAAACAGGAGACAGTGGCGGTAGTTCTTGACCTGGAGGATGTCTACGAGGGCTTCCAGGATAAACAGGAGACAGTGGCGGTAGCTCTTGACCTGGAGGATGTCTACGAGGGCTTCCAGGATAAACAGGAGACAGTGGCGGTAGTTCTTGACCTGGAGGATGTCTACGAGGGCTTCCAGGATAAACAGGAGACAGTGGCGGTAGCTCTTGACCTGGAGGATGTCTACGAGGGCTTCCAGGATAAACAGGAGACAGTGGCGGTAGCTCTTGACCTGGAGGATGTCTACGAGGGCTTCCAGGATAAACAGGAGACAGTGGCGGTAGTTCTTGACCTGGAGGATGTCTACGAGGACTTCCAGGATAAACAGGAGACAGTGGCGGTAGCTCTTGACCTGGAGGATGTCTACGAGGGCTTCCAGGATAAACAGGAGACAGTGGCGGTAGCTCTTGACCTGGAGGATGTCTACGAGGGCTTCCAGGATAAACAGGAGACAGTGGAGGTAGCTCTTGACCTGGAGGATGCATTTGATGTCTACGAGGGCTTCCAGGATAAACAGGAGACAGTGGCGGTAGCTCTTGACCTGGAGGATGTCTACGAGGGCTTCCAGGATAAACAGGAGACAGTGGCGGTAGCTTCTTGACCTGGAGGATGTCTACGAGGGCTTCCAGGATAAACAGGAGACAGTGGCGGTAGCTCTTGACCTGGAGGATGTCTACGAGGGCTTCCAGGATAAACAGGAGACAGTGGCGGTAGCTCTTGACCTGGAGGATGTCTACGAGGGCTTCCAGGATAAACAGGAGACAGTGGCGGTAGCTCTTGACCTGGAGGATGTCTACGAGGGCTTCCAGGATAAACAGGAGACAGTGGCGGTAGCTCTTGACCTGGAGGATGTCTACGAGGGCTTCCAGGATAAACAGGAGACAGTGGCGGTAGCTCTTGACCTGGAGGATGTCTACGAGGGCTTCCAGGATAAACAGGAGACAGTGGCGGTAGCTCTTGACCTGGAGGATGTCTACGAGGGCTTCCAGGATAAACAAGAGACAGTGGCGGTAGCTCTTGACCTGGAGGATGTCTACGAGGGCTTCCAGGATAAACAGGAGACAGTGGCGGTAGCTCTTGACCTGGAGGATGTCTACGAGGGCTTCCAGGATAAACAGGAGACAGTGGCGGTAGCTCTTGACCTGGAGGATGTCTACGAGGGCTTCCAGGATAAACAGGAGACAGTGGCGGTAGCTCTTGACCTGGAGGATGTCTACGAGGGCTTCCAGGATAAACAGGAGACAGTGGCGGTAGCTCTTGACCTGGAGGATGTCTACGAGGGCTTCCAGGATAAACAGGAGACAGTGGCGGTAGCTCTTGACCTGGAGGATGTCTACGAGGGACTTCCAGGATAAACAGGAGACAGTGGCGGTAGCTCTTGACCTGGAGGATGTCTACGAGGGCTTCCAGGATAAACAGGAGACAGTGGCGGTAGCTCTTGACCTGGAGGATGTCTACGAGGGCTTCCAGGATAAACAGGAGACAGTGGCGGTAGCTCTTGACCTGGAGGATGTCTACGAGGGCTTCCAGGATAAACAGGAGACAGTGGCGGTAGCTCTTGACCTGGAGGATGTCTACGAGGGCTTCCAGGATAAACAGGAGACAGTGGCGGTAGTTCTTGACCTGGAGGATGTCTACGAGGGCTTCCAGGATAAACAGGAGACAGTGGCGGTAGCTCTTGACCTGGAGGATGTCTACGAGGGCTTCCAGGATAAACAGGAGACAGTGGCGGTAGCTCTTAACCTGGAGGATGTCCTACGAGGGCTTCCAGGATAAACAGGAGACAGTGGCGGTAGCTCTTGACCTGGAGGATGTCTACGAGGGCTTCCAGGATAAACAGGAGACAGTGGCGGTAGCTCTTGACCTGGAGGATGCGTATAACAGGGTCAGGTATGATCGGTTAATACACACACTGTTGGACATGGAAGTCTGCCCTTGCCTTGTTAGATGGGTTGCGGCAGTCCATTATGAGCGTAAGGTTGCACTGCGCATGGGTTCCTGGACTTCTGAATCCTGTACTATTACACCTGGGTTGCCGCAGGGATCTGCCTTGTCCCCAGTGCTCTTTAATGTCTACACCAGCAAAATCGCAGCTATTGAGACACCAGGTGTGGGTAGAATCTTGACATTTGCAGATGATGTGCTGGTGTACAAACAGGGCAGAGAGACAGGGCCAGTTTGGCGAAAGACTTACAGTTGGCAGTAAACAGGGTAGCGGAGTGATGCAGCGACGCAGGGGCCATTATACACCAAGACAAGGCATCGGTTGTGTGGTACTCCCTTGATAACCGGATCGTGAAGGCAGATGTCCCAGCTATTATGTTGAGTGGATGTCCTCTTAGTCGAGAGAGTAAATTGAAGTACTTGGGTATCACCTTTGACAGGTGTTTGTCTTTTAAGGATCATGTGGAGGCTTTGGTGGTGAAGACAGGAAGGGGACTTAATGCATTGAGGGCTATGGCAGCAACCGGGGTAGATCAGAAAATGCTGTACAGACTCTTTCAGCAGTTAATAATTTCTGTCATTGAGTATGGTTTGGGGCTGCTGACAGCATCAAAGAGCCAGTTTGAAAGGTTGGAGGGCATGCAGAATGCTGCCATTTGGTTAATCCTGGAGTGCACAAAGGACTCACCAATTATATGCATGAGGCATATCCTGGCGCTACCAACAATGACGGATAGGCATAGGGTTCTTCAGGCCAAATGGTACCTGAGAGTTGCTGTAGATAGGGATCACCCGCTGCATGCAGCCATTGATAAGGTCAAGGGTCATAGACTAAGACGAGGCAGGTCATGGATGACACAGGCATAACTTTCTATACGTCAAGTGTGTGATCTAGAGACCATCAATCGTGGAAGAGAGTGGGTTGAAGTTCCGAAAGACATGATGGACTGGCACAATGTAATAATAACACTGGGTCGTGAGTGCAGAGAATGGGCAGCGGGCCGTACTGAGTTTGAAGTGCAACAGCTGATCCAGAGCAACACACATCAAGGTGACATAGTCATCTACACAGATGGGTCAGTGGTGAGAAACAGACGTAGTGGCTGGAGCTTTATTGCAAAGGCCGAGTCTTGAAAAAGGAGAGTCTGGCATATGAGACTACAACAACCAGCATGAGAATGGTGGTGGAGGCAGTAACAGCGGCATTCCGGTGGCTAGAGGAGACCTCTGCAACACACGTTGTATTCATTACGGATTCAAAGAGTATGCTTAGTAAGGTGGAAAACGGAATGTTTCGTGTGGAATGGCTCTCGTCGCTGCAGTGGTCACAGATTGTGAGAGTTGTATGGATATTTTGCCTGGGCCATGCGGGGGTACGGGGGATTGAACAGGCTGATAGGCTAGCATGGAATGCACCTCTTGGTGGTAGTTTTCCTATGGACATGAGGGAGGTGGTCGTGCGCTTGTGGGACCAGGTGGAGAAGGCGGAGGAACAGATTGAGAACCCTTATGTGGAAAGAATGAGATTGCGGGGGATTGGCAGGGGTTCTGGTAGAAACTGAGAGGGAAGAATAGGAGAACTTTTAATCAGATGGCGGTGGGAACGATTAGTGGTATGACTCTTCACTGGCTGTTGAAGGGTGGGACGGAGCACTATGGGAATGTTCTGAGTGCAGTGATGTCGGTTCTTAACTCAACCCCAACTCAACCTCAGGTTATGTACCATGGCTATTATTTAGTAATTTCTTTGTTGCTATCTTGATTGCCTCAATTTCAGCATCATAGTTAAGGCAGTACTTTCCTGTTGGAACTCTGGCAGTGTCACAAGTATTATTTTGGTATTCTATGTACACTCCCGCACCTCCATATTGAATCCCATTTTGTGCTGATTCATCTGTGTAGACTCGGATCCAGAGGTCCTTTGGGTATTCTTCATCAAGGAAGCTGAGAGTGATGGTCTGCGCAGTACACTGTTCTGTTCTTCCTTGTCAATTACTCCTCTCACTTTTGTCTGGATTTGTAGTGATAGTCTATGTTCATCTTTCATGGAGTTCGCTCTCTTGTCAGGGTGGATACCAACTGTATGCTGATAGTGATCATTCTGGAGGAACAGCATCATTTTACCTAAACTGCTTCTCCTATGCTACAACCCTACAGCCCAGGAATCAACAGCTAAGCACCTGTCAGTATCGTCTGTGTTGTCCGGGACTAGAGAGTTACCAGCTACCCCCTTTATTTCCAACCCAAGTAGGACCTACCAGAGAGTACTTACATCTTTGAACGCAAGATTTCAAGAACATTAATTTTATATTGTTCGGAATGCCTCAGGAACATACAGCATAGACCTTAAGGAGATATTCTGAACAATATAGTTGTTATGTGGTGAATTGTGACACACATTTGGTTTAGTGCCATTAATGAATCAAACACGGTGTACCGGAACATTAGTTAGAGTTTGGAACTTTAATTCCTTAACTGTGCTGATGATTTGTTTATTACCTCATTATTGGTGTTATTCTAATTTGTGTATCTGACATCAAATACCACGCTAACATGCACACACACACACACACACACACACACACACACACACACAAACACACACACACGCACACACAACACAACACAGGAGCCCACCACTATATTATCTCATTATAGTGTTTTGATGGTTCACTTGGTGGTTGTTGCTTTACTTGGCATGGTGTAGTATTAATTAGAATATATTAATTGCCAAAGACGAGTGGAGCCAAGTGTGGCCGGAAAACTACAAGTATCTCAAGGTTCCCAGAACAAGACTTCTCATATTTGAATGCTGTGACCTTCCGGGGCTTCACTGGCCTGCTGTGAGGAAACTTCACTATTGATCATCCCTCACCCCTAAGGAGTCTTATCAAGCCAAATTCAAGTTTTCTCTTAACAGTTGGCTATTAGAAGTTGTGGATCCCATCCTCATTTCTTTCTCACATACCACAAATTGGGTTGCCCATCCGGTCCTGTTTTTCCACCAATTGGTGGATATGGTCCAGGGATTACTTGCTGTTATATACCCCAATAAAAATTGGTGTCTTGCCACTTCGGGTTCTTGTAGGTGTTAGATAACTGACACACATGTACAATTAGCAGTGGGTTCCCTGCCCCTACAATAGATCAGAAGTTTTAAAGAACAAATTAAGAGGTATTGAGTGATCTATATGTGTTGATGTAAATGCTTATGTAAATTATTGTTTGAGTGATTTATCTGTTGATCTTCCTGCCCACTCAACTTAGAGTAATTATCCTGTCTCTAAAAAATCTATTCCGCTGTTGAACCTCTATTCTGGTTAGGAATATCTATTATGTTTAAAATATCTAGTGTGAGTAGAACTTTAGGCATATTTTAGTGACCATCAGTAGAGTAGATATAACCTTAGAATGGCAGAGGCGGCTAAGTTGAGAAATCAGGTTATGGAAACAATGAAGCAGTGCGGTCTCCAAGGCCTAGAACTGGCAAATTATGTGTTAGGGGAGTTTGAAAAACATGAAAAGCTGAGGATGGAAAAGGAACTTTCAGAGGAAAATTTGAAATTAGAAGAGAAAATGTTACAGGCTGAACTAGAGGATAAAGAGCAAGATCGCCAGGCTGATTTAGCCAATAAAGAGAAAGAGCGCCAGCATGCCCTAGAAATTAAGAGGATGGGGAAGGAGGTTGAGCTTAGGAGAATGGAGTTAGAAAACAATCCCCCGACCTCCGCACCTAATGCCAACCTTATAGCCGAAGCAAATGCAGAAGCATTCTCTCTTCATGCAGGTCCTATGGCGTTCCCTCAGAGCATAGCGACACGATGTAGAGTCTTGACTTCACTTATAATGAAGGGTTAAAAAGGGTATTTTCCCGGAGGAAGGAAATATTGATAAGGCAGTGGGCTCATATCGTTCTACTAATAGTAACCCAGCTAACGGGATGACTGGGAACAAGAGAAAACATAGCCTGCACACCACCAGACTGAAGAGGACATATCATGCCGGTAGGAGGGGGGACACCTCCATCAGATTTTTATATAAAAACATCAGGCACACCACATGGCCAGGTTGGACTATACTGAACCAGATTATGATCCCTTCTCCCTTTTATTACCTTCTCCCTAACCCAGATCTTAGATGAAATAGCTATATGGTTTTTGGTCATATTTCTCAAGGATGGTGGTTATGTTGATTGCCTAAACGGGGCAGAAAACTGTATGCTGACAGTGGTCATTCTGGTGGAACAGCATCATTTTACCTCAACTGCTTCTCCTATACTACAACCCTACAGCCCAGGAATGAGCAGCTAAGTACCTGTCAGTATGTCTGTGTTGTCCGGGACTGTTGTTTGTCCATCAAGAATGATGATGACCATTCATTTTATCCAGTGGGGTTGAAAGTATGGAGTCGTGAGTTATAAGGCCTATTTTGCTCGAAATTTTCTTTGACAATGTGGACAATGAATGCTTGATGTTTCTGGAGGAGGATTTCCTGCAGTGGTTTTTCTGTTCTGTCTTTTCTTCACAGCTCTTGCAGTCTTGCTTGCTTCGCAAGTGACTGCACCCTTGCGTAATGATGCACGCCATGAATTTCGGTCTCTGGTTGCAGTTTCCCAGGTGTCACAATGAATTCCAAAAGGATTCAGTAAGATTTTCAGAGTGTCTTTAAAGCGTTTCCTCTGGCCGCCTTAGGAGCGCTTACCACAACGCAACTCGCCGTATATAATTCGTTTAGGGAGCCTGTGATCTAGCATGCGAGTCAAGTAACCAGCCCAGCGAATCTGATTCTTCATTAGTAGAGTGTGGATACTGGGAATAGACGCTTTTTCTAGGACTTCAGTGTCTGGGATGTTGTCTTGCCATTTAATCTTCAGTAACTTTCTAAGGCAGACTGTGTGGAAGTGGTTTAATTTCTAGCGTGTCGCTAATAAACAGTCCAGGTTTCACAAGCATATAGCTGTGTGGATAATACAACTGCTTTGTAGACTTTCAGCTTTGTTTGCAGGCTTATTCCATTTCTGTCCCATACATTCTTGTACAGTCTGCCAAAGGCCGCGCTGGCCTTGGAGATTCTTGCATTCACTTCATCATCAATTGTGGCAGCTTGTGACACAGTGCTGCCAAGATAGATGAATTTGTCCATGTGGGATGTGGATTTTAATCTAAGAGAATATTTTGTTAAAAGTGTCTAGAGGATTTAATGATTCTCTGGTCACTGTTAGAATGCAAGATGATCAGGGATATTTACCACAAAAACAAGGAGAAAACACTTCAATCCTTGAAACAATGGCATCTGTGTGTAAGTTTCCCTTCCCACTTCATCACCCTTTAATTTTTCTATAGTGTAAGAGAATATTGATTGCTCACAACATATAAACAACCACTGTTGAATAGACATCACATTTACTTGATGTACACATCAACAATTTTTGGACAAACAGTTTAGGCATTAAATCAAGATCTGTAGTAACATACATGAAAGTCTCCCCCGATGTGTCTCCACCTTGCCGTGGTGGGGGAGCTTGCGTGTCCCATCGACCCCATTTGCTTGCCGATGGATGAAAAACTACATATCGGACAGCTTATGGGATAGGGACCAGACAAAGAGAGACACAACCTGCTGCTCTGCAGGTTAGACTGAGGATAGCAGTCAAAAATTTAAATCAGGTGCACGAAGGCAGAAGTTCTTGGTCCGGACAAAACTCTTAAGGCTTCCTGTCGAGGGCTGTGGCAGCCACAAACCCTCGGATCTGAGAGCCGGGCCGATACCCACCTACCGAAAAATAGGGGCGAGATACTAAGCAAGCTACATGCTCAGGTCTGATACATGTTCGAAGGCTCTCAGCTGGGGGATATGAGGGATTCCCGGTTGAGAGAGCCTGGCCGTTTCTCGTTCATTGCTGCACGAAGGTAAGGTGCTGACCGGGCAGCACATGTAGCCTACCTCGTGAGCGAGTACAAAAAGTCAGAAAAGTGTCCCAGTCGAAGGAAATGGTTACGAAAACTGTCTGTATCTAACTCATAGAGAATGTAGACAAAAGTGGAAGAACGTCTCAATGACGCGAAATGGAACGCACGGCGAGCGAACCTATTGCGTGGTCCGAAGTCAAAAGCAAAAGCTTACCGAGTGGATGTCGCTCGCAGTCTGACCGCTCCTGGTGTGTGATTAAGCGACCAGTGGCAAGCGATATGCCCAACACATGGAAGTGAGGAACTAAAGCAGCCATGAGCAGGACGTGGCAACTCCTCGGGTCAGCCCAGTCTCAGAGCAATATGTGCCGGCTCTGCAATTATGGAAGCCTCCTTGGATAGCGAGGGAATGCCCATGGTCTGCCCCTGCCTTTCCTTGAAGGTCGACCGCGATGTCGTTGATCGTTCTATCTTGACCAGCTGAGATGAGGGCGACATCACAACAGTCTAACGTGCCTCGAAACCAGACGAAGAATTGACACTACGCAATTACGTCCGAGTGAAATGTCTCGTCCGAATGTCTCTCGTGCTAGGAACAGCTCTGACTACCTAGTTTTCGAATGCCGCTCTTGTTCGGAACAGCTCAGTTTTCCGAATGTCTGTCGTGCCTGGAACAGCTCTGACGGACGCAACGACAAGCACATGTCCGAAAACTCGCTGAGTGGATACCGTCTGCAAACCTGTCTGGTTTGTGCGGGAATAGCCCGGGGCAAACGAAATGACCAATATATTGAAGTGAGGATTTAAAGCAGCCATGAGCAGGATTCCCTCGGTGCGCCCAGAACCAGGGCGCTATGTGTCGGCCCTGCAACTATGGAAGCAACCTTGGATGGCGTAAAATGCTATGGACTGTCCCTGCCTTCCTTTGAGGGATGACCGTTGCCTGCGACCGTTCCAACTTGGCCAGCTGGCTTGTAGATGGTACCACAAAAGTGAGAGTCTCCCAGGAATGCTACCTGGTCAAAAAAGCACGCTGTAGACGGATGTGTTGGCCTACGGGTTTCGTCCCAAGGGCGCTTAACAGACACACCGCAATAACATCTGAAAAAACACTCCGGATGAACGAAAAGAAGAAGATACATGAAAATGTAATGGTCACATTGAATTTCATGAACAGGCATGGGAATGATTTACATTATCAAACATATTAACCCCATTGTCCCCAGAAACAATCAATGTTATTACAAACAGCACAACACCCACAAATTGGGTATACTATCCTTGACCCACCTTACATAATTAAGGCAAACAATGATCTAAGTGCATAGAACCCAAAATATAAAACAGTTGTTTCTGACACGCTTTACAATTCTCATATTTAAAAATAAAGAGATGGTGTCAAAATACTCACTATACCATAACCATCCTTTGGTTATACCTCATTACCAAAAAAAAAACCACTTCGGATCTTATGAATCCATGGCATAGAAAAAAACATATAAAAAGCAGTTGGTACTAATAATTAAACTAATTAATTATAGTATTCCTTTAGGCGTTGCGGGTGAGTATTCTTCTCTAGTGCGAAGCAGTTAATGTCAATAATTATCCGGGACAGAAATAATGTACTCACATTCATGTTCTAATGTCCACTGAAGTTGGCTGCTGACTAATTATAATCCATATTAGGAAATAAATTCACCACCTATCCCCTCCATTGGGGCTGAATTCACGAATCTTCTGTTGCAAATGGCTCGGTGGCAGTGGAAAATTTAGGCCTGGGTTGGTCATACCTTCAGGAGATGCATCTTGAATCTTGGACCAAGGGTCTTCCCTATATCACCATATCAAATGAAAATGATGCTGACCTTTCAGCTTCTCGGCTTATAATATCCGAATCCCAATGAGGTTCCCACAGATTTTTCACCTACCTAGTCATCAGTCTATAACCTATTCCACCGTTGTTGGCATTTAGGCTGACATAGGACCAACAAAGAGTTCTGATTCAGAATTTTCATTTCAGTGTAGACATACAATGCTGCGGGTCATACATTTGTTTCATCTGGAAATATTTCCAGGATTTTCCTGCTGCAGGCTTGGAACTGAAGAATATTACTTCCAACACATAAACAGGGTTGCAAACAATCAGATGATTCCTCTTGTTGCAGGCGTAAAGGCATTTCCTCTGCTAGCTGCTTTCATATGGTCTTCTAATGGTGTTTAGGTCTGAGATCTGGAGTTGATCTGGCTTATTTCAGGTGTTTCCGATTTTGGAACCTTGAGGTAATCTGGTGTAGTTATGTTTCAGAGGATCTTAAGTTTGTACCTTAGTTGTATTGGCTTATGTTGATTCGGTGTCTCTTCCCATTTGTTTGAGTTGGTGTATGTATTCTAGAACTTGGTGTTGAGTGTCTGGAACCTTATGTTTGACTTTTGCTGCTGTGAGACGTTCTTTCAAAGACTCATCCAATTGTTGAATATTAACTTGGTAATCCAACCAACAGTTGAAGGGTTCTCGCTGTTGCTAGTTTAGTAACTGGTAGGATTTGCCTATAGTTTCACTGATGTTGCTGAGTGACGAGGCTTCAGGTGGTACTTCTCAGAAGTAAAGCAGACGATACACTGTTGTCAGTTACTCTGTTGATCTTCATCTTTGTAGATTATTAGATCCATGAAGTCCATCCTGGATATTCCTACTGAAGTAGGACTTCATCAGCAATGTTGTCAGTTGTCTTCGAATTGATCTGTTGCTGGCTATGACAGCTAATACATGCAGCAGTAAACATTGTTGTGTTGGCCCAGACTTTGTTTTAGGACAGGTTGTCATTTATCATTTACTGGCTGTTGACCCTGTTTCCAGTTGATAGGGATGCAATGCAGGCCCACCAAATCCACCACTCGCTATAGAAAAGGGATGACAAAGAATACAACCGAGCATTAACTACTGTGATGTGTTAACATTTCACAACACAATTACAAACAAAAAAGGGGAAGGAGTTAGGAGTGGGTTTCCAAGTTCCCTGTCCCTTCTCGCTTGTTGTAGAGCTTTCCTAGCTATGATAGTGAGTGAGGTATCTTTTCACTCCATGTTTCGATCTGATATTGTTACTGTGACTATTAGATGAGTGAAGCCATTCTTTTCGTCCAAACATGTAGATATTGTATCTCTCATTCTTGAAGAGAATAACCCATGTTTCCTTTCCTTCATTATAATCAGCATTAGGCCAAGGCTTCTTGTGTACAGACATACTCAAGGATTCTTACATCAACATCCTCATGTCCCCAGGGTAACTTTAAAATGTATATTCCCGCAGTAAAGAGTAACAATCAGGACAGAGAAAAATTCTCATAACAGAGAAACCCAACATGTACATTTTATCACGTATGAATTAACCTGAGAATCATACATGATAAATAATCATACTAATATGCCTGAGCCTATGTTTTCGGATTTCCACATTGGTTAATCCATAACTAAAACATAAATTGTTTTCCCCCACTGCTTACAGCAACATGAGGATAGTGAACGCTGTGATATATTTTGCCAAGTGCTGCTAGTATTCGGAGTGTTCTTTATCAGAATAACTTATGCGTCATGGTCCAGTCTTCTGAATATTGCAAGCAATTTATGTACATCAATCTTCGCTTCTATTCCTACCACAGTGAGGTGATGCGGATTGAAGGCACATCCTATCCGAACATTCATTTATATCATGCGTTTTCTGTCTTTGTTCTTGATCAAACATCAAACATGGCATTTCCCTAGCAATATTTCATGAAATGATTACATGTCCCTCACACCTATGGTGTGGTTACTAATCTGTTAACAAAAATATTGTACCAACATTTGGCACGATAGCTTGAGTTCCATCCATCCATCATGTGCCATGCCGGTAAGCGTGGGCGGTCATGTTCTGCCATCTCACTCGATCACCAGAGTCGTGGATCAGCTCCGTGTTTCTGTCTCGACCATGCCACAAGGCCAAGCCATCCAGGTACTTGCTTCTAGGTCTTCCCCTTGGTCTGTTTCCCTCGATCTTACCAGTTGTCACCAAATTCTCCAATCCATTTCTTCTCATAACATGCCCAAAAAATTTTGACCGTCTACGTCTAATTTCTCTAATCAATTTACGATCTTCATTTGTTTCTTGAAGGACTTGTTCATTGGTCTTTCTGGCTGTCCATGGTATTCTTTGCATTTTCCTCAGAAACCACATCTCTACAGCCATCAGATGTTTTTCAGCCTGACTGCTCATTGTCCACGCTTCACATCCATTTAAAAGTACATGTTCAATGTAGCATCTCAACACTCTTTTTCTCGTTTCAATTGACATCTTTTTATTGGTCAATATGATTTTCATCTTGCGAAAGGCTACTTTTGCCATGGCGATTCTTGTTCTAATCTCTTCAAGGCATCTCCCATCAGATGTTATTACTGTTCCGAGATAATTGTACCTGCTCACTTGTTGAAGAATATTCCCATTTACTTGTATATTGCATTGTGGTATTTCGTCCTTCCTAGTGACGACCATAATCTGTGTCTTTTTACAATTTAGTTCTAACCCTCGTTGTTCACTGTGTGTAACAATCGCATCTACTAAATTTTGCAGGTCTTGTTCATTGTCTGCAATCAAGACTGTATCATCTGCATATCTAATGTTATTGATGCATCGTCCCCCAATGTTGATTCCTTCCATATCTTCAATATTTCTTAAAATACGTTCACTGTACAGGGAAAACAGATCTGGAGACATTACACATCCCTGTCTCACACCCCTTTTAATAGGCTGATATTGGCTTACTTCATTATCAACTCTTATGGCAGCTTGTTGTTTTCAATATATGTTTTTTACAAGTCTAAGATCTTTTCCATCAATTTGTAGATCTTCAAGCATCCTTATCATGTTGACATGTCTCACTTTATCAAAAGCCTTTGTGTAGTCAATAAAGCAAAGGTGTAGATCTTTGTTTACTTCTACAGAACGTTCGATTATGTTTCTCAGTATATACACAGCATTTACTGTACCCTTGCCTTCCACAAACCCACATTGTTCTTCTCCTATTTCAGGTTGTATTTTCCTCCTAACTCTTTGCATGATAATTCTTAGCAAAATCTTCGTGATGTGACTTATTATACTAATTGTTCGATGTTGATCACATTCCAAGGCTCCTGATTTCTTTGGGATTGCAATAAATACAGAATTACATAACTCCTGAGGTATATTTCCAGTATCATATATTTTATTAAGCAGACTGGTAACTTTATCTATTCCATATTCTTCTAAAGCATTAATCATTTCTGTTGTGACGCTGTCTGAACCGGGGGTCTTGCGAGATTTCATATGGTTAAGAGCATTCTGAACCTCCATCTTCAAAATTGCTGGTCCTTCATTATTATTTTGGACATCATACTGTTCGTATCTGTTATCGTCATAAAGCTTGTCATAAACCTCATAGCTTGAGTTACAGATCAGAAATTTAGCAGAAACAAGTTCTCTACTATGAAGTATGTTCATACAATGTGTAATCAAAAGTCTGCTTCCACATGGAGAAATTGTTTCTTTGAAAATGTTCTTTAGAATTGTATCCTCTATAGTACATAGATTATTTGCAGATTTCTAAGCATAGATAGTGAGATATAGTACACAATGCATAGACGTTTTTATTCATAGGAATATGAAATTGACAGAAACGAGTTCTCTACTGTGAAGTATAAATCAGGAGTCTGCTCGCCCATTGAGAAGGGTTTCTGAATGTGTTTCTGACATGAGTTTGATACTCTACAGTACACATAATATTTATAGGTTATAAGCATTGCTAATGAGATATAGGTTCACAATGCCTATAAAAGTTTTTAACATAGGAATATGAAATTGTACAAGCATAGGAAAAATTACAGCGTGACACACACATGTGCTAGGTATTAAAAATCAACCAGACTCTAGTTTACAAGAATTGTTGATTTATCATTCTAACTAATTCTTAATTAAACACAATGGTATATGTACCCTATCAAAATACATGAATACATATTAATAATGTATTTTTAACGTACCATTGTTACAGAGAATGATATATTTTAAGGCTAATATGCCCTCCCCACAGGGGAGGCTTTTACGTGTCCGCTCTTTGTGCTGCACTGACCAAAAATGGCTACAAAGAACCCTTTGTTTTACAATCAGTCCCGGTCTTGCCAGGTACGTGAACCAAACTAAGGCCAATTAAATTTGGCTGTGCCACGGTCAGTCTATCACTGTTTTATTCTCTCAAATTAAGGTATTTGAACAGTAATTATTAGGGATTGGTATTTTTAAAGCGTCACTAGCCGGATGTTAGTAGAAACGTTTTTGTATATTACAGTCCACAACACTTAGACTATGACCATTCACTTTGATATTCTGCACAGTGTGATTATTCCCTGGAGCTGGCTGGTACATAACTACAGTCTACTCCAAATTGATATTGAGCCCAATGTTGGCACAGGCATATGAGAAAGCTGAAACATTATGTTGCATGGCCTGAGCTGCCTGTGTGCAGGCTGCGACTACGGCTGCCAGCGTACCCACGCCTGCCGCTTCGCCGCTCGCCCAACGCCACAGAGCTTGAAGGTGATATATGACGTTGGATGAAGAATGACTTGCGCGATGAATTGGATTAAAGTGAGGAAGAGTTGCGCAATTCGTCGACCTCACTTTCTTGCCTGAGTCCATCTGAATCCCGTGGCAAGACAAGTCAAGACGACTGGAGATGAATACAGGTGCAGTGGATGACCTGGGCGCTCTACGTGCCTTGCCGTGCTCATTACGTGCCACAACGCTTTGCAGGTTAACACCGTCTTGCCCGTTGAATCAGGAATGATTTCTTCCGCGCAGTCTGCCGGATCCTGTCTTCACATGCTGGGTAGGCATACCCTAGTTCACCGCTTAGTTTGACATCAAATCGACTACCCAAGCCTGGTGTAGCCAGCCTCTCACAGCTGTTGCCCGGGGGTGGCCGCTGTCGCATGCTGACAGCTACTAGGAGCCACAGGCACGAGCTGGGTGTCAGGCTTGGACCAGTAGGGGATGGGTCCTGAGAAGGACATGAGATGTTCGGGACTAGAGAGGGACTAGCTACCCCCTTTATTTCCAACCCAAGTAGGACCTACCAGAGAGTACTTACATCTTTAAACGCAAGATTTCAAGAACATTATTTTTATATTGTTCGGGATGCCCCAGGAACATGTAGCATAGCCTTAAGGAGATATTCTGAACAATATAGTTGTTATGTGGTGAATTGTGACACACATTTGGTTTAGTGCCATTAATGAATCAAACACGGAGTACCGGAACATCAATTAGAGTTTGGAACTTTAATTCCTTAACTGTGCTGATGATTTGTTTATTACCTCATTAATGGTGTTATTCTAATTTGTGTATCTGACATCATATACCACGCTAACATGCACACACACACACACACACAAACACACACACACACACACAAACACACACACACACACATACAACACAACACAACACAGGAGCCCACCACTATATTATCTCATTATAGTGTTTTGATGGTTCACTTGGTGCTTGCTGTTTTACTTGGCGTGGTGTAATATTAAATAGAATATATTAAGTGCCTAGACGAGTGGAGCCAAGTGTGGCCGGAAAACTACAAGTATCTCAAGGTTCCCAGAACAAGATTTCTCCTGTTTGAATGTGACATTCCGGGGCTCCACTTGCCTGCTGTAAGGAAACTTCACTATTGATAATCCTCCATCCATAGGGAGTCTTATCAAGCCAAATTCAAGTTTTCTCTTAACAGTTGGCTATTAGAAGTCGGGGATCCCATCCTTATTTCTTTCTTACATACCACAATAGGGAACAAACAGCCCAGGAGCTACAGGCGACAGTAGACAAAGTGACTGACTGGTGCACAGAAATGAGTGCTGTCATCTACCCGGAAAAGACGGTTGTTTTGTGGTGCTCTCTGGACAACAGGATTGTGAGAGCTGATGTCCCGAGCGTTACGATTGATGGTAGAAACGTCAACAAAGAGAACAAACTGAAGTATCTGGGAATCGTATTTGACAGGAGCCTGTCCTTCAAGGACCATGTGGACACGGCTGTGATAAGATCTCAAAAGGGACACAATGCACTTAAAACTATGGCTGCTATGGACACTGAGCAGAGAATGCTTTTCACACTATACCAGCACTTGATCCTCTCTGTGAATGATTATCGACTTGGACTGTTCACTGTCTCAAAGAGTCAGCTGGTGAAGCTAGAGCGCATACAGAGCGAAGCTATGCGGGTCATTCTGGGATGCACCAGAGACACCCAAGTAGTGTATATGCGTTACATCCTTGGTTTGCCGACTGTTGCAGGTAGGCTCAAGGTGATGCAGGCGAAGACATACCTCAGAGTAGCTGCAGACACAGATCACCCTTTGCATGAGGCGCTGGACGCAGTTAAGGGTCAGAGACTGATAAAAGGAAAATCATGGATGGCTCAATCGGAGGATACGATCAGACAGGTGTGTATCTTGGAGAACATTAGGCGAGGAGAGGAGTGGGTCAGAGTGCCAGCGGAGCAGTCAGATTTGAGCATAGTCATAATCACATTGAGCCGGGAGTGCAGGGAGTGGCCAGCAGGGGCCACGGAAGTGGAAATACAGCAACTAATTCAGGATAATCCTCGCTGGGGTTATGTGATCATCTATACAGATGGTTCGGGGTCAAGAGGTAGAAGTGCCTGGGGGTTCGTAGCAAAAACTAATGGTCAACGTTTGGCGCAGGAGAGCCTGGCATATGATACCACATTATCTAGCTTTATAATGGAGGTGGAGACGGTCACCGCAGATTTCCGCTGGATGGAGAATACACATCGTGATTGTAACCGACTCAGAAAACATGCTGAGGAAGGTGAGGACAGGCATGCTTCGTGCAGAGTGGCTAGCCTCGCATCGGAGAACACGAGTGGCAAGCATCGCCTGGATCTTTTCTCCGGGGCATGCCGGTGTGCTGGGGAATGAACAGGCGGACATATTGGCTGGATCTGCAAAACTTGATGGAGTATTGATGCGTGACAAGGCAGACGTGGTTGCGGCCTTGTGGGAGCACGTGCACACCTCGGAGGAGCAAATGGATCACCATGGTCTGGCAAGAATGAGGCAGCGAATGGTGACGAGGTGTTTTGGCCGACGCTCGACGCTTAGAGGAAAGGCGTGACGGACATATAATCAGATAGCTACTGGTACTATTGGTGTTGGAACTCTTCGCTGGCTGCTGAGGATGGGGACGGAGCGATTATGGGAATGCCCCGAATGCTGTGATGTCGGTTCTTATGTCAATCAATCAATCAGTCATTTTCTTTATATGCTGTGTGAGGCGAATTCTAAACAGGGTTGTCCATGGGGCACATTTTTCAGTCCCATTCCCATGCCATCACACGGTAATTTTTCATGTCCCATCCCATGGGATTCCAATGGGATTCCCATGATAATACTAATATGGAATACAAATAAAATTATGAAATTTATGAAAGTTTAGGGTTAGTGTCTACTAAATAGGACTGCATGTACAAAGAGACAAAAACAACATAATTTATTAATTTTAATATTCAAGAGTACTTTATTAAAACAAGTTTTAATCTAAATATGACAATTCAGTGTCATTCTGACACTCTCATTCTGTTTCTGAGTCACTCTGCTCATTCAGCACATTATCAATTTCCTGCTGATCGACTGTGTCTAATAATTCAGTTAATCCAAGCATCCCTAAACCATTTCCACAATTCTCAAATTACATGCAAATCTGATATACACAGAGTTTATAAGGAGAACTGGTAACATCCGTTTTCGTAACTTACTCAACAACAATCCAGCTGCACTAAATAAGTGCTCTACTGCCGCTGAGGACACTGGTATGGCCAAAACAATTTTCGCTCTTGCTGTTAGCAGTGGAAACCTATGTTCACTTTTCCAATAATTTAATGGTTGTGAAGTAGGTTGCTGTAATTTTTTAAACATGGTGACTTCATCCTCAAGTCATTTGGAATATCAAATTTAAGTGTTTTGTTTGGTGGAGGATCAAAATATAAGTCAAAATCACTTTTCGGCTTTTGTTCTACAATTCCTGCTACTTCATATACAGCAGATGATTCAAAAGAAAGATTTAAATCTTTGATGAATAAAATAACAGCTGAAACAACAGACTTAGAAAAAGCGATCCAATCATTGGCCCATTTATTGGTGTTCACATTCCCTTTCTTCTCAGTAATAACTGACTTGACCACGTCTTCTATTTTGGCTTTAATGTCAACTCCAGTAAGGAATGCTGCGGTAATTTCCAAAGAACTGCCGCAATGTGGCCAAAGTTTTTTTCCAATAATTTTCTGAAAGTTCTGATAATATTTCTTCACCATGCTGCTAAAAGTTTCTTCGTCAATATCAACTATAACTTTGTACAACTGATAGGCTAGAAGGAAGTATAACAGCAAAATTAAATGAAGATGCAGCACCATCAATGTCTAGTTTGTCAAAATAAATTTTGAATTTCTCATGTATGTACAGCATTCCTTTAATCTGAACAATATTCGGAATATGGTTTAAGAATTCTTCATCATCTTCATTAAAGTAATGCTAGTAATTTGTTTTTTTTTAATGGCCATTGAAACTTTGGTAATATGATCGCATGCGCTCATTTATTAATTTATCCGGTGCCCCACCACGAAATAAAGAATCGATAATAATACAAGTTTATAAAGAAAAAGGAAGGATAAAGGGCTTTAAAAAGGTTAAAAAAATTAGTTGCTATGACATGGCTACTGTCCCCTGTGTCCCATGGGAAATACAAATGTTTGCTGTCCCGTCCCATCCCATCCCATTTGACGTTTCCCATGGGATTCCCATGGGAATCCCATTCTCATGGAGAAGCCTGATTCTAAAGAATAACATTTCATTTGTCAGTTTTTCTAGCGATTCATTGTTTCGAGTTTGCATTATCTTTATCTTTGAAAATCTCATGATGACATCGTATGAAGTCGACAAATTATGTTTGTAAGATTATGAAGGCTTAACAATTACTTTTCCAGTGGACTTCCCTGAATGGTTGAATGCATACAACATGTGGGTTTTCTAGCTCTGGTCCCGTAATTCAGAGTTGGCATGGGCCATCATATTAGGTATTAGTGATTTCGTGTTAAGATGGAATGTTACCTTGGGTAACTGAAAACGTTTTTCTATATTAATTGAGTTCTGAGTCAGTATGCGTTCGTAACAGTTCGATCAAAGTACTTATCATATGGGCTCTGTCTGTGTGGTCCCGAAATTCAATTGCCTTCCCCCATGAGTACCACAGCGGGAGTATATTGATAGTTGATTCCGTTATTGTGGGGAATGAGCCCTATTCAAACACCACCATGTTCTTGTAGGATATACTTCTGCACCACATCGTTTATGTCTAGGGGCGACTTGACTGACAGCTGTCAACTTCTCGCTGTTATGGCTGGTTAACTATTGCTCTTTCATTCTGTACAATCCACGACTTTTTTTTCATATCCTTTACAGGATATCGCTGTTAACTTCAGTATCTTTCAGCTGATTGTTGATTTCTTGGCAAATTACGCCCAGTTGAGCGACCGCCTCAATACCCCTTAAGTTACATGCGCGGAGAGAACCGCTACCAATTCTCGCGCAATGTCACGTTACCTACGACAGTATACGAGATTACGAAAAAAAGTCGTGTAACCTCTTGACCAGAGAGACGGGCACAATTCATAACTACTGACTGCTAAAACACAACTCGTCACTTATTTGAAAACGCAACACATGCTCTGTTTTTTACACTCTATTGTCCTATGAAATATTATACAATTCACATTGTCCTCTACGCAAACACGTTTGTCCAACAATATCGTACAACACGCATAAAATAATGACAAATACTACTACTCTATCATTAAAACAGTTGTGAAATTCATGGCCATTGCCATCTTCACAATGTGACCAGGTCAACTCTTGACCACGGCCCAACGCAGTATGGCCTTCAAGAAGACGCTTCCTTCTTTCTTGGAGCGACTCCCGGCACTTTTCACGCCGTTTAAAAAGTGTTCACAACTGAGTCACTTTTCTCGGTCTAGTGTATACCTAGACTTTCACTCTAAACCATACCATGACCTATGATACTGATCAATTGTGTCATAGCAGTGGTTTCTATATTTAAAATCACACAAATATCCACACGGCAATTTACATTGTCTCCACGGTGATTTTAATCATACTATCATGTTTTGTTTGCAAAAAGTTGGCTTTCCTACATACAAAACACGTATTAGTGGCCTTATATGTGAATTATGTAGTATGCACCTGGTTACATGCAGCAAAATATCCAGACACTACTACATTGTGCAACCTGTTCCTTGTGTCTCCATTGTTCAAATTCTATTTGTTTTTCCTTCTTCGTATAAATATTGGATAAAGGTCAATATTTACAGCAACGTCTACTAAAGATCATAACCTCCAACAAAGACTGGGTTGGGGTCAAGGTCCATAACAAAGTCTGGGTACTGGAAAATTTATACAATAGACCGTCTAGACAACAGTCAAGTCCACTTACCTGCAATTTGTCACGAAGCTTTCGCTTTTTCTATCTATGTAGGAATAACACAGATAGCCGCTACAGCAATGGCCGTTGCCGTTGCACGGCTTTCGCTCACCACGGCATACAAACCAATGTAACTGTATTTGGATGAGAAGAGAGATAGAGGTATTGATAGTTAAGATAGTGATGTTGGTGGTGAAGTGGTGGTTGTATTTGTGGTTGTGATTGTGCTAAGGGTATTGGTTTGTGATTATAGTGGTGGTTAATGTAGCATCGGCAGTAGTGATAACTGTGGTGTTGTGGAGGTAGTGATTATAAATTATGGCGTGTTGACTGACGTGGTTTTGGTAGTTTTCATGGTGTTGGTAGTTTTGGTTGTCGTGGAGTTTGTTTGCGATGATAGTGTTGGTTGTTGTGGGATTGGTTTGTGATGTTAGTGTTGTATGAGGTGGATATGGGTTTGTGATGGTAGTGTTGGTTGTAGCGAAGTTGGTTTGTGATGGTAATGTAGGTTGTTGTGGAGATGGTTTGCGATGGTAAATTTGGTTGATGTGGAGATAGTTTGGGATGGTAGTTTTGGTTGCAGCGAAGTTGGTTTGTGATCGTAGTGATAGTTGTGGTAGAGATGGTTTGAGATGGTAGTTTTGGTTGATGTGGAGATAGTTTGGGATGGTAGTATTGGTTGGGATGGTAGTGTTGGTTGCAGTGAAGTGGGTTTGTGGTCGTAGTGATAGTTGTAGTAGAGATGGTTTGCGATGGTAGCTTTGGTTGATGTGGAGATAGTTTGGGATGGTAGTGTTGGTTGCAGCGAAGTTGGTTTGTGGTCGTAGTGATAGTTGTAAGTAGAGATGGTTTGTGATGCTAGTGTTGGTTGTTGTGGAGATGGTTTATGCTGATAGTGTCGGTATTATGGAGATGGTTTGTGATACTTGTGTTCGTTGTTGTGAAGTTTGTTTGTGACTCTAGTGTTGCATGTAGTGAATATGGTTGGTGATGCTAATAGTGGTTGTGGTGAGGATGCTGCTAGTGTTGGTTGTAGTGACGAGTGTTTGTTATGAAAGTGTTGGTTGTAGTGAAAATGGTTTCTGATGGTAGTGTTTGTTGTTGTGAAGATGGTTTGTGATGGTGATGTTGGTCGTAATGGAGATGGTTGGAAATGGTAGTGTTCGTTGTAGTGGAGATGGTTTGTGATGGTAGTGTTAGGTGTGGTGGAGATGGTTGGTGATATTAGTGTTGTTTGTCGTGGAGTTGGTTGGTGGTGCTAGCGTTGGTTGTTGTGGTGTTGATTTGTAAGTTGTAGTGAAGATGTTTTGTAATGCTATTGTTATTTGTTGTGTAGATGGTTTGTGATGCTAGTGTTGGTTGTAGTGTAGATGGTTTCTGGTGGTTGTGTTTGTTGTAGTGTTGTTGGTTTCAGATGCTTGTGTAAGTTGTAGTCGAGATGATGTGTGATGCTAGTCTTGGTTCATCTGGAGATGGTTTGTGATAGTAATGTTGAATGTCGTGGAGGTGATTTGAGTTGCTAGTGTTGTTTGTAGTGGATAAAGTATGTGATGCTAGTCTTGGTTGATGTGGTGATGGTTTGTGATGTTAGTGTATGATGTAGTGAAGGTGTTTGTTATGCTAGTGTTGGTTGTATGAAACATGGTTTGTGATTGTAATGTTGGCTTTATTGGAGATGGTTTGTGATTGTAGTGTAGTGTGTTGTAAAGATGGTTTGTGATCCTAGTTTGTGTTTTGTGAAAATGGTTTGTTATGGTAATGTTTTTTTTTTTGTGACGATTATTTGTGGTGGTAGGGCTAGTTCTTGTTGAGATGGTTTGTGATACATGTCTATGTTATTGTTGAAATATTTCGTAATGCTAGTGTTGGTTGTAGTGGAGAGGGTTTGTTATGCTAGTGTTAGTTGTTGTGAAGTGGTTTTGTGATGGTAGTATTAGTTGTAGTGGAGATTGTTTGTGATGGTAGTGTTCGAACGAACGAACGAACGAACGAACGAACGAACGAACGAAAATCTTTATTTTCTAAGGGTTAAGAATTGGGCAGGCAGGCCCGTCTGACATTCTGCCCTTCTTCTCTATTTCCTCTCATACATTCTTCATTCAACATCACTTATGAAGCATATTTTTGACAACAAAAGAACAATAAGCATTAAACGCATGAAAAATAATCAATTACAAATGACTCACTATGGCAATGTTTAACATGGGCATTATAAATACCTAAGGAAGGTGTAGGGGACATGAAGTATATAAGGTGTTTAGGGACATGAAGTATATTTAATCGTTCGCTATGTCTTGCTTTATATTTAAACAACGGCCAAAGGTAGCTTGGAGCATTTTGAAATAGGATTTTGTGAATTAGTTTAGCCTTATTAAAAAGTAGGCGTTTGTGGAGTGGCAGTTGCCGAAGACGTTTATGTAGGTTAGAACTGTCGGTAAGCTTTTCACCATTAATTAAACGTACTGCCCTTTTTTGGAGTGAATAAAGGCGTTTTGTTATTGATTTGGAACATCCATCCCAGATTGTGGAACAATAATCAATATGTGTTTGTATAAGGGAAGTATAGAATATCTTTCTTGTGTTTTCGTAAAGGAATTTTTTCATTTGGGCAAGTTTGCATACTTTTTTGGCTATTTGTTTAGGGAGAGCATGGACATGTGAGTTAAAGGTTAGATTTAGATCTATGATAAAACCCAATGCCTTGTGTTCGGTTACACTTTCTATATGCATGCTACTAATGTAGAGTTCTCTACGAGTTTAGCGTGTGAAGTCCTTTGCCTGATTCCTATTAACATAGATTTTGTTTTAGAAATGTTAATTTGCATGCGGTTTGCATGACTCCAGTTAACTACACTATTTATTTTCTGTTGCAAGGATAAACTAGCACATTACGAACAATAGCGTTTCTATATACTGTGCAGTCAGTCTGCAAACAGATCGCGGGACGACGAAAGATATAAGGGAAGATCATTTATATAAATAGCAAATAACAGAGGGCCAAGAATAGACCCCTGAGGTACTCCAATATTAATGGGAATGGTTTGAGATAAAGATTTATTGTGTGATACTGCTTGTTTTCTGTCTAATAAAAATGATTTTATTAAGGTCACTATATTAAAGCTTAATTTCTTTGTTTCCAGTTGTTGTTTTTTTAAATTAGAATTGTATGATCTATCATAACGAATGCTTTTCTAAATTCTATAAGCACCGCTACACATAGTGTATTGTTGTTAATATTTTTATGCCAGTTTTCTATCATGTTTGTTAGGGCCGTATGACAAGAGTATTTTGGTCGAAATCCTGACTGATTTCAGCTATTAGTTTGTGGCGAACTAAGTGCTCCAGTGATGTTTTGTGGATGTGCTTTTCTAGCGGTTTGGATAGTGAGGATAATATGGAAATTGGCCTATAATTACTCATGAGTCGATCGTCTAGAGAACCAGCTTTTAAATCTGGATACACTTTAGCGATTTTAAAGGTTGATGGGAAGTGACCTTTGGTGAGACATTGATTATATATTAAAAGTTAGTGACTCGCAGATCGCCTGTGCAGCATGGCGAAGGATCCGATTGCTGATTCCATCTATTCCTGATGAGTTATTGTTTTGTTTTAGGTTACTGAGATGAGTAAATACTTCAGTGGTCGTCATTAGCGGTATCATGGAGGGAATGTCTCCAGTAGCATTTGTTTTCACAGAATGATGATAATAAAGATATGTCATGAGGCGCATCTGGTATTGCAGCCTTCAGTTGGTTTACATCGGACTGAAAGAATCTACTGAATTGATCACATGTAACGTGATATGATTGTAATAATTGTGATGATTTGTGTTTGTTTGTCAAGGTATTAATTGCTTTCCATATATCTTTAGTGTTGGTTTTATCTATTATTAAGTTCTTAAAATAGTTTTTCTTTTCCTTTTTGAATAACATATTGAACTTTGTTTCTCAGACTACGGTACATAGTCATATCTCTATTTTTATGTGCCCTGTCCCGGTCTCTCATAAGTTCAACTACCTCCAGTGTTATCCACGGGGGCTTATTGTGATGTTTAACACGAACTTCCTTAAATGGAACATGCTTATCAAATATACTTAGAAAGTTCTTCAGCCAGTGGTCCAGAGCATCGTCTGGGTCAGGAAGTTGTTAAACATAGTCCAGAGATTAGTTGAGCAAATCTGGTAAAAAGACATCTAGAATTAAAATTTTTATAATTTCTATATTTTATACTTATATGTTTGTGTTTTGGAGTTTTGGTACCTCTTTTCGACCACATGCAACATACTGGGTAGTGATCGCTCATTGCATTAATAGGTACAGCCCATTCTGTGATGTTGTCAGCACACGTAGTATACATATGGTCTATAAGTGTTGCAGGTGATTTTGTTATTCTAGTGGTTTGTTTGACTAACTGTTGGAAGTTATATGACTCTATTATATTTTCCCATGTTTTGTTTGATTTGTTAGTGTCTATGTTGAAGTCACCTAGCAGTATTATTTATCTCGCATTACTAAAGACTACATCCATCATAGTGGTGAACTTTTCATACCAGATATTTCCTGCACTGGGGTTTCGATAAAGATAGCCAACTACTAGGGGTATGCGATTTTGAAGTTTAACCTCAAGCCATACACACTCAGTCTCACAGGTTTCAAAATCTAGCCTGCGGTGGGCGTTAAGCGAGTTAGAAATATAAACTGCAATACCCGTCCCTTGTTTCTGTTAGGAATCTCTTCTAATGGTTTTAAATCCTCTGATAGCGGTGTCATCGTCTGAGATGTTACCATTAAATCGACTTTCGCTAACGCTGAACATGTGGATATTTTGATTAAGTATAAATGATAGTTCGTACAGCTTTCCTAATAGATGGCAGATGTTTAAGTACCCGATTCTGAGCCCATTATTACTGAGCCAGTGATCGTACTTATTAGACATTTTAACAATGCGTAATCATAGATTTTTTTAAAACACAAAATGAATACAGAATACGTCCCTTATAACAATACACACTCTAATGTACAGAGACAAAGTAATATCTCTGTCAATATACACAAATAAAAAATACGTATATAGATCAGTAAGGATGAGCAGTGAAGACCCCCTCACTCACAGCATAAACACAATAAAAAGTATTACAACAGTATTACAACTTACTTGTCAGTAAGTGCTGTGTAGTGAATCATAGACTGATTCTATCATTCTACCTCGGGGGGGGGGGGGGGTACGAGGAGAAGGTCGACACCCTGGGTGCTGTTTATGATGGTGATCACAGTGAGGTAAAGAAAGGCTGTACCCCACTTAAAGGAGCTGAGAATAATCAGTTACCGCTCGCTTAATCGAGGCGATGAAAGGTTTATCCGACTGTAGCTCGGAAGAGAGCGTCGGCCGAGTTTGTCTATCTTCTCTTATATCTTCTATATGTGTGGATGGGTGATGGATGGGTGGGTGCATGTATGTGTGCCTGGAGGTGTTTGGGTGGGTGGGAGATGTGTGTGAGGGATGTGTGGTGAGTGGGAGATGTGTGTGTGGGTGGGGAGATGTGTGTAGGTGGGAGTGTGTGTGGGTGTGTATGGGTGGATGGGTGGGGGTATTATGTGTGCCTAAGGGTATGTGTATGGTTGGGTGGGGGATGTGTATGTGGGGGATATGTAGGATGGATGGGGATCGGTGGGTTGGTGGGGGATGTGTCTCATAACATGGTAATATGCATTGCTTATGTTTACAACATTCTTTTGGCAAGACAATGTTTTTTTCCTATGTGAATGTATTATGCACTATTGATGAACGAAAGATGAGTGATTGGAAAGGCTGAATGTAAGACGGGCCTGCGTGTCCAATTTGTTACTCTTTGAAAATAAAGTCAGTTCGTTCGTTTGTTCATTCGTTCGTTCTTCAGATAGGGAACAGGAACTGAAGGTTTGTTCCAAGAAGAACACCAACACTTCTACTCTTCACTCTGATTTAAAGGCTAATACTTTAGTGAACACTAAATGTAAACCACATAGGGTATTGTCTTGCCCCAAAAACTACAGGAAATATGCAGGCTAATGAAAAGGGTGCAGACGGCGTTCCCAATAGGTTAATACGCTGATTGAAAGAAGGCCGGCCTAACCGTTCTAGTTACGATTACACCGTGAAGAAGGGGTAACAGAACGGGTACGCATAATTACTTTCTACCAATTGGGTAAGAACTCGGTACGTACACTATAACAGAGTTTCTCTAGTAGGGGATTTGGCTTGGTGTGCAATGGGAAGACTCTTTAAGCACGGATGAGCACATCGCTAAGGGGTAGCTAGGGGTGTCGTCCTATGACAAGGCTCTAGGGAACGTAAGTTAGTTGTGACCATACTTCCATACTGTAAGGTCGCACAAAGCTTATGGATATTACCTGGAGTGGGAGATGACCTCTGTGTAACTAGCATTTCGATTGTTTATACTCAAGAATTTTGAACTTGTAAGATGCAACTTCCAATAAACTGCGAATTAAACCACAGACGGACTTGAATTGTCATCTATCGGTACCGTCCGCCTTAACAGCATCGCCTCCTCCTGCATCTGTTATAACACCACATTTGCTCCTTATGGAAAGACGAGGGCAATGATTAATACTGTTCTTTCGGGAATGAGAACCAGTGGAGGAATATCGTAACCCGGAGTGAACCACTAACTTTTAGATATGAGGTGTCTCTAGTGGAAATACTAAGTGACTAACGTATTGATCCAGTAACTATAATTTAGTGGGACTTCCGGTCCCCAGCATGGCGGATAGGCGGTGAAACGGTTAAGGACTCTGTGTGTTCATACTCGTGGCTACCGTTGCATTCGCATTTTCCTCATATTGGAATGGTAGTTTACGGTTCCGTCGCCCTGCTACTGAGTTGAGTGCGTGGCGCGACGCTGTGAGCTGTTTATTTCGTGCGAAATGCTTTTAAATCTGCCCGAGGTTGTGGAGAGTGATCTGCATGTTCAGATCAATGGCGGAGGTCTATGTCCCAGAATTGACCGGTTTTCGTGCCTTATGCAGAAATGTGTGGCGGCTGGTCTTCTGGTTGACTGCCCCTTCTTTTGACGGTGAAGTGTGATTTTGTGGATGACTGTTGTTTTGGCATTCTGAAGACGGCATTATATACAGTGAAATGGTTTTTACACCTGTCCCAAGTGTTGTGGTGTGATCTGCATGCTCACAATGGCGTAGTTGGCTAGATAACATCTAGAAACGGAACAACAACATTTAGAAATATCTGCACGTATGGCGGCCGGTGTGTCGCAGAAGCGACCGGTTTTCTTGCCTTACGCAGAAATGTGTGGCTGCTGGTTTTGCTAGTGACTGCCATTCCCATCGATGATGAACTGTGCTTTCGAGGTGGACTTTTGTGTTGGTATTCTGACGACGGCATTATGTACAGTGAAATGTTTCTTTACATCTGTTAAAGGTTGTTTTGTTGCGTGAACTACATTTCGGAGAAAAAAATTGCGTGGTGGCTAGAAAGCATCTAGAAAAGAAACAACAATATAAAGAGACATCGAGACTGTAGGTGAACATCTGGTTGGGAAAGTGACTGCAAATTCCATCAGGGGTGAACTGTACTGTTCGTAGAGGACATGTGTGGTGACATTCTGGCGGTGGCATTTTGCACAGTGTGCATGAGAGGGCCGTTGTTTGTTGAGACTCCTGTCCTTTCCACTTTTCACATGGTACAATGAGGAAAATTTTATTTGATATTCACTGGCACGGGAACGGAGCATAATGGGGACGACCCTTTACTGTGATGTTGGAACCGCGACCAACGACTATAATTTAATGGGATGCGTGACGGAAGGATGACAGAATGAGTCTTGTATGAATTCAATTTCAGACGACCGGACCGGTACAAGCTGGGGCCACGTCCTTACCAGACGACGCTGATCACGGTGCTGCCTGACAGACGATGTTCCAGTTCACTCAAGTTCCTTCCCCCTGCATAAAAGGTTCAGGTAGCTTATGTGTAAAGTACTGCCTGATTCTGAGGCTTGTTGGCCTTGTCCGTTGGTTGTATGCTAATAGGTTGTTGCACCTGGCTTTCACAAGTTTCTGTAATTACAGGACACCCTCCGGGGTGTAAGCCATTAAGAAAGTGTGATGGGTCTGAGAAGGCGGGTCCAGGTTACAAAGCTAAGCCTTGTCAGGGTCTTAAACCTGGCTCGTTAACCTAACACATGTGAGACAGTACAAATACAACGTGATTTGACTTGAGACTCAACGACACGAAGTTTCGATGGATGTATTCACAGATCACGATCTAGAGATGATCATCACAATACATTAAGTTATCACAATACACTTACAAGCAACCCACAGCTTACAATCAGTCTCACAAGAGGTACAAGCGCTCGACTTTCGGGCCACAGAAACACACAAGCCTTTCTCCCATCATACGTCTAGTCGAGTCCACGTCCCAGAGCTGTCTGGCTATTTCCCGCAACGCGCCTGTCCACCTGAAGTGGCTTCACGAGGCCTGCGTGCGTCCTGCTTTGTCCTTGCCTGACCGCTGGCTGTCTGTCAGCCGGCAACCTCGCAGGCAGGTAACTAATACTCGCCTGGCGGGCGTAACGATGTTCCGGCATCCCTGCTAGGAACTATTCGCCTGGCGGGCGTAACGATGTCCCTGCATCTCTGCTGGCACTACATTGGACTCTGACATTCCCTGTCATTCCCTGTGTGTCATTCTCATTCCCTGTGTTGGAGCGGAGCACCAAGAACAGGCCAATTTCAGTACCTTGTCCAGAAGTATACCATGGAGACAGCAAGCAGTACAGTACATTCTGTGATGTTGTCAGCACACGTGTATACATATGGTCTATAAGTGTTGCAGGTGATTTTGTTATTCTAGTGGTTTGTTTGACTAACTGTTGGAAGTTATATGACTCTATTATATTTTCCCATGTTTTGTTTGATTTGTTAGTGTCTGTGTTGAAGTCACCTAGCAGTATTATTTATCTCGCATTACTAAAGACTACATCCATCATAGTGGTGAACTTTTCATACCAGATATTTCCTGCACTGGGGTTTCGATAAAGATAGCCAACTACTAGGGGTATGCGATTTTGAAGTTTAACCTCAAGCCATACACACTCAGTCTCACAGGTTTCAAAATCTAGCCTGCGGTGGGCGTTAAGCGAGTTAGAAATATAAACTGCAATACCCGTCCCTTGTTTCTGTTAGGAATCTCTTCTAATGGTTTTAAATCCTCTGATAGCGATGTCATCGTCTGAGATGTTACCATTAAATCGACTTTCGCTAACGCTGAACATGTGGATATTTTGATTAAGTATAAATGATAGTTCGTGCAGCTTCCCTAATAGATGGCAG
The DNA here is from genome assembly GCA_014155875.1 of Cepaea nemoralis. Taxonomy (NCBI): domain Eukaryota; kingdom Metazoa; phylum Mollusca; class Gastropoda; order Stylommatophora; family Helicidae; genus Cepaea; species Cepaea nemoralis. The sequence goes on along the minus strand of JACEFZ010027892.1, from coordinate 262,446 downwards.
ATGGTTAAGTACCCGATTCTGAGCCCATTATTACTGAGCCAGTGATCGTACTTATTAGACATTTTAACAATGCGTAATCATAGATTTTTTAAAAACACAAAATGAATACAGCATACGTCCCTTACAACAATACACACTCTAATGTACAGAGACAAAGTAATATCTCTGTCAATATACACAAATAAAAAATACGTATATAGATCAGTAAGGATGAGCAGTGAAGACCCCCTCACTCACAGCATAAACACAATAAAAGGTATTACAAAAGATATACAACTAAGTATCAATTTATGTGACGTCAATACGAGTCAATGTTGCGAAGGAGCACCCACAACACTGTCTTGTCAGTAAGTGCTGTGTAGGGAATCATAGACTGATTCTATCATTCTACCTCGGGGGGGGGGGGGTACGAGGAGAAGGTCGACACCCTGAGTGCTGTTTTGATGGTGATCACAGTGAGGTAAAGAAAGGCTGTACCCCACTTGAAGGAGCTGAGAATAAGTTAAACCCTACAGGCCTCACGACCTCCGTGTACTATAAACCTACTGATGCTCACGGTTTCCTCCTGTACAGCTCATCCCACCCCAAAAGCTGCAAAGATTCCATCCCATATTCCCAGCTACTCCGCCTTCGTCGCATCTGTCAGGATGATAATGACTTCCTCGAGAGAGCCCACGAAATGCTGGACTTTTTCCGCAGACGGTCCTACCCAGAGGACGTCTTGTCGACAGCTCTCTGTCGCATAACCCAGGTCTCGCGGGAAATGTCCCTCGCCAAGCATACGCGACCTCAGAACAATGAACCCAAGCTTATCCTCACCTTCCATCCACATGCCTATGCCATCAAGCACATTTTCCCGAGACACTGGTCCATCTTGGAATCGGATCCTACCACTCGTGAGGTATTCTCAAATGGCCCCAGGGTAATTTTCCGCCGTAACCAGAGCCTCAGAGACCACCTTGTGCACAGTCGCCTCCCCACGGTTACCTCATCCGTGGGCACCTTTGAATGCCATCGTAGGAACTGTCTGACATGCCCATACGTTGTTCAGACACCAGAAATTGCATTTCCCCGAGGCACCTTCACCTTGAAAGATTGTTTCACCTGCACATCCCGCAATCTGATTTATGTTATCATCTGCAAGCGATGTGACATGAAATACATTGGACAAACGGGCAGACGTCTTGCGGATCGTTTTAGAGAACACCTCAGAGACATCAATCAGGGCGCTGACAAACCTGTCCCCAACCATTTCAATTCCTCCAACCACAATGGAGCCGATGATGCATGTGTCACCGCATTAAAACCCTGCTTCTCAAATAGCTGTGTCAGACTTAGAATTGAATGCCAGCTAATCAACAATCTGGGATGCATCCACCCGGCAGGAATGAATACTGTCGTGGACGCTACAGTAGAACTGTGGCATCTTCCCCAATTGTTTACACTACCTATTACCGTGCTGTTCTCCCCCCCCCCCCCCCCCCCGCGATATCTAGACTTAATTGTCCCCACATTTCTATGTTTTCATAGCAGACTGTTCACATATTTTTGGCTACTCAAATCCTTTTTGGCAACCCATTTTCAATTCTGCGCCACGCGTTTTCGCAGCTGGCCTAGTCACATTTCCTGCCCCACATGTAAATATCAGGTTGTGCATCATAAGTGATAGGTCGTGTGCTTGTGTTTCTGTCGTTGTTTATCTGTGTTGTCATTGACAAAGATTCTTAGAATCGAAACGTCTGTGTGTCTATTGTATGCGTTCGTGTGTATTTTATCTTATTTTATTATTCATCTTTATTATATTTATTGAGTGCTTCTGATTTCGGATTTTTCACCTGTATTTCGCGACACGTGGATCTCCTTGTAAGATATGTGCAACGTTTGTTAATGTTTAGTTCGTTTTTTCTCGCAGGAATTTAAAATACCTATTTGTTTCCATTTCATATTGAGAATAATCAGTTACCGCTCGCTTAATCGAGGCGATGAAAGGGTTATCCGACTGTAGCTCGGAAGAGAGCGTCGGCCGAGTTTGTCTATCTTCTCTTATATCTTCTATATGTGTGGATGGATGATGGATGGGTGGGTGCATGTATGTGTGCCTGGAGGTGTTTGGGTGGGTGGGAGATGTGTGTGAGGGATGTGTGGTGAGTGGGAGATGTGTGTGTGGGTGGGGAGATGTGTGTAGGTGGGAGTGTGTGTGGGTGTATAAGGGTGGATGGGTGGGGGTATTATGTGTGCCTAAGGGTATGTGTATGGTTGGGTGGGGGATGTGTATGTGGGGGATATGTGGATGGATGGGGATCGGTGGGTTGGTGGGGGATGTGTCTCATAACATGGTAATATGCATTGCTTATGTTTACAACATTCTTTTGGCAAGACAATGTTTTTTTCCTATGTGAATGTATTATGCACTATTGATGAACGAAAGATGAGTGATTGGAAAGGCTGAATGTAAGACGGGCCTGCATGTCCAATTTGTTACTCTTTGAAAATAAAGTCAGTTCGTTCGTTTGTTCATTCGTTCGTTCTTCAGATAGGGAACAGGAACTGAAGTTTTGTTCCAAGAAGAACACCAACACTTCTACTCTTCACTCTGATTTAAAGGCTAATACTTTAGTGAACACTAAATGTAAACCACATAGGGTATTGGCTTGCCCCAAAAACTACAGGAAATATGCAGGCTAATGAAAAGGGTGCAGACGGCGTTCCCAATAGGTTAATACGCTGATTGAAAGAAGGCCGGCCTAACCGTTCTAGTTACGATTACACCGTGAAGAAGGGGTAACAGAACGGGTACGCATAATTACTTTCTACCAATTGGGTAAGAACTCGGTACGTACACTATAACAGAGTTTCTCTAGTAGGGGATTTGGCTTGGTGTGCAATGGGAAGACTCTTTTAAGCACGGATGAGCACATCGCTAAGGGGTAGCTAGGGGTGGTCGTCCTATGACAAGGCTCTAGGGAACGTAAGTTAGTTGTGACCATACTTCCATACTGTAAGGTCGCACAAAGCTTATGGATATTACCTGGAGTGGGAGATGACCTCTGTGTAACTACATTTCGATTGTTTATACTCAAGAATTTTGAACTTGTAAGATGCACCTTCCAATAAACTGCGAATTAAACCACAGACGGACTTGAATTGTCATCTATCGGTACCGTCCGCCTAAACAGCATCGCCTCCTCCTGCATCTGTTATAACACCACATTTGCTCCTTATGGGAAAGACGAGGGCAATGATTAATACTGTTCTTTCGGGGAATGAGAACCAGTGGAGGAATATCGTAACCCGGAGTGAACCACTAACTTTTAGATATGAGGTGTCTCTAGTGGAAATACTAAGTGACTAACGTATTGATCCAGTAACTATAATTTAGTGGGACTTCCGGTCCCCAGCATGGCGGATAGGCGGTGAAACGGTTAAGGACTCTGTGTGTTCATACTCGTGGCTACCGTTGCATTCGCATTTTCCTCATATTGGAATGGTAGTTTACGGTTCCGTCGCCCTGCTACTGAGTTGAGTGCGTGGCGCGACGCTGTGAGCTGTTTATTTCGTGCGAAATGCTTTTAAATCTGCCCGAGGTTGTGGAGAATGATCTGCATGTTCAGATCAATGGCGGAGGTCTATGTCCCAGAATTGACCGGTTTTCGTGCCTTATGCAGAAATGTGTGGCGGCTGGTCTTCTGGTTGACTGCCCCTTCTTTTGACGGTGAAGTGTGATTTTGTGGATGACTGTTGTTTTGGCATTCTGAAGACGGCATTATATACAGTGAAATGGTTTTTACACCTGTCCCAAGTGTTGTGGTGTGATCTGCATGCTCACAATGGCGTAGTTGGCTAGATAACATCTAGAAACGGAACAACAACATTCAGAAATATCTGCACGTATGGCGGCCGGTGTGTCGCAGAAGCGACCGGTTTTCTTGCCTAACGCAGAAATGTGTGGCTGCTGGTTTTGCTAGTGACTGCCGTTCCCATCGATGATGAACTGTGTTTTCGAGGTGGACTTTTGTGTTGGTATTCTGACGACGGCATTATGTACAGTGAAATGTTTCTTTACATCTGTTAGAGGTTGTTTTGTTGCGTGAACTACATTTCGGAGAAAAAAAATTGCGTGGTGGCTAGAAAGCATCTAGAAAAGAAACAACAATATAAAGAGACATCGAGACTGTAGGTGAACATCTGGTTGGGAAAGTGACTGCAAATTCCATCAGGGGTGAACTGTACTGTTCGTAGAGGACATGTGTGGTGGCATTCTGGCGGTGGCATTTTGCACAGTGTGCATGAGAGGGCCGTTGTTTGTTGAGACTCCTGTCCTTTCCACTTTTCACATGGTACAATGAGGAAAATTGTATTTTATATTCACTGGCATGGGAACGGAGCATAATGGGGACGACCCTTTACTGTGATGTTGGAACCGCGACCAACGACTATAATTTAATGGGATGCGTGACGGAAGGATGACAGAATGAGTCTTGTATGAATTCAATTTCAGACGACCGGACCGGTACAAGCTGGGGCCACGTCCTTACCAGACGACGCTGATCACGGTGCTGCCTGACAGACGATGTTCCAGTTCACTCAAGTTCCTTCCCCCTGCATAAAAGGTTCAGATAGCTTATGTGTAAAGTACTGCCTGATTCTGAGGCTTGTTGGCCTTGTCCGTTGGTTGTATGCTAATAGGTTGTTGCACCTGGCTTTCACAAGTTTCTGTAATTACGGGACACCCTCCGGGGTGTAAGCCATTAAGAAAGTGTGATGGGTCTGAGAAGGCGGGTCCAGGTTACAAAGCTAAGCCTATTCTCATTCCCTGTGTTGGAGCGGAGCACCAAGATCCGGCCAATTGCAGTACCTTGTCCAGAAGTATACCATGGAGACAGCAAGCACCACTCCCGTTTATGTATTCCATCTCCACGCTACAGCGATGTATGTGAACCTTAAGAGCGAGAAACTCGGTGACTCGCTGAAGTTCCTGAAGTCAGATAGAGACCAGTTTGCCTCGATCAACTACGCCGCTAGTCAGAAAGTTGGACAGTGACGGTGTGTAATAGTGGGCACGAAGAGAACATCAGAATCACTGAACACCCTGTGATATGAACAATTCTGCAGAGTGTGGAAGCCCGTCTACATCCTGACCATCATTCCAGCCACCACCGCGAGGAACATCTCAGTACATCGGGTGAGCTAACAGCAACGACCAGACACATAGACTGGGACAAGATCACCTCCAATGATGAGCTGGCAGTGCTGGCTACCTGGCTGTTAAACTACTGATACCTTTCTCTATCTAAATGCTAAGTATATTCACTGCCTCCAACTACACCTATACTATTATCTCCTATACTGTTTTCTTACATTACATGTTTGCATTGTTTATGACCGTCTTAAAGTGCGTTGTGTCAGCTGTAGAGAGTCCCCAGAGGAGTAAGTCCGTTGGTAGAAAGAGAGAGTGACGGCAGAGTCCAGGGACCTGAGGCGTCTTGACGGAGTGTACCCAACTTTGTCTTATCCAGAACCTATCCCGAAATAAAATTGTACCTACATATATCAGCCTACCCCACGAATATCGGTACAGTGTTGGTTTTAGTGGAGATAGTTTCTTATGGTAATGTTGTTTGTAGTGATGGTGGTGGTGGTTGTTACAATGATTGTAATGATGATGACTACACTGATGATGGTGGTGATAGCTACATTGATCATGATGATGGTGACCACAATGATGTTGACTACAATAATAATGATGACTACAATGATGATAATGTTTACAATGGTGATGATGACTACAATGATGGTGTTGTAGATGGTTGTGATAATGATGATGATTATGGTGATGATTACAATGATTATAATAATGATGACTACAATGATTATGCAGATGCTGATAATGGTGATGACTAAAACTATGATGGCTATTATGATATTGAAGACAGTCACGGGTCACGGAATTAATGGAGATGTCGACCAACATGATAGATTGTCAGAGACAGTCGTCTTTAGGCCACCGCAACTCTTTGTTGCTTGGGAAGGTTGTCCCTGATCAAAGGGGGACCAGTCGGTATATTGTTTACCCCGATCCGAGAATGAGAGAAAGAGAGCCTATCGGCACATGGTTTCTGGCCAAGTCAGTGACGTCATTCAGGCACACAGTTCTCGGCAGTCTGGATAAAAAGTTTGCAATCAGTGGGCCAAATGGATGGAAAAGAAATGGAGTGTTGTTCTATTCCAGTTCTAATTAGGAAAAGAAACTACTGTGTCCAATGTTGATTAAAGTCGACGGACATTTGTCCATAATGTGAATTTGTGGTTTCGATTCTAGAAGGGATAGTTTACATAAGGTATGTAATTGATAGAGATTATGGATAAGTAATTAAGGGCAGTGCTTTACAAATTGTCTGCAACGCGCGCCGGAATAATATCACCGGGGAAGGTGTGGGGGTTACTCAGTTAGGCCAAATTGTATTGCGTCAGAATTGTGTTCGCGAGGAAAATGTGATTAGCCAGTTCTGTGTTAGAAGAACGGCTGACAGAAAAGGAGTATAGGTTGGTTAACGAAAGGGAAACCAATTGTAGTAGTGACTAATACTAGGCAGGTAATTGAATATGCACAATTTGGCAATACTTGGAATCGAGCGTAGTGATGGGGCGTTGTGGGAACCTATTATAGGAGCGTCGGCATAAGCAGGCTGATGCGTTGCTTAAACTAGGTTGAGTGGTATATCGTTTAACTCAGCACAGCAAGTTAAGACCAATGTCGTGGGATGATATTCAGTGAGATTGAGAGTGGTTGGGGGAAAAAGGAAATGTCAATTGTAGGATCTTCCGGTAGGGTGTCTACTGGGGTTTCTTCGCTTTTCCTTTAGTCTTTCCTTTTCTTACCACGTCTCAGGTCAATGTGATGAACTCCTCTGCCTTATGCCAGAGTTTAGTTCTATGTTAATCAGGATAAATATATGAGTACGGCCTTCGGCCTACACTAACATATAGTAGGTCTGAATCGGGTTTCTCTTACCGGGTGTTCTCTCTTCGACAGGTTCTACTGTATCTGAGAACTTAAGGACAACTCAGTGATGTGGACAATGGCAGTAACACCGAGTGCAATTTTGCTAAATGGCCTCTGCAATTGGACCCCGTTCCAAAAAGAGGGTCTGCCAAATCATAGTCTTATCTGAGCCAAGATCGTCGATTGTGGGAGGAATAGTTTGTCAGTGGTTGAGTTCCCAAAACAGCTGAGTTTAATGAACTGTAATTACCTCAGTTGACCATGACTGTATTATGTAGAGAGGTTAGAAAAGTGAAGAGAAATAAAAATAAAACTGTCATTTACTGCCAATATAGTACCTTGCGGTGTATGGCAGAGGGGTCTTTGAGTCTGAGGAATTAAGGCCGCCTGGCTAGTGCAGTCGCCGCGAACTGTGCAGGTTAGGATTTTCTTTTTGCCCCCGACAGAAAAAATCCCACACCTTACCGAGGGATCGAACCCGGGTCTCCCGGCAGCCGCTACGTAATTAGTAACATTTTCCAAAGAGACAGGAAGAATTTACTATAACAGATACCATCAGTTTTATTTAGGGATCTTGTTAGACATGTGCAAGTGTTCCTAGGTCACAGGATTTTTATGGAAGTATCGGGTAAACCGTGTGTGCCGAATTCATGAACATTATTATACTACATTCAACATTAGTAACCAAGCACCCAGATTATCTGCGATCAACTGGAAGAAGTCGACCCCTGGCCGGAGAGACGCTTCATTATGTGAGGTCCTTCTGAACTTGCTGTGTTGCGATGTGGTATGGCCGGAACACTATGATGAAAGCAGACTTTGATCCTGAACTGAATGGTCTTGTCACACACGTGACACTTTTCTTTATTAAATTACTTTATCATTTGTCAGAAGCCAGAGTTGTGTGGTATGTTCTGGAGAAATATGAAAAGGGGTATTGTCCCGTGGTAAGAAGTGAGAGAGATAGGGATGCAGAGACTGAAGGGGTTGTGTAGACAAAGGTAAATTAGATTCCCAAGCTGATGATATGGAATTAAAAGAGTGTGCTTGTTGATTCCTCTCACCCCAGGGACAACAGGTGACAATGACTACAATTATTAGTATGATGCTTACAACGAAGATTTTAAATATGATTATGATAATGACGACGATGATCATAATGACTTAAACGAAGCTGATGATAATAAATAGACAACATTCAAAGCAGATTACAAGCGACAAACCATTGCATCCACGAACCATGAGCCCACCAGCTGTGCATGACACATGACTAATAGACCAATCACAATCCATGTCTGTGACATCTTGGATAGTGCCGTAGTGTTGAGTAGCTTCTTGTTATATTTGCCTGATGATGGTGCTAAACGAGATGTAGAAAAAAATGTCATCACAAAATTATTACAAACTCTACCAAATATGTGAATTAATGCAATGACATGTAAAGGACAACGAACTGCATATCAAACTGTTGCTATAATCTAATTTTTAAACATTTAATATAAAAAGTGTGTTTATCAAAGTGCTCCACTCTTTAGTGCAAATGCAGTTGTCTTTGATTTCTGTTAAAATATGTAAATCTTGATAGTAAACTCTTCCTCTTCTCCTCCTCCTCCTCCTCGCTCCTGCCTCCTCCTCCTTCTTCTTCTTCTTCTTCTTCTTCTTCTTCTTCTTCTTCTTCTTCTTCTTCTTCTTCTTCTTCTTCTTCTTCTTCTTCCTCCTCTTCCTCTTTTTCCACTTCTTCTTCTTCTTCTTCTTTTCTGCTTCTTCTTCGTAGGCAACGAGTGTATTAATGGTCATACTTCGTTGTTCCACACCTTTTGTTTTAATTTTGCATATCCCTTGCAGGACGTTTCAGTCAACACCAGCATGTCTCAGCTGCTGTTGTTGTACTAGGCAAGTGTTACGTTCAGTAGTTTGTCATTGTTTTCTGAACGACCGGCTCCCATACCAACACGTTATAACACAACGCGACACGGTCTAGTGCACAAATCGGTCGCAGCTGCGTTTCGAACGCCTGGTAAGCGGCTCACGAAAAGCTTTCACAAGCTTTTGGCCACGGAGACAATTCCACACTTTACTACACATGAATTTATTGTTAGTTTTAGTTGGAAGGCGAGAGTGTTCTAATGTTCTTCCAACTTTACTCCACTATTTAGTAAACACCAAATTTGTTATTGTCTATAAAACTAAATCAGTGTTCCAGTTTCTTGTAAAGGTCAACGACTCTGTACTACACAACTACCTTTTAGTATTGTCATTGATAATGAATACGTGTCTATGTTTTAATTGGCAACATTTCATTCTTCAATATACATCAACCTATTGTTATTGTCTGTTAATTATTGTAACAGATTAAATGGTTTGGTCACCTCACAAGAATGTCCTGGTATCATCTGTCACAAATAGCACTGTCAACGTCCTAGAGACCTAGGGAAATGAAACTCGGGTTCATACAGGCAACAAACTCCATTCTGATACTATCTGATATAATTAATTTACAGTAAGCTGGCGAAAAATGGTTTTCGCAGCCAGCTACACATCATGAGTACATTAGCACAGGAGTTCAGAACAAAGCAATCATACATAATCATTACAACAAACTCTATCATCTATCTATCTTATGAGTAACACTCCTAAATACACTTGGGTTCAATCTGTCAAGTCCCCCTTAAGTTAAGCCCTGTTGCTTCTTCGATGTCCAGTCGGCGTCTGCCCTCTAACGTTTCTCGATCGGACACGGGCTGTAACTCTCCTCGAGCTTCTCGTGGAACAGGTCCTGGCACGCGGTCAGCGGGTTCCACCTGTGTCCACGGAGCTGTAGGCGAACTGACCTATCCTTCTCGAAGGCTGTAGATTGTTCGAGCATTCGAGTGGGTCTCTTTAGTTCCCTTGTATTGGGGTTATGTCCCTTCTCTAATCCCTTCTATCTTTATGTTCCTACCGACTCCATGTGAGACTCTGACAGGGATCCCCTCCCTGACCTATCCTTCTCGAAGGCTGTAGATTGTTCGAGCATTCGAGTGGGTCTCTTTAGTTCCCTTGTATTGGGGTTATGTCCCTTCTCTAATCCCTTCTATCTTTATGTTCCTACCGACTCCATGTGAGACTCTGACAGGGATCCCCTCCCCCGCTTCTATGGGTTAGCATATGGTAATTAGTCTAAACTAATTCTGTCATAGGGTCACATGAAGTTGGTGTTGGTAGTTTCGTGGATGGGAACCTGGCTATCTATATACTTGCACTACTAACTCATGTATTTCCCCGTACAACAATTCAGGGTGATTGCTGAAGAGCTCCTATCTCTTCCATATTCTTAAACATGCTAATCCGACTGAAGTTCCCTGACGCTTCCAGTTGTATTTGCAACCGCGCCCTTCTCAAGTATCTATATGATACCAGCATATTAAACTCTGTGTTAGAGAGTTTTAACAAGACAAATTGTCTTGGCTTATTTAAGAACACCTGCAATTCTTGTCCTGAATGTGTATTTTGATACACTTTTACTTTCGTATGTTTCATAGTGCTCAATATATATATGCATTCTTGTTTTCTCCCAAGTAACTACTTATGTTCCTGTTTGCCTGTTAGTGTGTTTACTGCCTTGTTAATCGCTCTAATAAAATGTGTGTGATTTAATTGTTAGTGTTTAGTTTTATGAGTATGTCCTACCTAATGTATAACGCGTGTGCTACATGTGTGTATGTGGTGTGTAGTACATCTCTAAGTGTCACGAGCTGGAATATCCCTTGTCATGAATTACGCCATCTGTGTAACGCATGCACAGGGTATTCAAACAGTGATTCTTAGAATGAACCTATTTTCTCTAACACTAAACATGTATACACAATTTTAGACAAGTGTTGCATTTTACATCCAAACACGCAGACAAATTAAAATGAATACTTTTTGCGTACAATTTGTCCGCTCAGTATATCGCTCTCTCATTTAATTCATTCACTCTCTGATTCGCACACCTTTCATTCAATATAATAATTTGTTAAAATATATAAATTAAGGTGAGGTAAATGTTGTCGCCCTTAGAAAAAAGAAACTGGCGATATGCTATATTCAAAGCGTCAAGTACTGTCTGTACTGGTGATAAGAAATGATTTATAAGTTACATTGCATTAAATTGTATTGGGAGAAAATTTTAACTATGAATTTGTGACATATTATGATAGAAAATGTACAATTTACATGCTCACATATTTTATATATATAGCAAAGCACAAATGTAATACATATTTAACTAATAAGATTAAATTAATTAACTCCAACGACGATCCGTGTGTTGTCGTTCTTTTGTCCGAGTGCTGTTCCAATAATGTTACAGTTCGTAGGTAACGTTTTGGTGTCACATTCCTGTGTTGTCTCTCATATGTCTTAATAGTCATAGTATATCGCTGCGTTTATGTGCGATGTTCTGTTCCGATAGTTTGCGAAGTCCATTGAAATCACGCGTATGCAAAGTTCTTGCTATTCGCATGATAAATTTAAGTTCTGTGATTGATGAAATAACTTCACGACTGTTAATATCTATCGTTTGGATTGTTTTTGATGTATTGCCAATTGCTAATATGGCGTAATACAGTTACCGGTTCTCAAAGTTTCATGTCTGTGATAGCTATAAGTAGAGTATTAAATCAGTTGTCGACACTTCTAAATTAAAGTTCTACAGTAAGTGTAGAGGTACACTCTTTTATGCAACAGACTAAAATATCACAGCTTATCATATGGCCGCTAATTAATGTAAATAATGTTACTCTGCTGGTGCATTGGGTAATCGTGATAACATGTCAGCAATTACATTATCCGTGCCTTTAATGTGATGGATGTCAAAGTCGAAATCCTGAAGAAGAAGACAAAATATTGCTAATCTATGGTTTTTTTTTTTTTTGGTTGCCTTCTTTAATTACCAGCAATGGCGCATTATCCGTCAAGACAACGAAATGGGAACCTAGATAAATGACGAACACAAAACACCAAACTTAATGCGTCCAATTCAGCTGTGGAATACTTTGTTTCCGCCGCTTTCAGCTTACGGCTGACATACAGGATTGGATGTTTCACGCCTTCATATTCTTGCATCAGACATCCTCCGATTGCGATAGCACTTGAATCTGTGGTTAATATAAATGGTAAATCTATGTTTGGTAATCTCAATATGGGTGGATTAGAAAAAATGGATTTCAATTTGCAAATTGTATCCTCTAAACTGATACTCTTACAATTCCAAATACTACATAATTGTATGGGTATTGATGTAATAATAAGTCTAAACAATGTAAGAGTGAAAATGAATTTACAATAGGCATATATCAGAGTTATATGAAAAATTTTGCACCAATAGGAGTTAATGAACTGTATCATGGTTTTTCCTCTTTCAATATGGCGCAATGTTAACTGATATATGATTGAGATGGTAATTATGATGGAAAATTTGTTTAATATCCTGATAGTGGTGAAAGATATGTTTTTGAAAGGTAGGTCGTGCTGTTGCAAGTTGCGTTAACAGCAAAAGTAGGAAGAGTGTCAGTAGTTTGTCTCTGTTCATTTTACTGCTTGGTGAATGTGATTGTTTATTTTTATTGGTTGAGGTGTGTGTTTCAAAGACATTGCTGTATTTCTCTGGTAAATCCCGTACGGGCCCCAAAATAGCCTGTCAACGTCCTAGAGACCTAGGGAAATGAAACTCAGGTTCATACAGGCAACAAACTCCATTCTGATACTATCTGATATAATTTATTTACAGTAAGCTGGCGAAGAATGGTTTTTCGCAGCCAGCTACACATCATGAGTACATTATCACAGGAGTTCAGAACAAAGCAATCATACATAATCATTACAACAAACTCTATCATCTATCTATCTATGAGTAACACTCCTAAATACACTTGGGTTCAATCTATCAAGCCCCCCTTAAGTTAAGCCCTGTTGCTTCTTCGATGTCCAGTCGGTGTCTGCTCTCTAACGTGTCTCGATTGGACACGGGCTGTAACTCTCCTCGAGCTTCTCGTGGAACAGGTCCTGGCACGCGGTCAGCGGGTTCCACCTGTGTTCACGGAGCTGTAGGCGAACTGACCTATCCTTCTCGAAGGCTCTAGATTGTTCGAGCATTCGAGTGGGTCTCTTTAGTTCCCTTGTATTGGAGTTATGTCCCTTCTCTAATCCCTTCTATCTTTATGTTCCTACCGACTCCATGTGAGACTCTGACAAGCATATTGAAGAAATATAATGGATACACAGCAAAGGGGAGACCACGTATACGATGGCGTGTTCCAGAACAACTTTAGATATTGATTATGTGGTTGTTTCGGGATTTAAAATTTAAATATTGAGCACAACCAACTACTGGCAACGCCGATCGCATTCTGGTATGAACCTAACGCCTATCCACGTCAATATGGAAGCACTATACTCGAGTTTCGCCCTCATTTGAGCTCGTCAGTAGTGCATATCCCTGACCGGATCCGGAAACAGTCCCGGATCACGCGTGTGAAGCGGGTGTGTAACCACGCGGCACACACTGGACACACCATATTATCACAACAGAACATCACAACGCTACCCATCGTAGGCTATGCTCAAAATTGCCCAATCGCCGCGACCGACGTCCGTCAATCGATGGGACCCGAACTATCAGGACTTCTCACTGGCAAGGAACACCAGGCCTCCTAAATCCAGTGAGCAATAATCAATTGATTATGTGGTTGTTTCGGGATTTGAAATTTAAATATTGAGCACAACCCACTACTGGCAACGCCGATCGCATTCTGGTATGAACCTAAGGCCTATCCACGTCAATATGGAAGCACTATACTCGAGTTTCGCCCTCATTTGAGCTCGTCAGTAGTGCATATCCCTGACCGGATCCGGAAACAGTCCCGGATCACGCGTGTGAAGCGGGTGTGTAACCACGCGGCACACACTGGACACACCAAATTATCACAACAGAACATCACAACGCTACCCATCGTAGGCTATGCTCAAATTGCCCAATCGCCGCGACCGACGTCCGTCAATCGATGGGACCTCGAACGATCAGGACTTCTCACTGGCAAGGAACACCAGGCCTCCTAAATCCAGTGAGCAATAATCAATTGATTGTGTGGTTGTTTCGGGATTTGAAATTTAAATATTGAGCACAACCCACTACTGGCAACGCCGATCGCATTCTGGTATGAACCTAAGGCCTATCCACGTCAATATGGAAGCACTATACTCGAGTTTTGCCCTCATTTGAGCTCGTCAGTAGTGCATATCCCTGACCGGATCCGGAAACAGTCCCGGATCACGCGTGTGAAGCGGGTGTGTAACCACACGGCACACACTGGACACACCAAATTATCACAACAGAACATCACAACGCTACCCATCGTAGTGCATATCCATGACCGGATCCGGAAACATTCCGGAAACACATAATCAATTGATTATTGCTCACTGGATTTAGGAGGCCTGGTGTTCCTTGCCAGTGAGAAGTCCTGATCGTTCGGGTCCCATCGATTGACGGACGTCGGTCGCGGCGATTGGGCAATTTTGAGCATAGCCTACGATGGGTAGAGTTGTGATGTTCTGTTGTGATAATTTGGTGTGTCCAGTGTGTGCCACGTGTTTACACACCCGCTTCACACGCGTGATCCGGGACTGTTTCCGGATCCGGTCAGGGATATTCACTACTGACGAGCTCAAATGAGGGCGAAACTCGAGTATAGTGCTTCCATATTGACGTGGATAGGCCTTAGGTTCATACCAGAATGCGATCGGCGTTGCCAGTAGTGGGTTGTGCTCAATATTTAAATTTCAAATCCCGAAACAACCACATAATCAATTGATTATTGCTCACTGGATTTAGGAGGCCTGGTGTTCCTTGCCAGTGAGAAGTCCTGATCGTTCGGGTCCCATCGATTGACGGACGTCGGTCGCGGCGATTGGGCAATTTTGAGCATAGCCTACGATGGGTAGCGTTGTGATGTTCTGTTGTGATAATTTGGTGTGTCCAGTGTGTGCCGCGTGGTTACACACCCGCTTCACACGCGTGATCCGGGACTGTTTCCGGATCCGGTCAGGGATATGCACTACTGACGAGCTCAAATGAGGGCGAAACTCGAGTATAGTGCTTCCATATTGACGTGGATAGGCCTTAGGTTCATACCAGAATGCGATCGGCGTTGCCAGTAGTGGGTTGTGCTCAATATTTAAACTTTAGATATATTAATATCAACTTACAAAGAGTATTACGATACCAAAACCACATCAGTCACTATCACTGCAACCACTGTTACAAACACCACTATCACCACCACTACTACAACTAAACGAATAAAAGACCTTTACACCCCAACCCCCACTCAACTCTCTTTAAGTCTCTCTTTACTCTCAGTTTCACTGAGGTAAATGGAGAAAGAGAAGAAGGGGGATTCAAATATTTGTAACAATTTTCTTTTTGATCACATGATTATTCCAAAGTTTCTGTTACAATGCCACGTTATAACCGTGATACAACAATGCAGTTTACTCTTACATTATGTCCATTATAAAGAATGAAGTCTTCTCTTTCATTATCTCCATTATAAACGAATTAATTTTTCTCTTATATTATGTCCATTATAAACGAATTAATTTCTCTCTTACATTACGTCCATTATAAACGAATAAAGTTTTGCCTTACATTATGTCCATTATAAACGAATGAACTGAGGCCTTATATTATGTCCATTATAAACGAATGATGTTTGGTCTTACATTAAGCCCATTATAAACGAATGATATTTGGCCTTACATTATGTCCATTATAAACGAATGATGTTTGACCTTACATTATGTCCATTATAAACGAATGATGTTTGGCCTTACATTATGTCCATTATAAACGAATGATGTTTGGCCTTACATTATGTCCATTATAAACGAATAAAGTTTCTCGTATTCGATTCCCGTGCTCAGTTAAATTTAGTTGTATATCCTTTACAGTTTTAGCTGTTGATGTCTTGGCAAATTTACGTTCAGTGGTTTGCCAGTGCTTTCTGAACGACTGGCACACATACCATTTCGTAAAATAACCAGCGCAACACGGTCTGTTGCCAAATCGCAGGTGTGCGGGATCACGAACCTGCCCCGTAACACCTTCGCCACGGAGACCTGTCAGTGCTCAGTATGTCGGGGAATTATGAAACTGTGCGTCTCACTATCCCCTTGGCCACAGACGTGGGTTAAGTATATAGTGCTAGCTCCATGTTGTAAGACCAACCGACACTCAGTGAGAGATATAGTTAATATGAACATTCGCCGCCTTGGCTTCCTAAAAAAATGTCCGGGGACCAATGTTTAGGCTGAAGCGATCTGGTGGCCGAGATCAGCGGCCACAAAAATTCCCGCCCCGAAGGAGATTTGAACACATGACCACCCGGCCGACAGGCCAGCGTGACCGTATCTGTACTAAGGCATTTCCATTGACCTGTATTTAAAGTGCGCCAAAGAATACACGACACCGTCCCACAAAAGAACGCGAATTCCCCATGGTTAATCTAACAAAGCAACGTTATACTCACGGAAAGATGTTGCAGGAAACGAACATAGACCTGAATTGGGGCTAGCTGTGGTACGCAACATGGTGTATTCAGATCACATACGTATCGGCGTATGTTTTAATACCACGCTCATAAATTCTAGATAGAAAGTCGATTACGTTATATATTGTCTGCACTATTACTTGGCCTTTGATCGTTGGGACAATCAATCTACACATATTATCTAACATCTTTTTGTTTGTTAGAAGCTGTGCAGTAAGTACAACGGCAAATACACTCACATGTATTGATTGGCACTTACAGTAGTAGTTTAAACAAGTAGAGAAATCAGATAGCGATGGGAACAATTAGTAGTATATCTCTTCACTTGCTGTTAAACGAGGGGACGGAGCAAAATGGGAATGTCCTGAGTGCAGTGATGTCGATTCTTAGCTCAATTCAACCCAACTCAACTCAAACAAGTAGAGATTATGCGAACCAATAAAATGAATTGTTTTAATGTACAGTTATAGTATAGCCACATCTGGACATAAGATGATATACCTGTCACGGCAGGTATTCCTCGTGGAGAGTGGCTTGCTTCAGATAAAATATCTAAGTTAGGGTGCATCTGTGGAAACATTTCCTGGATGTGGTATTGGCGTATTATGTGGACACGGCCCTTTGGGATATGTATAGTGCAGCATCAGTCCAGGATTTGGTTCCTACACCCTTACTGCCCGTCTGCCCGCCTTCAGTTTAGGATTTTGTTTTTACATCCTTCCCCACCTGCCCTCCTTCAGTCCATGATTTAGTTTCTCCATCCTTCCCCGCCCGCCCGCTTTACGTGCAGTATTTGGTCTCTGCATCCTTTCTCGTCGGTCGGCCGCCCGCCTTCAGTCCAGGATTTGGTCTCTGCATCCTTCCCCGCCAGCTTGCCAGCCTTCAGTCCAGGATTTGGTCTCTGAATTCTTCCTCGCTCGTTCACCTTTAGTCCAAGATGTGGTCTTTGCTTCCTTCCCTGCGCGCAAGATCGCATTCAGTCCAGGATATGATCCCTGCATCCTTACCTGCCATACTCCCACACCACTTTCGGACGTGGATTTGGTCTCTACATCTTTCTCGCCAACGAACCCGCCTTCAGTCCATGATTTGGTTTCTGCATCTTTCCCCTCTCAATATCATGGACAGACAGAAAAATCAAAGGCCAAGTCATTACAAGAAACAAATGAAAACCGTAAACTGATCAGAGAAATTAGATGTAGACAGTGACGATTTTTATTTCTTCTTTTGTACACGTTATGAGAACTTGATGGGGATTGAGGGGGAAAGAACAAATAGAAGGCAGAGAAGTAAATACCTGGATGGCTTGGGTACGTGGCATGGTCGAGACAAGAACACAGAGCTGATTAACGACTCTGGTAATCGTGTGAGATGGCGAAACATGACCGTCCACGCTTATCTGCATGACACATGATGATTATGATGATTATTATGATGATAATAATGATAATGATAAATGATAACTACGTTAACGAATACTATTAAGTTTTCGTTAGGTGTCAGGTCTTAGTCAGATATGTCTGAACTACCGTAGGACAGTATACGGTACTACCTGCTTTCTGTTCATGCCGAATGTTGGGCGGCGCTCACCAAACCCGACACCCCACTTTATGCTAACGGCTTCGGTCGAACTAGCGCAACTGGGAGGGTACAAGCCTTATCCTAGTGCGAGGAAATTCACTCTAAAAACTAAATGTCTTGGCAGGGCATACCAGACCCTAAGCCTTGTTGGGCAACTGGATCTAAGATGGAAGCTCCGACTGGTGGACAGTTGGAGTATTGCTTGCTGACCCGACAGCTTCTGCAGCTTGTCTTTTTCCAGATGTATCGGTGATACCTTTCCTCTGGAGTAAACTAGGCAGACCGAGAGAGAGATCGTACTGCATGGGCAACACATAATCTCTACAATTCAGGCCTGGCTTTGTACAATGGAGAGGGATAACTCCATGTTACAAACTATCTTCTATCAAGACGGCAACGGGACAACGCAAAGATCAGTCCAGCGCTCTAGTAGTATCACGTATATGGACTACGCTTGAGTTAAAAGCCAACAATCAATTGTTAAAAAGTGGACAAAATAATGACTGCCTTTTTCTGATTTTTGTGATAAAGTGTCTTTATGTTTGTGATAAGGTGTCTTTATGTTTGTGATAAGTGTCTTTATGTTTGTGATAAGGTGTCTTTATGTTTGTGATAAGATGTCTTTATGTTTGTGATAAAGTGTCTTTATATTTGTGATAAGGTGTCTTTATGTTTGTGATAAGGTGTCTTTATGTTTGTGATAAGGTGTCTTTATGTTTGTGATAAGGTGTCTTTATGTTTGTGATAAGGTGTCCTTATGTGTTTGTCTCAGTTTTCCTTTGCTGCTCAATTTGAACTCAATCGTAGTCTACTACTGGTAGCTGCTACTACTAGTGAGTACATTGGATTGATTTGTTCGTGTGGTTTAGTTTTCCTTAATACCAGTGTCCCTTGCCATCAGGTGAACCCACTCTGACTTCTGAGGTACCTGTAATTTACATCAGGGCCCATTCCCCACTGGTCCAAGCCTGACATCCAGCTGACGCCTGTAGTTCCTAGTAGTTGTAAGCATGCGACAGCAACCACACCTTCAATCATTCCCCCCCCCCCCCCCCGACAACGGATGTGAATGGCCGGCAAAATCAGGTGATGGTAGCTGATTCGGCGCCAAACCATTCGGTGATCTAGGGTATGCCTACCCAGCACAGTGAAGACAGGATACGGCAGACATCGCGGAAGAAATTATTGATGATTCAACAGGCAAGACGGCATTTACCTGCAAAGCGTTATTGAACGTAATGAGCACAGCAGGGCACGTAGAGTGTCCTGGTCATCCAATGCACCTGTATTCGCCTCCAGTTGTCTTGACTTGTCTTGACACTGGATTCAGATGGACTCAGGCGAGAGAATGCGGTCGACAAATTGCGCAGCTCTTCCTCACTTTAATCCAGTTCATCGCGCAAGTCATTCTGCATCCAATTTCAACCTCTCAAAGCTTTCAGAATTAACCACGACACATGGTAGACTGCTGCCAAAGACCAAAATTCAGGGCGTACCTCACTACACAAGGATGAAGTCACTTGCGAAGCAAACAACACTGCAAGAGCTGTGTATTAGAGACTGGACAGAAAAATCACAGCAGGAGATCCTCATGGAACTTCAAGCATTCTTTACCCACTCTGTCAAAGATATTTCAAGCTAACATAAGCCTTAACAGCCATATTAGAACTCACGGCTCCAAACTTTCAACCCCACTGGACGAAATGAATGGTCATCATCATTCTTGATGGACAAACAACAATTTACGTCCCCAAGTCAATGGTGTAAAGTTCAAGTTTAAGTCCAACTGACCGTCGTGCGGAACGAACGGCCTATATCGGTCACCAGAGAAAATTTCAGCGAGAGAGTGTTAAATCCTTCAGCCACCTCGGCTTCCAGTCTCTTTCAAACCGTTAAGATTTCTCATTTTGGTTTTCCAATTAATGTTCGGCATTCTTCTGTAAAACCTAATTTCTGAAGCTGCAAAGAATTGTTTTGCTTGTTTACGCATTGTTCAGGATTTATCCATCCATCCAACATGTGACATGCCGATAAGCGTCGGCGATCATGATTCGAAATTTCACTCGATCATCATAGTCGTGGATCAGCTCAGTGTTCTTGGCTCGACCGTACCTCTTAGCCAAGCCATTAAGATATTTACTTCTTGTTCGCTTCCCCTCGATATTGCCAGTTGTCACCAAGTTTTCCAATTTATTGTTCCTCATAACATGCCCAAAATATTGTGACTGTCGACGTCTAATGTCTCTAATCAGTTTACGAACTTCATTTGTTTCTCGTAGGACTTGGTCATTATTTATTGTGTCTGTCCATGGCATTCTTCGCATTTTCCATCGCCGTGGAAATTCCTGTTCTAATCTCTTCAAGGCATCTCCTATCAGACATTTTGATTGTTCCGAGATAAATGTACCTATTCACTTGTTAAGAATATTCCCATTTACTTGTATATTAAATTGTGGTCTTTCCTTCTTCCTAGTGTCAACCATAATCTGTGTCTTTTTACAATTAAATTCTAACCCTAGTTGTTCACTGTGTGCAACAACCGCAGCTGCTAAATGTTGCAGATCCTGTTCATTGTCTGCAATCAATACTGTATCATCTGCATATCTAATATTATTGATCCATCCATCATGTGCCATGCCGATAAGCGTGGGCGGTCATATTCTGCTATCTCACTCGATCAACAGAGTCGTGGATCGGCTCCGTGTTCCTGTCTCGACCATGCCACGTGTCCAATCCATCCAGGTATTTACTTCTCGGTCTCCCCCTTGGTCTCTTCCCTTCGATCTTGCCGGTCGTCACCAAGTTCTCCAACTCATGTCTTCTCATAACATGCCCACAAAATTTTGACTGTCTACGTATAATGACTCTAATCAGATTAAGATCTTCATTTGTTTCTTTAATGGTATTCTTTGCATTTTCCTCATAAACCACAATTCCACAGCCATCAGCTGTTTTTCAGCTTGACTGCTTATTGTCCACGCTTCTCATCCGTACAAAAGTACAGGTTCTATGTAGCACTTCAACACTATTTTTCTCGTTTCAATTGATATCTTTTTATTGATCAGTATGTTTTTCATCTTGCGAAAGGCTACCATCGCAATAGGCAATTCTTGTTCTAATCTCTTCAAGGTATCTCCTATCAGATGTTATGACTGTTCCGAGATAACTGTATCTATTCACTTGCTTAAGAATATGCCCACATTGTGGTATTTCCTTCTTCCCAGTGACGACCATAATCTGTGTCTTCTTAATATTCAGTTCTAACCCTAGTTGTTCACTGTGTGCAACAACCGCATCTACTAAATTTTGCTAGTCCTGTTCGTTGTCTGCAATCAAGACTGCATCATCTGCATATCAAATGTTATTGATGTATTGTCCCCCAATGTTGATTCCTTCCATATCTTCTATATTTCTGAAAATATTTTCACTGTACAGGGAAAAACAAATCTGGAGACATTACAAATCCCTGCCTCACATCTCTTTTAATATGCTGATATTGACCTACATCGTTATCGATTCTGATGGCAGCTTGTTGTTTCCAATATATGTTTTTTTTAAAACATATTATTGATGCCATATGTTAAAACTGGTTATATGTAAACTGCAACAATTGGCAGGAAATCATGATTGTGTAATACATACAATCACAGTTCATAAGGAAACAACCACAGTCAACTGTAAAGTATTAATGCCATGTCTTTATTTATTATAGAATGAACTAATTATAATGTCTAATTTAATTTTGAACAAAATTAATCAACGTTTTCAGCGGTTTTCTTCGATCAAATTGTTGTCAATTTTGCAATCGTGAAACAATATTAAAGAGTATAATATTGAAAGCTATTTTCCTCTGCACAGCTCAACACTGGCGGGTAAAGATTCGGATTCAGAGATCCTGGACTAAAGGCGGACAAAGTTTCAGACACAGAAATACTGGATTGAAGACGGGCGGGCAAAGATTCAGACACAGAAATACTGGATTGAAGACGGGCGGACAAAGATTCAGACACAGAAATACTGGACTGAAGACGGGCGGACAAAGATTTAGACACAGAAATACTGGACTGAAGACGGGCGGACAAAGATTCAGACACAGAAATACTGGATTGAAGACGGGCGGACAAAGATTCAGTCACAGAAATACTGGACTGAAGACGGGCGGACAAAGATTCAGACACAGAAATACTGGATTGAAGACGGGCGGACAAAGATTCAGTCACAGAAATACTGGACTGAAGACGGGCAGACAAAGATTCAGACACAGAATGTCTGAATTACCAACTTTAAAGAGCGGTTAGAGGTATGACTTAACTATACTTACGATAGGAAGCAGTGCATGGCTTAATTAAGAACTCAAGAAGATATGATAATACAAGAAGTGTACAGATTTTTAAATCACGAATTGAAAACGTGTTTTCTTGCAAGTGCCCCATTGGTTTACCATTAAACTTCAACAGGCATATTTTTGTGTACGTTTATCAGATGTCGGCTCCGTGGTGAAGGTGTTACGGCCGCAGTTGGTAATCCCGCATATCACGTTGGAAACATAGCTGCGGGCGATTTGGCAGCAGACAGCCGTATGTTGGTTTATGATGAACGTGGTATGAGTCCCAGTCGTTCAGAAACAACGGTAAATGGACAGACCAGAACAGGTAATTCTTCTGCGCCTCAGAACAGGACACAATAGATTACGCAACCACATGTATACAAAATTCAAGATTGTTGACTCAGCCATGTGCACATGTGGTTTGGAGTCGCAGACAGCAGAGCACATACTCCAGGATTGCCCAAACTACAACATATCCAGGCGAACCTTCTGGCCTAGAGAGACAACAGTGGAAGATAAACTCTATGGACCGCTGAATGAACTAAAAAAGACTGTTAGATTCATACAAGAGACAACATTGCAGTTATAAACATAATTTAGGCGAACGAAAGAAGAAGAAGAAACGGCAAACTAATGATCGTAAACTTGCCATGAGATTATAAACAGCTAAAAGTGCTGGAGTTGAATGCTACGTCCTGTAAAGGATATGCAACTAACAACTTTATCAGAGGCTAATGAAGTAAAGGAAAAGGTGTGTGTTACCTGTTATGGAACGCCGCATTAATGTTCATGAGAGAATTACAGTTTCAGATGCTACAAACTACCACGGAATAATTTAAGATTACACATGTTCCAGGTTGGCCTTTTCTGTGGGATGAAGCTTTTATTTGTTGTATTTTTCGTATCAGAATAGATTACATTGAAGATTTCTTTCTCTCCATTCCAAAAAAATCCAGAGATAATAATTACTCTGAAACGAAAGATAATGGGGAATAAAGGACAGTTGTATAATTAGTATAAACAAGTTATATAACCAAATGTACTTCGTTGCACCGGTAATTGATTGATTGATTGATTGATTGATTGATTGATTGATTGAGGAACCGACATCACAGCATTCGGGAGATTCCCATAAGCGCTCCGTCCCCATCCTCAGCAGCCAGCGAAGAGTTCCAACACTACTGGTTCAAGTAGCAATCTGATTATATGTCCGTCTCGCTTTTCCTCTGAGCGTCGAGCATCGGCCCGATCCTCTCGTCACACCTTGCTGCCTTGCACCGGGAATTTTGTTTCCATACACCTCTATCTATTTTCACAGGGCGTTGTATAACCAAATGTAATACTTTTAAACAATAATGGAGGGGTATATGCCTGGGAAGAGATGAAGAGGAAGGCCAAAGAGACGATGGCTGCAGGATGTGGCGGATGATCTCCTAGATGGGTATATCGGTCGCGGGACATCTTGCTTATGGTCGAGAAGTTTTCCTGAAGGTTGTTATAGAATCGAGGTTCTGCAAAGGACATGCTACTGAATTAATGCATGTATGAATACTCTTAATGGAAAGAAAGCTGACTGCTTTCCGTTGATTTTGATGGTATGATTCGTCGACCTTTTAGAAGGCAATAGCAAACTACTGAACAAAAATGTGCCTAGTAAGTCATAAATAGGCAATAAATGCTGGGGCTGACTGCAGGTTCTGTAAAGGATATGCAAAACTAACTAATGGAAGAGGTCGTGTCAACCAGCTGTGAACATCTACATGTGAACGAGGCATTGGCGATCCTGTTTTCTTCAGTTTCTGCAAGCTCCTTGTCTCCTTTTCCCCGAGCATACTAAATTAATCATATCAAGTTCTACTGTTGTTGTTTCCACTTCAGCGGTGTGAGAAAAATGTTACCTGGGCGCAGTGTATTATCGTCAATGGAGCAGTTAGTATCACTAATTTGTAAATTCATTATTGTTAGAAATGGTCCGCGACTGGGTAATTATAACCGTGAACATCATTTAGGCTTCAGAAACGTGACATTTTGAAATTTAGATTGCTACGTTCAACAAGTGTAATCATATTTTAAAATCTGCAGGCTGTTAGCGGAGACTAAATACATGGGCATCAGGCAACTTGTATAGCCGAGGTCCTGGCAAACAAGCAGCTGTATAGGCCAGGTCAGCATCATAATGGGATAGAAATTATTAGAATCCAATCTCGCTGCATAGGGAAGCAGGGCATGCTAATGTGTGATGGGCAGTAGATGTACAGGCCTGCAAAAGCAAATGAGAGTTAACTATAGATTAGATAAACACCAGATTGAACCGCCGACTGTGACAATTACAAAATAATGATACTGATGATGATGATGATGATGATAATAATAATAATAATAATAATGTTTTTACTGTTGCTGTTGTTATTATTATGATTGTTATTGTTGCTGCTGCTGCTGTTGTTGCTGTTGTTGTTACTGTTGTTGTTGTTGTTGCTGCTGCGGATGCTGCTGCTGCTGCTGCTGCTGTTGTTGTTGTTGTTGTTGTTGTTGTTGTTGTTGTTGTTGTTGTTGTTGTTGTTGTTCAGGTCTGCAGTAGCAAATGAGAGTTATCATCTATATATATAAAAGGTAATGTGTATCCGGATGTCCTTTATGCGTTCGCGAACGGTCCATCCGATTGAGATGAAATTTTCTACATGTATTCTATTCATTCCCGTGCAGCCAACTATCATAAGTTTGTTAGTGTACAATCAGCTACTTACTTACTAAAATTTAATATTTAAATTTACATTATCATTTATATATAGCGAGAGGATTTAACTCAAGAAAAGTTATATCAAGAGGCATAACTTTTAAAAGCATTGCTATATGTTATAGATATAGATTGTTGCATTGTTTTTAAAGATTTATAAACTCTTTGTCTTTAGTTATTTACAGGCATATGAGTTATAATAAATAATGATATAATCTTTAAGGCATTTTCAAAGTTTTCATAAAAATAATACATTTATTTAAATAGTGAAAATTTTCTAACCCATCTTTTTATTTTTCTTCAGCAGCATATATAATTTTTTCTTAAACATTCTCATATGTATGGCGCGGTACACTCACGTCGGGTATTTATGATGCCCATGTTAAACATTACCTCAACGAGTTACTTTTCATGCGTTTTAATGCATATTGTTCTTTTGTTGTCAAAGAATTGCTTCATAAGAGATGTTGAATGAAAGCATGTATGAGAGAAAATAGAGAAGAAGGGTAGAATGTAGGACGGCCTGCGTGCCCAATTCTTATCCCTTTGAAAATAAAGATTTTCGTTCGTTAAAAAAACAAAAGTAATTATTTGTGGAGAGAAAGTTAGTTGCATATCCTTTCCTGTACTCTGCAATCAACCCACCACCCACCATTTATTGGCTGTTCGTGATATCTTGGTAAGTTTACTTTAGATAGATCTCTTCAAATCATATTTTCTACTATCAATCTATCTATTCTTCTATCTTATCTATATTTTTCAGGCAGAAAATAGACAGACAGACAGACAGACAGACAGACAGACAGACAGACAGACAGACAGACAGACAGACAGACAGACTGTCACGGGATACTGCGAGTTTAGTGATTCCCTGATAACTTACATATAAAATTAATTGCAATATGTGAAGATGGAAAATTATGGACAGTGAGTCAGGATAACAATCGAACCTTCAGTCTTGAGCGAGGACAAAGTGACAGTTATTAACCGAATGGTATAGAAGAAAAATACAGGTGTGATAAGGGGTCATTGACTGCCGATCTTATCGGACAAGCAACGGAAACGCGGAGACATCGGGTTGGGGAACACACGAAGACGTTGATCAAAGAGTTAGAATTCTTTGATGTACGACGAGTGGTGAACGCGGGAACCAGCGGAGGAACGGGACGGAGCGGGCAACTAACGAATACGTGACTTCACAGACTTTTGATGTGGAGAATTACGGCAAATTTGATTGTGGATCAAAAACAACGGAGAATTGGACACTGAGTATAAATAGTTGTAAACTTGTTTTTGTAGTTAGTGTGTGCTCCCAAACTGGGCGGAGATGATCTATGTGTCCGTTATTCGAAAAGAGATATACGTCCCTTATTGTCTAAAGACGATGGGATATTAGCGCATCTGCGTTTGTGTATTTCAATTCATGGACTAACATAGATTAGATAAGGCAATCTAGCCTTAGTGTAATAGTCTAGCATAGGGAAATAGGTGTTTGTGCTTGGCTTTTACCATTATCCTTCGTTTAGCTAATCGTTTAGACTTATTGGACTCATCTGTCTTATGTCAGAGTATCTTTCGGAAGCGTCTGGGTACGGCTGGAGAAAGGCTCTCACATAAGAAGTAGTATGAAGCAGACCCATATCACCTGATTAAATATATCTCCCACAGGTTTCACGTATACTCCTGACATACTCAGAGAAGATTAAAGAAATTAACTTCACTTGTGCAGTGAAAGTACTTCACTAGAGCAACTTCAACATAGCCATTCACTAATCGTGGGCTGACATAACGAATTGCAAACAACAGGGTTTTTGAAAACCATTGAAAGGACTTTCATTATATAAAGGCAGAGCGAAATAGGCTAAATATATTTGAATTGGGTACTCACCTAAAAGAAACATTGAAGAACTCAAGAACAGTTTACATGTATTAAAAAACTGTTAACTAACTGTAGACAGTGGTGATTCACTGATGGATTCTATTAACGTAAAAAAGGAAAACTCTGTCTACTTAAAAGACTTACGGTGATCACATTATTTTACGGTGATCCAGCTGTGAACAGTTTTCAATAACGGATTACCTCCAGACTCAAGTGGAACGGAGCAACCAGGGTGAGAGCTGTCCATATTTGTGTGATGTCTTGTGGCTTGGCCGTATGACGATGAGAGATGGTATACGGAGCATAGACATTCAGAGTCCTATCTTGCACTCACAATAGAAGACACTACAAATGATATATACACATTCAATACATACAACTGACATAGTTTTTCAGCAATAAATATTTTATATTTTGTTGGGGAAAACTGTTGTCAGGGTATGATATGAAGGACTAAGAGAGAGAGAGAGAGAGAGAGAGAGAGAGAGAGAGAGAGAGAGAGAGAGAGAGAGAGAGAGAGAGAAAATAGAAGATAGAACGGAGGAGTGTAGACAAAAGTCTGTCAATAATTCCCAAGTATAAGGATCTTAAAGGTGTGCTTGTTGATTCTACATTCCTCCCTGGACGACAAGCGACATTAAATGGTGGAGCAGCGAGGTAACTTGTAGCAGGGTACATGCATAGCGTAGTACAGGCATAGCGGGGTACCTGAATATTGGTACATTATATGGTTGATGCATAGAAGGGTATATGCATAGCAGGGTACATGCATATTGATTTTATATGTTGTTGGAAGAAACTGTTGTCAGGGTATGATATGAAGGACTGAGAGAGAGAGAGAGAGAGAGAGAGAGAGAGAGAGAGAGAGAGAGAGAGAGAGAGAGAGAGAGAGAGAGATCGGACCTAACCGATTACATCCAAGAGAGGGAGAGGGAACTTCGCCAAGCAGAAAGGGAAGATCGAAAAGCCCAGTTGGAAGCGGAAGAGGCCAACAAGATAAGAGAACATGAATACCGCATGCGACAATTAGAACTCAAAACACAAAGTAAGGGAGAAATAGATGGAGCATAAGGCGGATCATCTTCTCATGGTTCAACCAACATGAGTGGACCTGGCTACCATGCAATGAAGTTTCCCTTAGCTGTTTATGAGGAATCTACAGAAAAATTTGACCAATACGCGAATCGTTTTGAAGCCATGTCAGTCGCTATGGGGCTGGATAGAAGCAGATGGGCTCTTAAATTATCCCAGGGATTACGGGGTTCGGGTTACGTGGTTTACACACGCCTACCACCAGGACATGAAAACAACTACGAAGAATTAAAAGCCGCTTTGATGAAACATTATGAGATCACCGCACAAACGTATCGGAACGAAGTTTCGAACGGCAAGAAGAGACCCGGGAGAGCTATTCGCCGCCTACAGTTTAAGGCTGAAATCATACCTCCAAAAATGGATAGATTTGGCAGAGTTCAAGCGGGACTATGAGAGTCTGGAAGAGCTCATGGTGGTCGACCAGATGCGTCAGCAAATGTCAGAACTACTGAAGACATTTTTAGGAGAACAAAGGGCAGAACGGCTTGATGTTGTGAATAAGCTGGCGGAAAGATTCGTATAAGTTCATGGGGAAGCTAAAGAAACCAATATACCAACCACAAAAGGTCAGGAGAAACAAGACCGAAAGAAATCTAATAACTGGGAAGGAGAAAAAGTGGAACCTTATATGAAGACGTCAATGGAGAGTTCAGAGAAGGTGAAGGAAGGAAACCAAAGCACCTCGAATTCTCCAGGAAAACGACCGTGGTCTGAGAAGTGGTGTTCGATCTGCAAGTCGCCCTCTTATAACACAAAAGACTGCAAATCGAAACCGAAAAGCCCAGAGGAAGGATACTACGTTGCGTCCTTGCTACAGGAAGCTGCAAAGATGTGCTGACTCACCAGAACGGGGACAGTATTTTCTGAGGAATCGGCTGCTTTACAGGAGAGCCGGAAGAGGAGACAACCTGCACGAGCATTGGGTGGTTCCAGAGACCCACCGTCCTCACATTCTTCAAAGTGGACACACCATAGCCGAGAATCGACATATGGGTGTCAGAGAGACATTGCAGCAGATCTCCGGCCATTATCGCTGGCCAGGAATGACCGGAGATGTACACCGGTTAGTGAAGTCATGTTCAGAGTGCCAGAAAGCACCACCCAACAATCGGACTAAGAGTAAAATAGCTCTTAAGGTGGAAGACCAAGTGGAAGTATGGGGTCCAGAAGAGACTAATATACTCCAAGTAGGATGGAAAGGACCTTATCCTGTGGTAAAGGTGGTGTCCAAAAACATCTACAAAATCCGGATCGGGGAAGAACTGAAAAATCTCCCTAGGCATCTCATTAGGAAATATGAGGAGAGATCTGAGAGCAAAACTTCGCACCTTATGGTGATGGCAGCCATTAAAAAAAAAAGAAGAATCCATTAAGGTTACAGGTCCAGACGAAGACCAGAGATCACCAGTACTACATAGGAGGGCATATGGGAAAGTACGTGATAGGTCAGATTTACCCAACGAAGGGAGGAGGGAAATCACACGTCAGGGAAAGGACAAGAGTGAAACCTTCACTAGTAAACCAGTTCAGAAGGGGTGGGTAACGTCGGGAAAGGCGAGAAGTACTCAGGACTCCAACCGAAGATTGGCTGACCAGATCCAATATCGACCGAGATGGTCCTGGAAGCAAAAGTCCAGGAGGTTTGGAGAAGACGATTCTGTCCAACGAGGACGATACCGCAAATCCCAGGATGAAAAGTCTGGGGAAACTAAGAGGATATGGAAACAGTGTTACAGTCAGGATGGGACGATCCGTCTGTATTGTGAGCCGCCGCTTACGCCAGTCGAAAGTAGGTCGACCGAACGTACAGGGGCGATGTGCCAACACTAGTGTCTATCATGAGTAGTATAGTAGGCTGTCAGTGAGATCGCCTACTGGATGAGGAGGTGATCCATGTGAGGATCCAGTCATATCATCAACACTTGATGTTCCTAGCTACTTCGCAGAAGCTCAATGCACGGTTGATGCGGTTGTCGTTGTTGCTGCAGCCGTACAACTTCACAGTGGAGTACATCCCTGGTAAGGAGAATGTAGGAGCGGATTTCCTATCTAGACATCCAACTCCAGAGGAAGAGGAATAGGTTGGTGGATCATAGGAATCAAAACTACAGTGAGGAAGAGTCGACGCGGTCAACTCTCTTAAGAGGGGGCCTATGTCACGGGATACTGCGAGTTTAGTGATTCCCTGATAACTTACATATAAAATTAATTGCAATATGTGAAGATGGAAAATTATGGACCGTGAGTCAGAATAACAATCGAGCCTTCAGTCTTGAGCGAGGACAAAGTGACAGTTATTGACCGAATGGTATAGAAGAAAAATACAGGTGTGATAAGGGGTCATTGACTGCCGATTTTATCGGACAAGCAACGGAAACGCGGAGACATCGGGTTGGGGAACACACGAAGACGTTGATCAAAGAGTTAGAACTCTTTGATGTACGACGAGTGGTGAACGCGGGAACCAGCGGAGGAACGGGACGGAGCGGGCAACTAACGAGTACGTGACTTCATAGACTTTTGATGTGGAGAATTACGGCAAATTTGATTGTGGATCAAAAACAACGGGGAATTGGACACTGAGTACAAATAGTTGTAAGCTTGTTTTTGTAGTTAGTGTGTGCTCCCAAACTGGGCGGAGATGATCTATGTGTCCGTTATTCGAAAAGAGATATACGTCCCTTATTGTTTAAAGGTGATGGGATATTAGCGCATCTGCGTTTGTGTATTTCAATTCATGGACTAACATAGATTAGATAAGGTAATCTAGCCTTGGCGTAATAGTCTAGCATAGGGAAATAGGTGTTTCCGCTTGGCTTTTACCATTTCCTTCGTTTTAGACTCAAGTGTCACCGTCTAGGACTCAGGAACATCCGTATTCTATATTGGAACTGTGCCAGTGTAAAACAACGGGGCTCTATTTTAGAAACCCTAGTTTACAGGAACGACATTGTAGCGCTCCAGGAGACGAGACTGGGCGATCAGCTACTCCGAACTGCCGGCTTATAATGCTTCTACAACAGACGACATCTGGGAACGGCGATTCTTGTTCGCGACAGCATGGTGGCGTCAGAGCTAGACATGTCCAGTTGGGACAGTGACGATATACAAATACAGGCGTTGAGAGTTCATTCCAGTATACCATTCGTGTTGGTTAATGTTTATGCCTGCAATGCGAGTATAAACGCCCAGAAGTGGCAGTGCTTAAGTGGCATATTAGGCCACGAGAGAAATGTTATTTTCTGTGGTGACTTCAACGCTAAAGGCAGAGCGTGGGGAAACACTTCCTCCAATACATAAGGGGAGGAGCTCGAGACTGCACTGGAAACCATCGACCTGGTTTGTATTAACAGTGGCTGTGTCACCAGGACAGCAAGCCGTCCAGGCGATGAGGACAGTGCTATTGATCTGGCGCTAGTTTCAACTTCACTCACTACAGTGTGTAGATGGGGTGTCCTAGGACACCATGGCAGCGACCATCACCCTTGCAGCATATTGGTGGAGAAAGGCAGAACCAGGCAGCACAAGCTAAAGGTAAAGACGTTCCAGTATGACAGTACAGGGCAAGATGTGGTGAGTAAAATAAGACGTGACAAGCGCAGAACGTTTCAGGGCAGGAAAAAAAGCTGGGAGCAGCCACCGTGGTGGAGTTTCGAGGTGGAGAAGGCTTGGGTGGATAAGCGTAGTGCTGTAAGGAGATGGCAAAATGCCAAGAAGAACAGAGCTGGTCATCCTAGTCCCTGCTTGCACTTAGAAAGAGAGATGCACACAAAAGTAAGCTATTTCAAAAAACTGGTCAAGGTGGTTAAAAGCAAAAAATGGGCAGAGGTGTGTCAAAGAGTAAGCACAGACAAGTCACTGAAATTGTTCTGGCGACTACATAAAAGCATGAGTGGTGTAGTCAAGAATAAGAGCATTTCAGACTTCCAAGGTGCTGACTTCACCTGGCAGAGGACTGACGAGGACAAGGGCAAAGCCCTCTTTGAACGCTACCTTGAGCAGGGCAACCAGACAGACATGGGAGGCCGAAATCTGGCCAAGGAGGTCACCTCAGACAGATGCAAGGCCCAGAACACTTCGGAGGAAGACACAGTGACAGTGAAAGAAATCAAGGCTGTGCTTCAACGATCAAAAAACAGTGCTCCAGGTCCTGATGGCATAAGATACGACGACATAAATAGGTGTACCGACAATGAGCTAGAGAAACTAGCAGACATGTACAACAACAGTATAGGGAGTGCTAGCATCAAGGAGGAATGGTTACACAGCTATCTGATTCCCTTGCCGAAGCCTGACAAAGACCACAAAAAAATTCAGGGATATCGAATTATAACCATGCAGAATACAATAGGCAAGCTGCTGGAGAAGGTAATTGCCAGGAAAATATCAAGCCAACTAGAGAGGCAAGGTGTTTTCCCACCTACCCTGGGTGGGTACCGTCCAAAAAGAGAAACCTGGACCAATGCAGCAGTCTTTGCCCATGATGTCTATGAAGGTTTCCACTCAGGCACTGAAACCGTTGCTGCAGCGATTGATCTTGAGGACGTATACAACAGAGTACCAGTGGATTTTTTAATGTTTCAGCTTATTGAACTAAACGTAAGTCCATTCCTCCTTAGTTGGATCGCTGCAGCCGTCTACCAACGGAAAGTAGTTTTTAGATGTGGCAGTTGGACTTCGGAACCAACAACAATATATCCTGGCCTACCACAGGGATCACCATTATCTCCGGTACTGTTCACAGCTATCTGATTCCCTTGCCGAAGCCTGACAAAGACCACAAAAACATTCAGGGATATCGAATTATAACCCTGCAGAATACAATAGGCAAGCTGCTAAAGAAGGTAATTGCCAGGAAAATATCAAGCCAACTAGAGAGGCAAGGTGTTTTCCCACCTACCCTGGGTGGGTACCGTCCAAAAAGAGAAACCTGGACCAATGCAGCAGTCTTTGCCCATGATGTCTATGAAGGTTTCCACTCAGGCACTGAAACCGTTGCTGCAGCGATTGATCTTGAGGACGCATACAACAGAGTACCAGTGGATTTGTTAATGTTTCAGCTTCTTGAACTAAACGTAAGTCCATTCCTCCTTAGTTGGATCGCTGCAGCCGTCTACCAACGGAAAGTAGTTTTTAGATGTGGCAGTTGGACTTCGGAACCAACAACAATATATCCTGGCCTACCACAGGGATCACCATTATCTCCGGTACTGTTTAACGCCTACACAGTGAGAATCACCAGTGAGCAGATCACTGGACCTGGCAGGACATTGTCGTATGCCGATGATGTTTTAGTGTATCGTCAGGGTAAGGATAGAGAGGAGGTTGCTGTGGAACTACAAACCGAACTCAATCGCATAAGTACTTGGTGTGATGAAGCTGGGCCAATGGTCAACCCAACAGAGGCAACAGTGACTTGGTTCTCGTTGAATAATCATATTGTCAACAATCCAACACCAACTGTAATGCTGTGTTCAGAGACGGTGGAAAGAACGCAGGCAATGAATTACCTGGGGATACGGTTTGATCGAAGCCTTGCTTATAATGTGCACATAGACCAGGTGATAACAAAGGCCAAGCGGGGTTTGGCAGCGATGCGGGTGATGGCGGCAGCAAACTGTGAGCAGCGCCATCTATGTCTTCTGTACGAGGGGCTGGTCATGTCTGTTTTGGAGTATGCAATGGCAATCCTGACTCTCAGCCATAAGCAGATAGAAAGGATGGAAAGGATACGGAATGAAGCTATGCACATTATTCTTGGATGTACAAGAGATACAGCATGCAGGGCGATGCGCTACCTTCTTGATTTTCCAACCATTGAAGAGAGAATACAAGTTTGCAGGGCACGCACCTACCTCAGAATTAACGCAAACACACAACATCCACTGCATAGTGAAATTAGGAAGGTGAAGGACAGCAGGTTGAAAAGAGGACGGTCGTTGATGGGTCAAGCCGAAGACATTCTTCAACAGGTGTGTTCACTTGAGGACTTAGAACCTGGCGAGGAGTGGGTGCAAGTGCCAACAGACTTCTGCACATCCTTATCAGTTTGCATCCAACTAGATAGAAAATGCAGACTAGAAAATCCGGCTGCTGATGAGGCTGAAGTACAAGCGTTGATTTTCGAGAATTCGCTAGACGGTGACGCGGTCATCTACACAGATGGGTCGGTCGTCCGACATGTGAGAAGCTCATGGGCCTTTACAGCTCGGGCCGGAGGGAGAATTGTGAAGGAGGACTCTGGTGCTTTCACTGAAACCACAAGTAGCCTGACCATGGAAGTCATGGCAGTAAGTAAAGCAATAACATGGCTCGAGACACAGACATTCACTAGGGCTTGTTTCCTTAGCGACTCAATGAACATGATCAAGAGGATAGAGGAGGGGTCGATCCGAAGAGAATGGTTGCTGCCTCTGAAGCGGTCTCGGCTGGCAAAGATTAGTTTCATCTTCGTGCCAGGTCATGCGGGAGTACAAGGAAATGAGCGGGCTGACAAGCTCGCAGGTGAGGCTACTGTGGAGGGCGGACGCGCCATGGACCAGGCTGACATTCTGAATGCTCTACGAGAAGTGAGACTTTTGCGAGAACCAAGTGATGACTGTGAATCTACAACAATGGCCAGACTGCGGGAGCAGCAAATTAAAAGAGGGGTGACCAAACAGGAACACTACGCAGGAAGCCAAAGAAGATTGATAAACCAACACAGAACTGGCGTCGTTAGCCGCTACACGCTGCGGGATTTGCTGAGGAGGGGATCCGAGCACTTATGGACTGAATGGTTCGATGTGCAACGAGGATGATCTGTCGACTAACTAACTAACTAACTAACTATTTCCTTCGTTTAAGCTAATCGATTAGACTTTAGTGGACTCATCTGTCTTATGTCAGAGTATCTTTCGGAAGCGTCTGGGTACGGCTGGAGAAAGGCTCTCACATAAGAAGTAGTATAAAGCAGACCCATATCACCTGATTAAATATATCTCCCACAGGTTTCACGTATACTCCTGACATACTCAGAGAAGATTAAAGAAATTAACTTCACTTGTGCAGTGAAAGTACTTCACTAGAGCAACTCCAACATAGCCATTCACTACTCGTGGGCTGACATAACGAATTGCAAATAACAGGTTTTTGAAAACCATTGAAAGGACTTTTATTATATAAAGGCAGAGCGAAATAGGCTAAATATATTTGAATTGGGTACTCACCTAAAAGAAACATTGAAGAACTCAAGAACAGTTTACATGTATTCAAAAACTTTTAACTAACTGTAGACAGTGGTGATGTGTTTTCACTGATGGATTCTATTAACGTAAAAAAGGAAAACTCTGTCTACTTAAAAGACTTACGGTGATCACATTATTTTACGGTGATCCAGCTGTGAACAGTTTTCAATAACGGATTACCTCCAGACTCAAGTGGAACGGAGCAACCAGGGTGAGAGCTGTCCATATTTGTGTGATGCCTTGTGGCTTGGCCGTATGACGATGAGAGATGGTATACGGAGCATAGACATTCAGAGTCCTATCTTGCACTCACAATAGAAGACACTACAAATTACATATACACATTCAATACATACAACTGACAGTTTTTCAGCAATAAATATTTTATATGTTGTTGGAGGAAACTGTTGTCAGGGTATGTTATGAAGGACTAAGAGAGAGAGAGAGAGAGAGAGAGAGAGAGAGAGAGAGAGAGAGAGAGAGAGAGAGAGAGAGAGAGAGAGAGAGAGAGAGAGAGAGAGAGAGAGAATAGAAGACAGAAC
This sequence comes from Cepaea nemoralis, assembly GCA_014155875.1. Taxonomy (NCBI): domain Eukaryota; kingdom Metazoa; phylum Mollusca; class Gastropoda; order Stylommatophora; family Helicidae; genus Cepaea; species Cepaea nemoralis. The sequence continues at coordinate 226,484 of JACEFZ010027892.1, read as the reverse complement.
GGAGGAGTGTAGACAAAAGTATGTCAGTAATTTCCAGGTATAAGTATCTTAAAGGTGTGCTTGTTGATTCCACGTTCCTCCCGGGACGACAAGCGACACAGACAGGCAGACAGACAGACAGACAGACAGACAGACAGACAGACAGACAGACAGACAGACAGACAGACAGACAGACAGACAGACAGACAGACAGACAGACAGACAGACAGACAGACAGATAAACGGGAACGGGAGCTTATATGACTACTTATATGAATTAAATTAGATGCTCCCCACCAGGAGCTGGGCGAAGCCGGGCCGGGTCAGACAGACAGACAGACAGACAGACAGACAGACAGACAGACAGATCCCCTCCAGGGCCTGGGCGAAGCCGGGCCGGGTCAGCTAGTAGATTATACAAACAGGTTTTCTCGCTGACTGGCATTTACAAAATAATGATGCAAATAACAATAACATTAATTTGATAATGTTGTTGTTATTGATTGTTACTGTTGGTATTGTTGTTATTGTTATTGTTTCTATAGTTGTTATTGTTATTATTGATACTGTCATTGTTGTTTAATGTTGTTAATACTGTTGTAATTGTTGTTATTGTTGTTGTTATTGTTGTTGTTGTTATTGTTGCTAGTGCAGTCGCCGCGAATTGCGGAGGTTAGGATATTCTTCTTTTTTTTTATCCCGACAGAAAACGATCCACACCTTACCGAGGATTCGAACCCGGGTCTTAAGAAGTAAAGTCGACCGAAGAAATACTGGCCTAATTACCCACTGAGTGCTGACTTGTCTCTTAAAATATGGGTCTACCACTGAATACCCTGTGACCCTTATGCCTTGAAAACTGTATTTTACTTACTGACGTGCAAATAAGCTGATCTGTTTCGTGAAGCAAAGTTTCAGCCTACAAAAGGCATACTTAAATGTCATAAATCAATTTTTGTTTTAAAAATTTAATTCTCATATTATAATGTTCTACTTTCATTAGAGTCTTTCAGACAAACGATGTTAGTTAATCTGGTAGTCTATTATGATCGCAACCTTGGACTCATGGTCCACTCTCCCTTGCTTCAAGGCTGGTATTAATTTATTTTTGCCATCATTGCTTCAAAGGTCGTCCTAATTTATCTTTGCCATTGTTGCTTCAAGGCTCTTCCTAATTTATTATTGCCATCATTGCTTCAAAAGTCTTCCTAATTTATCTTCGCGTCGTTGCTTCAAGGCTCTTTCTAATGCACCTTTGCTATCTTTGCTTTAACACTCTTCCTAATTTATCATTGGACAGACCAGAACAGGTCATTCTTCTGCGCCTCAGAACAGGACACAATAGATTACGCAACCACATGTATACAAAATTCAAGATTGGTGACTCAGCCATGTGCACATGTGGTTTGGCGTCGCAGACAGCAGAGCACATACTCCAGGATTGCCCAAACTACAACATATCCAGGCGAACCTTCTGGCCTAGAGAGACAACAGTGGAAGATAAACTCTATGGACCGCTGATTGAACTAAAAACGACTGTTAGATTCATACAAGAGACAACATTGCAGTTATACACATAATTTAGGCGAACAAAAGAAGAAGAAGATCATTGCCATCGTTGCTTCAAAAGTATTTCTAAGTTATCTTAGCTGTCGTTGCTGTAACGCATTCATAATTTGTCTTTGCCATCGTTGATATAAAGCTCTTACTAATGTATATTTACCATCGTTGCTTTAAAGGTATTCCTAAGTTATATTTACCATTGTTGCTTTAAGACTCTTCTTAATTTATCGCTGCCAACGTTGCTTTAACGCTCTTTCTAATTGTATTTGCTATTGTTGCCTTAAAATGTCTTCCTAATGTATCTTCGCTTTCAGGGGTCTTCCTAAATTATCTTTGCTATCTTTCATTTAGACGTCTTTCTAATGTATCTTTACTATCGTTGTTTCAGAGGTCTACCTAATTTATCCAATCATTTATCAATGTGTAGGCAGGTGCCAGTCTACCTATATCGGCAGAACAGAGAAGCAATTGAATAACAGGGTGTTTGACGATATACCCAATTGAGAAAATAATAAACAAAGACTTTTTGATGATATACCCAATTGACAAAATAATAAACAAAGACTTTGTAACCTAGCAAAGCTCACGCACCTCAAATCTCCCTATTTGTTTTTTTACGTTCTATAATTCAGTTCCAAACAGGCGTCGATTTTAAAATGTCTCTGAAAGTCTGTTGATAACACCCTATATGTCAGTAATGCCCTTGACCTCGCTGATACCAGACCCCTGGTTGGATCTATGTAACTGTTGTGGTGGGTTTTCCCTCTATCTTTAGTATGTGAGCTGCGTATGTTAACTCCCAGCTTGCAGCATGTTTTATAGCTCTCCTACGGCTCGTTTTACTGACTCAAAGACATTGGTATTATGATAGGGCTGATAAGGCCCCAGTACTAATTGACTCATATTTATCTGGGCAAGACTGAACTAAGTTTGTCAGATCTTATAACTGAAAACCGGGACGTTTCTCTTAGAATCAAATATTTTAAATTAAGGTGCATGTCCTTCACAGGACGTAGCAGTCAACCCCAGTATTTTCGCTGTTCGTGATTCCTGGGCAAATTTTACGTTCAGTAGTTTGCCATTGCTTTCTGAACGACCGGCTCCCATACCTTTTTCGAAAAACCCAGCACCGCTGTGTTTCGAAACCGGGTATACGGGCTCACAAACCGCTTTCGCAAGCCCTTAGCCACAGAGACCGGTCAAAGATGTTACTCAAATTAATATTGCCACTCATAATCACTATCGTCATGTATCCTGTCAACATGCATAGGTGTTCATGTCTTTCCGCAGATCTCGGTTCTTGATGTATCTAATCACCTCTGCTGATGTATCTTGATGTATCTAATCACCTCTGCTGATGTATCTTGATGTATCTAATCACCTCTGCTGATGTATCTTGATGTATCTAATCACCTCTGCTGATGTATCTTGATGTATCTAATCACCTCTGCTGATGTATCTTGATGTATCTAATCACCTCTGCTGATGTATCTTGATGTATCTAATCACCTCTGCTGATGTATCTTGATGTATCTAATCACCTCTGCTGATGTATCATGATGTATCTAATCACCTCTGCTGATGTATCTTGATGTATCTAATCACCTCTGCTGATGTATCTTGATGTATCTAATCACCTCTGCTGATGTATCTTCATGTATCTAATCACCTCTGCTGATGTATCTTGATGTATCTAATCACCTCTGCTGATGTATCTTGATGTATCTAATCACCTCTGCTGATGTATCTTGATGTATCTAATCACCTCTGCTAATGTATCTTGATGTATCTAATCACCTCTGCTGATGTATCTTCATGTATCTAATCACCTCTGCTGATGTATCTTGATGTATCTAATCACCTCTGCTGATGTATCTTGATGTATCTAATCACCTCTGCTGATGTATCTTGATGTATCTAATCACCTCTGCTGATCATATCCCTCCATGTCACCGTTTCCATCCAGCATCGTTTCTTTCCGGCTGCCTCTGCCTCTTCTCTCACTGATCTTGCCAGTCTTCACGATGTTTTACAATGCCTCTCTTCTCATCACAAGATTAAACAATGTTGTTTGTCTCTTTCTTCTAGTTGTATAAAAGGTTCTTCTTTCATTAGCCTCTTTCAGACAATCATTGTTAGTTCAACTGGCAAACCAACGAATTCGCAACATTCGCCTCATGTACCACATCTCTGCTGCTTCTAATCTCTTCCAAATCTGTTTGTTCACGTGCAATGAGTCAGTCCTATAGAGCCAAACAGGTTCTATACATGTCAGTAATCTCTTCCCGACATTCAGTTATAGTGACTTATTGTTTTTTTTTTTTAAGCATATCCTTTACAGGACTTAGCTGTCAACACCAGCATCTTTCAGCTGTATGTTGATCTCTTGGCAAGATTACGCTCAGTAGTTTGCCATTGCTTTCTGAGCGGCCGGCTCAGTATCCCGCAAGTCACGAGCGGGGGTCGAACCGCCTCAGCTCTCGCTCCGCTACGAGACTCTGCGTGATAAACGGGATTACAGTTACTTATTGCTTAAGAAATTTGCTTTCCATTTTATGACATGCAGCTTTCGCTTGACAAATTACACTCTTAATAACAGTCACAAATTAAAAACTTCTACCGACTACAAATCGAGAAATAGTTCGAATTAATTAAATCTTTCACTTAGTGTGCTGATACCGAGGTTAGCGGTTCAACCCTTGGACAGCTGGACTAAAATGTTGACCTGTCGTTCTTGACTTTGGGACGTAAATTACAAGTACCTTTGAAGTCGGGGTGGGTTCGCCTGATGACGAGGGACACTATTAATAGGGAAAGCTAATCCACACGCAAAATTCAGTCCATCACTACTATAAATAGTGTGTATTGACTACGCTTAAGTTCAAAGCGAGCGAGCGAAAAAGAAAATAATTCTTTCATTTGACAAGGTAAAAATTTGAAACCAAAAAGCCCTCTTCGCGATTTCTCAACCCTTCAACAACGGCCATAAACTTAAACAAGACAACATTGTTCCGTATACTTTTTCGACGAATAATATATTTCTGAGATTCCGTGAGACCTTGGCAATTACACGGTTCCAGTCGAGTTTGTGCAAACGTAAAGATATCTTTTGTTGTACAGGTTCTTGAGGCTGGTGCGTCGGGGGACTGAGCACGCATGGAGATGCCTAATGTGCTGTATCTTCGATTATCATAACATATCGTAAGATAGCATTATCGCACATGACGAAGAGGCAGTCGTCATATCTTTGACCACATGATGAGAAGAACAAACAAACTGGAATATATGACAACTGCCAAGACAGATAGAGGAAGACAACCAGAGAACAATAGTTGACAGTATTTTTGTTATTCTCCGAAAGTGTCAGCACAGGAATTGATACTTGGCGTTGTAGGTCTCAAGATGTGAAGAGGCATGACCTACCCGTGGGTAGAAATAGCCCGTTACCTTGGATGGAATCTGTCTAAAGAACGCACAACTTACACAAATGTGTGCCGAAGTCGGGTACACATCGAGTTGCATGACTTGGTGTGACTCCAGTCGGGAAGGCAACTGATGATGATTATCTATTATCAATAAACCTATACCCTGAAAAAGCGTAATGCGGGAAAAAAAAAAAAAACATACATCACCATCTTGAGCTCTTACCGGTTTGATAGTTCTATGTCGGTATTCGTTTCAAATGATGGTGCTCGAATGGGTAAAATGTCGATCCAGCGCCTTATATAACTCGTTATGCTGTGAAAAACAATGATGACAAGGAATGCAAATGGAAATATTCCGCCCAGGACAGACTGACATACGTTATTATTAAAGTGTTTAATCATGTCAGTAGTTAGTAAAAAAGTAACTATGCTGTCTATACACACACACACACACACACACACACACACACACACACACACACACACACACACACACACACAAACACACACTCAGATGATTAAGTGTGTTCATTTCAGCGGTACATAATTCTTGGTCGTGTCAGTACGACACAACCCCTTCTATATCCGGCGTCGTCATCACGCGCCTCTGTAATAGGGAAGATCAGCAGTAAAGAATCTCCAACTATCTCTGAAATGCGTCTTCGCGATGTAATCATTCAAGCCTCATTGGTTCCATCTTTGGATGTTCATCACTCCTAGATAGCATTGTCTTCCTCTTCTACAACCCCCCTTCAGTTTTACCCGTCAGCACATCGTGTTACACGGACCTGTGTCTCATTATATAGTGAGGAAGTGAACTGGGCAGGTAATGTCATGAGGAAGGTCGGAAGCGGGGTCGACGTCTGGGCTCGTCTCTTGCCAAAGTCAGGGAACTACTTACCAACTATTCCTCCTGGCTCTCAGGTCAACAAAATGTGACGATGCTATCACATCACAGACACATAGCAGAAACCAGGACAATTAGAAGTTAGTATAGGACAGCTCTTCTTGCTCTCAGGTCAACAAAATGAGATGAAGCTATCACAGACTCATAACAGAAACCAGGACAATTAGAAGTTAGTATAGGTCCATTCTTCACGCCTTAAGGAGCATGTGGCATATGGTGCTGCACCCATATTACAGCTGACTACTTGGCACATGGCGAGTGATGACGTCAGTATCAAGCCGGTCGCCTTTACTTCCAACCACACATCCTGGTACCCATTTTAGACTGGGTCGACTTTGGAGCCCAGGTCGGGGTTTCAAACATTGGAATCCGACCTACGCGGATTTAGAATATTTGACTCTTAACTTTGGTTTTACCGGATAAAACTGCGATCATGCGCCAGCGGTCCTGGGGGAAACTTCGGAATGAACCAGCTACTAGATAGTTTAATGGAGGACCGGCTGACCAAGTAGCTTGAACACTGAGTCGTCCTTCGGGAGAACCGGTATCGAATCTGTAAAAAAAAAACTGTCATTTACTTGCGGTGTATGGCAGAGGGGTCTTTGAGCCTGAGGAATAAGGGCCGCCTGGCTAGCGCGGTCGCCGCGAACTGTGCAGGTTAGGATTTTCTTTTTGCCCCCGACAGAAAAAAAATCCCACACCTTGCCGGGGATCGAACCCGGGTCTCCCGAATGAGAGTCCGGCGTTCTAACCACTCGGCCTGCCGCTCCTCCTCGAATCTGTAAGTTGTTGATTTTGTTTTTCTGTCGGGAGCAAACTAAAACCCTTAAATCTGCAGTTCGCGGCGACCGCACTAGCCGAGCGGTCTTAAGTCCGCATGCTCAAGACCCCACTGTCCTACACCGCAAGTTTCATTAGGCTGTAGATGACAGATGACAGACTCTAACGTTTCTTACCGAAACATTCAAATATACCAATGTCAAGAAAACGGCAGATAATAAATAACATATTCAAACCAACCCTATGCTACCAATGTCAACCTTGGACATTATCCAAATCACAACTACGCAAAATCAGCACCTGCGAGTTGAGATGCTTGAGAAGGTCTGCCAAGTTAACTATACGAGACCGAGTAAGAAATAATGTTATCAGATAGACAATGGGATCAAGACATATATTGAAATGCAGAAGATCAAATTATTCAGCCAACTAGTAAGAATGCAACACCATCAACTACCAGCGGCGCATCAAAAAAGATCTGATACGAGTGCAAGGGGACGTCAAGCGAAGAAAATGGATTGACATCAAAGATATTGTAAAATCGCATTCAATGACACTGTCCAGGGCCACTAATCGGACGTTTGAACGTATACTATTCATGCCACTCAACAATTGACAGAAAAAGACCGTGATGATTATGATGATGACTGTAAAATTGTTCTGGGGTAGTCCAGGTGTTTTTTTTTTTTTTGTTGTTGTTGTTAAATTAAATAATCGATATCAATGCTTGCAAAAACTGTGGTGTTCTGGTTTTCTGTTCCTGTCAAATGACAAATTTAATTACATCTAAATGTTTCTTGATGTTCATTTAGTTTAATTTGGAAACACTAAATGTCGCGCGCGCAAACCCAATAGTTTGGTTTTCGTTACCTCGTGGTCATTGCGGTTAGTCTGTTTCTGTCTGTGGTGAATTGTGCTGAATTAGTTTCAAGCTAGACTATACGTACATCTCCCGCAGCGAATGGTCAACACATGGGACAAACCAGCTGCAATGCAGTCGATCCTTTTGCATTTACATGAAGCTTTTTTCAAAGTGGCAGTATTAATCTTTGTAACATCTGCGATTCTTCTTATGTAACATCTGTCATTCTTTCTATGAAAAATGTGCTGTTGTTAAGATACCCAGTTACTTAAATGCGTCGACTTGTTTCAGATTGATTCCATACAAACTAGTGAACATAAAATTGTTGAGAAAATCAACTTTGGCTGAGAGATAGTTGTAGGTTGTGGTCTCCGATTTCACGACAGTAGACAGACGACCTCTTTTTGGAGACAATGGCTACGGTCATCAACCACTATGGTCATTGCTGGAAAGGAAAGCAATGTCAAACTACCTTCTTTACAAATGCCGAGAATGTCTGGTTTTGTTCAATAGAGAATCATAGAAACGACTTAAATCGGTGCTCCACTGGAGCTGCCTAGGAGCAGTCATGTGGACCAGGTGACCCCAGACCGTCAACCAGTGACTAAGCGCAAATGATTAACTTTGGCGACAACTGACAAGATTCAGTGGAAAAGAAGAAGAGGAAGATAGAGAAGTAAATATTCGAATGGCTTTTCGAGAAAAGAATACTGAGGTGATCCACGACACTGGTGATCGTGTGAGATGGCGAAACATGAACGCCTACGCTTATCGGCAAGGTACGTGTTGATGGTGATGATCACAAGGGCATGCAATGTCATGCAATTTTATTTCAAATGGGCACAAGCCAATCAAGTTGTGAACAACGCAAGCGCTGGAAGTGACAGCCATTGAGAAAGCCTGTTAGTAGTAGCGCTGGAAGTGACAGCCATTGAGAAAGCCTGTTAGTAGTAGCGCTGGAAGTGACAGCCATTGAGAAGACCTGTTAGTAGAAGCGCTGGAAGTGACAGCCGTTGAGAAAGCCTGTTAGTAGAAGCGCTGGAAGTGACAGCCATTGAGAAAACCTGTTAGTAGTAGCGCTGGAAGTGACAGCCATTGAGAAAACCTGTTAGTAGAAGCGCTGGAAGTGACAGCCATTGAGAAAGCCTGTTAGTAGAAGCGCTGGAAGTGACAGCCATTGAGAAAGCCTGTTAGTAGAAGCGCTGGAAGTGACAGCCGTTGAGAAAGCCTGTTAGTAGTGGCGCTGGAAGTGACAGCCATTGAGAAAGCCTGTTAGTAGAAGCGCTGGAAGTGACAGCCATTGAGAAAGCCTGTTAGTAGTGGCGCTGGAAGTGACAGCCATTGAGAAAGCCTGTTAGAAGTGGCGCTGACAGGGACAGTCATAAAGAACGCCTGTCTGTAGCAATATTAAAAAAAAACACAAAGTAATGCAGCTTTACATAACAGAAATACGACACACACAGGACGTTGCGGCGACTAGCTTTCATCAGCAAATAAATACATACACAAACCACAACATATAGTCACGGAGAAAACCCTCCGGTAACTACGAGAGTAAGTTAATAAGTAAGTCACACATGGCTGTAGAACAATAACTAAATATGATAACAGCTTGAAACCAGTTTATTTTTATACATACATTGTCCCTTTATTTCTGAATTTAATTTCCACCAACATTGATGCACTTATCCCATCGTTTTATCAGTCCTACAACACCGGCAGCATAGAACTGCGTGCTTTAATTTCTAAACCACGTTTTCACTTCACATTCAGATTCGGCGTCATTCGCGAAATGTCTCCCGCCAAAGTGTGTTTTCAGTGTTTATGTTGACAAATGTTGTCCCGTAAAGCGGTGCATAGCTGGGTAGAAAAAGTTTCGAGGGCCAGTGAATAAGTAAGTCACACAGTTCTGTGGGATGGCAGGTAAATGAAAACAGAGCGCGCAGTTCTATGCAACGGTTTGGAGGGGGGGGGGGAACTGATAAAACGATGGGATAAGTGCATCAATGTTGGTGGAAATTATGTTGAGAAATAAAGGTACAATGTATGTATAAAAATAAACTGGTTTCAAGTTGTTATCATATTTAGTTATTTTTCTACAGCCATTTGTGGCTTACTTTTTAACTTTCCCTCGTACATTGAGGCGCGATGTCGGGATGAGAAGAATAAAACCATTTTTTTTTTTTTAAATGAAAGCAATGAAGAGAAAATGAAAATTTTGAAAAAAGAATGTTCCTACTTACCTCTGAACACTGAGTCGTCCTTCGGGAGAACCGGTATCGAATCTGTAAAAAAAAAACTGTCATTTACTTGCGGTGTATGGCAGAGGGGTCTTTGAGCCTGAGGAATAAGGGCCGCCTGGCTAGCGCAGTCGCCGCGAACTGTGCAGGTTAGGATTTTCTTTTTGCCCCCGTCAGAAAAGGATCCCACACCTTGCCGGGGATCGAACCCGGGTCTCCCGAATGAGAGTCCGGCGTTCTAACCACTCGGCCAGCCGCTCCTCCTCGAATCTGTAAGTTGTTGATTTTGTTTTTCTGTCGGGAGCAAACTAAAACCCTTAAATCTGCAGTTCGCGGCGACCGCACTAGCCGAGCGGTCTTAAGTCCGCATGCTCAAGACCCCACTGTCCTACACCGCAAGTTTCATTAGGCTGTAGATGACAGATGACAGACTCTAACGTTTCTTACCGAAACATTCAAATATACCAATGTCAAGAAAACGGCAGATAATAAATAACATATTCAAACCAACCCTATGCTACCAATGTCAACCTTGGACATTATCCAAATCACAACTACGCAAAATCAGCACCTGCGAGTTGAGATGCTTGAGAAGGTCTGCCAAGTTAACTATACGAGACCGAGTAAGAAATAATGTTATCAGATAGACAATGGGATCAAGACATATATTGAAATGCAGAAGATCAAATTATTCAGCCAACTAGTAAGAATGCAACACCATCAACTACCAGCGGCGCATCAAAAAAGATCTGATACGAGTGCAAGGGGACGTCAAGCGAAGAAAATGGATTGACGACATCAAAGATATTGTAAAATCGCATTCAATGACACTGTCCAGGGCCACTAATCGGACGTTTGAACGTATACTATTCATGCCACTCAACAATTGACAGAAAAAGACCTTGATGATTATGATGATGACTGTAAAATTGTTCTGGGGTAGTCCAGGTGTTTTTTTTTTTGTTTTTGTTAAATTAAATAATCGATATCAATGCTTGCAAAAACTGTGGTGTTCTGGTTTTCTGTTCCTGTCAAATGACAAATTTAATTACATCTAAATGTTTCTTGATGTTCATTTAGTTTAATTTGGAAACACTAAATGTCGCGCGCGTATACCCAATAGTTTGGTTTTCGTTACCTCGTGGTCATTGCGGTTAGTCTGTTTCTGTCTGTGGTGAATTGTGCTGAATTAGTTTCAAGCTAGACTATACGTACATCTCCCGCAGCGAATGGTCAACACATGGGACAAACCAGCTGCAATGCAGTCGATCCTTTTGCATTTACATGAAGCTTTTTTCAAAGTGGCAGATTTAATCTTTGTAACATCTGCGATTCTTCCTATGTAACATCTGTCATTCTTTCTATGAAAAATGTGCTGTTGTTAAGATACCCAGTTACTTAAATGCGTCGACTTGTTTCAGATTGATTCCATACAAACTAGTGAACATAAAATTGTTGAGAAAATCAACTTTGGCTGAGAGATAGTTGTAGGTTGTGGTCTCCGATTTCACGACAGTAGACAGACGACCTCTTTTTGGAGACAATGGCTACGGTCATCAACCACTATGGTCATTGCTGGAAAGGAAAGCAATGTCAAACTATCTTCTTTACAAATGCCGAGAATGTCTGGTTTTGTTCAATAGAGAATCATAGAAACGACTTAAATCGGTGCTCCACCGGAGCTGCCTAGGAGCAGTCATGTGGACCAGGTGACTCCAGACCGTCAACCAGTGACTAAGCGCAAATGATTAACTTTGGCGACAACTGGCAAGATTCAGTGGAAAAGAAGAAGAGGAAGATAGAGAAGTAAATATTCGAATGGCTTTTCGAGAAAAGAATACTGAGGTGATCCACGACACTGGTGATCGTGTGAGATGGCGAAACATGAACGCCTACGCTTATCGGCAAGGTACGTGTTGATGGTGATGATCACAAGGGCATGCGATGTCATGCAATTTTATTTCAAATGGGCACAAGCCAATCAAGTTGTGAACAACGCAAGCGCTGGAAGTGACAGCCATTGAGAAAGCCTGTTAGTAGTAGCGCTGGAAGTGACAGCCATTGAGAAAGCCTGTTAGTAGTAGCGCTGGAAGTGACAGCCATTGAGAAAACCTGTTAGTAGAAGCGCTGGAAGTGACAGCCGTTGAGAAAGCCTGTTAGTAGAAGCGCTGGAAGTGACAGCCATTGAGAAAACCTGTTAGTAGTAGCGCTGGAAGTGACAGCCATTGAGAAAACCTGTTAGTAGAAGCGCTGGAAGTGACAGTCATTGAGAAAGCCTGTTAGTAGAAGCGCTGGAAGTGACAGCCGTTGAGAAAGCCTGTTAGTAGTGGCGCTGGAAGTGACAGCCGTTGAGAAAGCCTGTTAGTAGTGGCGCTGGAAGTGACAGCCATTGAGAAAGCATGTTAGTAGAAGCGCTGGAAGTGACAGCCATTGAGAAAGCCTGTTAGTAGTGGCGCTGGAAGTGACAGCCATTGAGAAAGCCTGTTAGTAGTGGCGCTGACAGGACAGTCATAAAGAACGCCTGTCTGTAGCAATATAAAAAAAACACAAAGTAATGCAGCTTTACATAACAGAAATACGACACACACAGGACGTTGCGGCGACTAGCTTTCATCAGCAAATAAATACATACACAAACCACAACATATAGTCACGGAGAAAACCCTCCGGTAACTACGAGAGTAAGTTAATAAGTAAGTCACACATGGCTGTAGAACAATAACTAAATATGATAACAGCTTGAAACCAGTTTATTTTTATACATACATTGTCCCTTTATTTCTGAATTTAATTTCCACCAACATTGATGCACTTATCCCATCGTTTTATCAGTCCTCCAACACCGGCAGCATAGAACTGCGTGCTTTAATTTCTAAACCACGTTTTCACTTCACATTCAGATTCGGCGTCATTCGCGAAATGTCTCCCGCCAAAGTGTGTTTTCAGTGTTTATGTTGACAAATGTTGTCCCGTAAAGCGGTGCATAGCTGGGTAGAAAAAGTTTCGAGGGCCAGTGAATAAGTAAGTCACACAGTTCTGTGGGATGGCAGGTAAATGAAAACAGAGCGCGCAGTTCTATGCAACGGTTTGGAAGGGGGGGGGGGACTGATAAAACGATGGGATAAGTGCATCAATGTTGGTGGAAATTATGTTGAGAAATAAAGGTACAATGTGTGTATAAAAATAAACTGGTTTCAAGTTGTTATCATATTTAGTTATTTTTCTACAGCCATTTGTGGCTTACTTTTTAACTTTCCCTCGCACATTGAGGCGCGATGTCGGGATGAGAAGAATAAAACCATTTTTTTAAAAAATGAAAGCAATGAAGAGAAAATGAAAATTTTGAAAAAAGAATGTTCCTACTTACCTCAGAATCCGAAGATGTGTATTGCCAGGAATATCACCGTTATCTTTTTATATACACAGCCGAGGGAGTGGGTGTGGGATGATGTCGGGGTGGTGGGTGTAACGGTTCATTGAGTATCCCAGGTACATGAACAACATAAAGAGGGAGGGGGAGGTAGGAAGGTAGGTCAGAAAACTAGCAGCAATAGAGATGTGATGGTTATCTGAGAATGGAAACGGAGGAGTCCCAATGGATGTACTAACAAAGCATGAGTGAGTGCCAGTGAATGGGTTGGCCTAGTGGGCGCATATTAGAGACCAATGAAGTGTGCACCCAAGTATGATGGTGATACTAACAAAAATTATATTACGTGCTCTTTTATGCTGTTATGAGATGAGTCCTAATGTCTGGGTGGACTGATATGTGTGTGTGCACACATACATCTACCCCCATCAACAAACATTCATACAGTAGTATACATACACATGTTCACGGTATATATGAGAAAGGAGAGAGAGAGAGAGAGAGAGAGAGAGAGTGAAAGAGAGCGAGAGAGAGAGCGAGAGAGTGAGAGAAATAGAGCGAGAGAGAGAGCGAAAGAGAGAGAGCGAGAGAGAGAGCGAGAGAGAGAGCGAGAGAGAAAGCGAAAGATAGTGAGAGAGAGAGCGAGAGAGAAAGCGAAAGATAGCGAGAGAGAGAGCGAGAGAGCGAGAGAAATAGAGTGAGAGAGAGAGCGAAAGAGAGAGAGCGAGAGAGAGAGAGCGAGAGAGAGAGCGAGAGAGAAAGCGAAAGATAGCGAGAGAGAGAGCGAGAGAGAGAGAGTGAGAGAGAGAGAGAGAAAGAGAGAGCGAGAGAAAAGAGAGAGAGAGTGAGAGAGAGAGTGAGAGAGAGAGTGAGAGAGAGAGAGAGAGAGATAGAGAGAGAGAGAGAGAGAGAGAGAGAGAGAGAGAGAGAGAGAGAGGGAGAGCGTAATTTTCACGTAGTTGTGTCATGTGTGTTTGTTTGTTCTGTGCTGACGAAGGCTTTAACCACAACGTCCATTTCGTTACTTGTAATCGTGTTCTAGTCAAGCTCACAATCTACTTCTCGTCTTCCGGCGATTCACTCAGTGATGTATAACAGGAACGCCGAGATTGTATTTCGTGGCGAAGTGGTCAAAACGTTTGCCTCTGAAGGTTGTGGGTTCGATTCCGGGCTACGTCTTTCGGTTCACGAGTTCATTTTTTTCCCCCGGAGAATCCATGGGGGGGGGGGGGTCGTCGCCGGAGCTTCGGAGTTCGTGCTTCTATGTTTGTATGTCTTTCTATCTATCTCTCTATATCTCTCTGTGTCTCTTTTTTCTTTCTCCCTCCCCCTTCTCTCTCTCTCTCTCTCTCTCTCTCTCTCTCTCTCTCTCTCTCTCTCTCTCTCTCTCTCTCTTTCTATCTCTGTGTGTGTGCATGCTATTTAATTGACAATATACAAGTAACAAGCAAAACACATTCACTCACACACACACAAACACACATGTTGCTTGCCTGTGTTTGTGTCTTTGTATGTCTGTCTGTTTCACTCTCTCTGTCTGTCTCCCACTCTGCGCGCACGCACACATAAATTCTGTACTCTTGTATTAAAATCGTCCATTTTTAGCAAAATTAATTATCATTCCCAAAGACACTTGATTAATTACCCATGTCAGCTTGTCCTGACCCAGGTATTTCCATTAGTGGCCCATGTGGTCACTGTTTGTCGTCCCGCCTCACGGGCTATATAAGGCCCTGGAAGATGTCGGAGGCTGGTGAAATCAGTCAAGTTCCAGTTAGCAAGACTTCCGCGGGCGGATACTCAAGTCTTGGAGCTGAAGTACTTGTTTACTTTTTGGTTCATCCCAAATTTTACAGACAGGATCACCACCAATTGAAACGAACACTGAAACAGAACTGTCTCAAATTCTGGTAAGTGTTTCAGTTTAAACAGTTAAATGTTTGTCCTTTACATAATATTGCAATCAACCCCAATATTTACACGATGTTTGTGATTTACTAGGCAAATTTAGTTCAGCAGATTTCCGTTGCTTTCTGAACGGCCGACAGTCTCAATCTTTCGAAATCAACGCAAAGCGGTTTATTTCCAAATATTCCTCGGCTGATTTTGAAGCCTTGACTCATTACATTGGTCTTCACAGATATTCGGTGCCTTAAATTTCATAGATGTTCTTGGATAATTGTGTGTTGCTGATTCCAAAAATGTCATCGGATTTTTCTTTATCAGCTCTAGTTTTTGATATAACTGAGAATGACCTTCTTAGTAGGGTAATTGTTACGTACAAGCCTAGAGTTAGTTAGGTGCCATAAGTGGCATTTTGATTGTAATCTGTATTCATATTATATGTAATTACTTTGCATTTGTTGCCTTCATATAAAACACCAAAAATGTATTTAAACTTTATCACTAGCATTTTGTTTGCGGTGTTGCGGAGTTCGTTCACTGAGCTGAGTTTCTCCGAACTTGAGTTATGAGTAGAACGGAGCACTTATGGGTTACACCCGTGTGCTGGAAAGTTGATCCGTTTACTAAACTAAACTAGCATTTTTTTAAAATATGTAGTCACCACACTAAAAGCTTCTATTCGAGAACTTCCTGGAATGTGATATGGCCGGACAGTCATGCTTAAGGGTCCAACAGTAATCTATCATCATGTGGGCATCTTAAAATCCCTGGTATCTCTCTTCCATTGTTTGTATATCTTAGTGAAATCTTTCACTTTGCTCCTCACTAAAGTCGCCATGATTCTCGGGAACGAAATGTAAATGGTTATGGGGCTAGTGTAATTTTATGTTCTTGTTGCATCTAAGCTTACAAAACTCTACAGCATGATTTCAACTAATTCAGAATAATTGTCTGCTTTAAAGTTACCCAAAAAGTTTTTCACAATTAAAACAAATGATGACCAGGCTTTGAACTCTGATATGTTCATCGAATCAATTTAATTTGGATCGTTTATTATCTTTCTAATTTGAGATCCATCAAAAATTCAACTGTAAGTTTTTCTAAGCTCAGTTCCGAAATCTGTCTGCATAAATAATTAAAACAGGTGCCATCTTTGTTAAGTGCCTTAACAAATTGCTTCATCAAGCCAAGCTGTATATGTAATGGTGGCAGTAGAACTCTTTTATCGATCAATGAGATACTTTTTGACAATATTTTCTTCTCCAACTTTAAATTCATCCTTCAAACGCCACTTTTTCTGTGTCCAGTGCGTATCTTTTGCCCTGTTATCCCGCAAACACATAAAGCATGGGTATTTGGTGAATCCCCTTTGCTGTCCAAGCTAAAAGTTCATCATTTTAAGATCTACATAAATCATCCAGTTATGTTCTAAATACTTCAATTTTTTTCATAACTGTGCTAATTGTAGCATACTCCTCTGTCATAGTAGCAGAATGGACAATTGGAATTGAGCCATATATGTTACCCATTGTGTAAGAGAACACCATTCAAACTTCTTTTAGAGCTGTCGATGAAAAGTCGCCACTCATCTGGTGTATAACTTACACACATTTCGCTTACAAAATCCCCTACATCAGTGATGTCTTTACAAAAGAATGTGAGAAAACCTTGCTCTCTGCTGCGATAAAATGTAACCTTTGTTTCAGCAGTCATAATTTTTCTTTCTTTCAATCTTGAAGCCAGCAGTTCTGAAGATTCCTTGGAGAGATATAGATCTCGGATTACATCATTCAATTCAATCATTGGTCGAAGCG
Source organism: Cepaea nemoralis (assembly GCA_014155875.1). Taxonomy (NCBI): domain Eukaryota; kingdom Metazoa; phylum Mollusca; class Gastropoda; order Stylommatophora; family Helicidae; genus Cepaea; species Cepaea nemoralis. The sequence goes on along the minus strand of JACEFZ010027892.1, from coordinate 209,639 downwards.
TTGAGCAACTGGAAAATCATCTTCTAAATAATTATCAGTGTCACTTGTCGTTCACCACTGTTACTTCCTCTTCCAGTGGATCGGAAATCTGACTGAAAGATGAAATTGGTATGCGATCTCCGCATGGAACAAATCGTGTAGCAGAATCTAAATCCGGATATTTCAATATTTTTTTTCATTAAATGCCTTAATATTACCAACACAGAAATAACAGTCATCATAGGGGTTCTAGAGCTCTGTCCAAACCATTGGAATTCCAAATTTTGCAAGGGACTAGATAGCAATACTTTTTTTTCCAGAGCATTATATAAAAAATAATGTAATAATAGTAATTAAATACACAAATGCACGTATCAGCTATTCTAGAGAGGCTATTAAAATTATGTACCGCCAACATACAATTCAACTTTCTAAACAAGTCATACAGCCAAATTGACAGAGTGGCCATGGGGAGCCCGCTTGGACCTATTCTAGCGGATATCTTCATGGCACACTTAGAAGAAAAGAGATCCTCAGACATCAATAACTTGGCCTTCTACCGTCATTACGTGGACGATATACTAACTATCACCACAGACGAGCTACAAGCAACGTCGTTCCAGGCCACAATGAACGGGGCACATAAAAACATCTCTCTATCTATGGAACACGAACACAACGAAGCGTTGCCGTTTCTTGATATCCTAATGAGACGTAGAGCAGACGGCACAATTCAAAGATCGGTATACCGTAAAGAAACATGGACTGGCCAATACTTAGATTTTCAGAGCTTCGCACCTGTCCAGTACAAACGGGGCTTAGTACGGACCCTGTTTGACCGTGCTAGGAAGATATGCACCCAGGACACACTGACAGAAGAATTTTAAACTCTGAAGAATGCCTTAAACCTGAATGGGTACTCCACGGGATTTATAAAGCGCCACTGCCAACAGCCAAAACCGAAACCAGAAGTAGCTACAGTCCCTAAACTCAAGGTATTCATCCAGCTAACCTTTCGAGGAGATGACGTAATGCAAAGTCTGCGGGACCGGCTCATCACAGCAGTCGGGCGAATATTCTGTGCTGCAACTCCAGTCATCAGGTATAGAACAATATATCTTATATATATATATATATATATATATATATATATATATATATATATATATATATATATATATATATATATATATCAATATAGAACTTCATCAGTCACGAGACATGTGCTCGAGAGCGGTCACGTGGTTGAAAGAGAGAGTGCCTTCCGTGTGTTGTTCAACACACAAAGTAGTCGATTGTTAAAGTTTGCTGAAGCTATTCTAATCAACTTTCGTAAGCCGTCCTTGTGCAAGCAGAAAGACATGTTAGTCAGTTTAAAATTACCGTGGTAGACAATCGACATTACTGTGCAAACATGTGTATATTTCAGTTTGAAGGATTTATCTAATTAATTCTCTTTACGTTGTCTGATTTCTGCAGTATGTACCTGACGAGATGCAGCGAAATATGCCAGGCAATAAATCGTGCAATCTATTGTTTGTGTCTTCGTTATTCAAATGCACGTATCTCAAAAACCAGAGCTGCTACAGACAAATAGATGTTATATTTTGATTTAGCAGGCCGCATATATGCAAAATCAGATGTAATATGTTTGGCACGAAAAGATATTTTTTCGGGTAAGGTTGTGTTATGTAATCACTCGTGAAACGCGTTCTCTGTCCCCAAGGCATAGCGCTGGCTAGGAGCTTAAAATTACAATGTATTTAACTGTGATCTGTTATAGATCTAGGTCTGTACGTTTGTATGGCAATGTATTTAACTGTGATCTGTTATAGATCTAGGTCTGTACGTTTGTATGGCAATGTATTTAACTGTGATAAGTTATAGATCTAGGTCTGTACGTTTGTATGGCAATGTATTTAACTGTGATCTGTTATACATCTCGGTCTATGCTTTTGTTTGGCAATGTATTTAACTGTGATCAGTTATAGATCTGGATCTATGAGATTGTAGATCACACATCACTATCATCATCAAGTGCTTGGCCGACTGGTGTGATTGATCACGCTTCTCCACTCTTGTGGTCTCCAACTGCATGTATCAGTTTTGGGGCTGACGTTCTTCTGTTGCGCTGTCAAGAATCATTTTCTCGTTATCTTCCGCTATTTCTATTTCCAGTTGTTACAACATTAATAGGTAACTGCCAGTGGTGACGGCAAGAATGGAGTGGGCAGTAGACAAGTTTGCCAGTGAAAAGTGACAAAGAAAAAGGAGGTCGAAGAGCACCAGCAGCAGAAGAAGACTAACAAGAAGAGGCAGCAGCAGAATGAGGTGATGATCAACAATAAAAAAAAACAAGTATCAATACCTTATAGTTTACTAAATGATGTTGCCTGTCTCCCTAGCCTAGGGATTAACGTCTTTCACCGTAATCCCGTATATCCACGTGAGGAACGTAACCTACGCGAGAATCGGTAGCGGTTCTCGCCACGTTGGTAACTTATGGGGTATGTGAGCCGGTCGCTCAGAAAACAATGGCAAACTACTGAGCGTAATCTTGCCAAGAAATCAACAATCAGCTGAAAGATGCTGATGTTGACAGCAATGTCCTGTAAAAGATATGCGGAAAAAAACATGATGTTACTCTTGTGCTGAATCAATAAGAAAATACGTTGTTTATATGTTTTATGTATATGTGGTTTGCAAGTGTTTAATTCATGAAATTATTCTTTACTATTGCAGAAATTAGCATCGTCTGCTCGTCATAAATTCAATTTTCAAGCTCCAAGAATGTCAATTCAGATTCCAGGTAAAGCGTGTCCCTGGGGTGAAAAATCGCGTCCTTCCCCAACTCTTTAAGTCTTGACTTCGCCAATACAGTTGCCTGTTTGCCATGACATCACCAATAAGTTGCCTGTTTGCCAAGGCTTCACCTATACAGGTGCCTATTTGCCATGACTTAAACTACGCTAATAGTCTCTATAATTTAAAATACAATAACATGTCTTGAACAGAAATATTAGCCTTAATTTTAAAACGTCAGTTTTATCTTGTCTTTATAATATGGACGAGACAGGAACACTGAGCTGATCCACGACTCTGGTGATCGAGTGAAATGGCGAATCATGACCGCCCACGCTTTCCCGCATGGCACATGATTGATTGATTGATAATATTTAGACTTTCATGTTGGAATTTCCCTGGCACGGCATGTCGGGTTTCGAGTTTCTAATAATAATTTATCTACAAATTAGTGATACGAACTGCTGTACTGAGACGGAGAACTGTGCTAATATAAGAAATATAAAATCCTGATACCCATACAATGGTTAGATATGAATTATGGCCATATTCCATAGTTGTGGGTTCATGTGGATAATTGAACCTAGCTAATGAAGACAGAGTATTTTGGGCTACCTAGATGGTCATGCGTCAAAGTCTATTTGTTTCTGCAGCGAAGCACTGTCGTCATATGGAGATGACAGGTTCGAATCCCGGTAGATAACTATAGCATTCAATTTGTATGTTGTAGATTGCGTTCTCTACTCACTACTACTTTCTTCTAATTCCATGAGCGCCAAAAACAGTACAATCAATCAATCAATCATGTGCCATGCCGGAAAGCTTGGGCGGTCATGACTCGCCATTTCACTGGATCACCAGCGTCGTAGATCAGTTCAGTGTTCCTGTCTCGACCATGCCATGTGGCCAAGCCGTCAAGGTATATTTTACTCAATGTTTCTTTCGGTCTGTTCCCTCGATCTTACCAGTTGTCACCAAGTTCTCCAATCCATTTCTTCTCATAACATGCCCAAAAAATTTTGACTGTCTACGTCTAATGTCTCTAATCAGTTTACGATCTTCATTTGTTTCTTGAAGAACTTGTTCATTGGTCTTTCTGGCTGTCCATGGCATTCTTTGCATTTTCCTCAGAAACCACATTTCTACAGCCATCACATGTTTTTCAGCCTGACTGCTCATTGTCCAAGCTTCACATCCATATAAGAGCACAGGTTCTATGTAGCATCTCAACACTCTTGGGTGCCGCTTCACTACATTTACGGTAAGGGGCAGTACGAGGCACTAATTAACAAGGCATCGTTATTCCGTATGACACTCCGAACATCTACATGCGTATATAAATACTAGCTGACCCGGCCCGGCTTCGCCCAGTCCCTTGTGGGGAGCATCTCATTTAATTCATATAAGTAGTCATATAAGTTCTCGTTCCCGTTACCGACTGTCTGTCTGTCTGACCCGGCCCGGCTGTAGCAGAATGAATATCTTATTAGTATCAGCTAGGTGTGCAAGCCTACAGCACGCTTGAGCATCAAGATAGAACAGCTAGAAGGATGCTCAAGTCGTGACGTAGCTTGTTGTTGGGGTTAGTGAGTAAACACCAAGGGCGAGAGAAGAGAAGTCAACATCGCATTTGATTGTATTGAGATTTTGTATCAATCATCACAAATAAAGCCTGTTCTACAATAATCTAACTGAACTTGTTGATCCACTGTATACACGTATTGTTACAGGTGGATTAAATGGAGCCGCACACAGGATTCGATTTTACTTGGATGTCGCGGGTACAATGTGAAGTAAGAAAGTCACTCTTGATGTCAGTCTATAGTATTTGAGTTTCTCTTGAAAATTTTAGATACTCATCTAAACAAAAAGTTCCATCGGACCATTTTTAATCGAGTAAGAAAGTCAAAATTTCAACATTTTTCGGACACTATCAAAATAAAAGGCATATATATCAAGACTGTGAATAGAGCCATCTACGTAACATGGTTGCCTATGGAGTGTTGATAAGCTGTTCTCATCATAACTATTTGAAGTAACGGGATTCTTGTCAAAAATATTATAAAGTTTGACCTGCCAGTATTTCAACCGTTGGTAACCTTGCATTGTGTTCGAAGGTCAGCCAGTCACATGCTAAGATTTGTCCAGGTCCAGGAGAAAAGAAATCTCAAAACGGATATAAACAACTTGAATTAAATGGAAATGTTGTTCTAAGAGAGCGGTTATCTTCTTTGTATCAAGATTACTCAGAGCAAACTCAAAGCCGTTATGTTCATTGAATCGTGACCTTGGGTGCCTAAAGAATTAAGCCAATTGCTCCTTTGGTTGGAAAGTACGAAGAAATTTCACTCGTGGTTGCTCTAATAAATCAGAATGTTTTTCAACAAAAGCGAATATATCGATAGGGAACCCTCGGAAGTGGTTGGGCAAACTGGGTTGCTGACCTGCTGAAGAGGGGACCCAAATTCAAATCGCTTTATTGAGCTAAACCAGTTTTCAAGACGTCGCCTAGATGTGCCCTGTTATCGGGTGAAGAGAAATATCAAGTCTGGTAGGGGCTCAACCTGGAGCTGAAAGTGAAAGTGGCGAAACCTGAGACGTTAGAAGAAGGACATCATTGAAGTCACGTTATCGGTTGGATGGCCAATAAGTGAAACGAACTCCAGACGTTTGGGTGACGAGGAAAACTTTCAACGAACATACGTAAATCCACGCTTCTCTTGGATCAAGATGGTAATTTATTAAAATGTAACTGCTAAGAGAACGTTTTTTTAATAGGACCATTTAGATAAGTCGTTATAAATGTAAATTTGATTGTATAAGTGTATGGTAAAATATTTCAGCATGGCAGAAGAAGGTTCACTGGCACAAGTGTTGACTGGGGTAGGAACGGTAATAGGGAAACTCAACACAGTCATGAAACAACAAGGAATGGCAGCTGAAATTGTTAAATTTAGCGGACAGGCGAAAGATTTTAAGAAGTGGATAACTTCAATAGAGAAGTATGCATATTTGGTGTCAGCATCAGATGAAGAGAAAATGAAACTTGCTTATCAGGCAGCAACAGAACCGGTTTCTGATCATATTAGAAGAAAATTAGAGTCTAGGGTGGATGAGACATGGGAGCAGTTCAAGGATGATTTAGCTCATAAATACGCTGAAATAACGGACCCACAACATGCGTTTTCGGTGTTGAGATAGTCCAAACAAAACACTGGAGAGACTGTACAATTATTCAGCGATAGGTTGATTAACCTGGCTGAAGAAGCATTCCTAGGACAGAACGTACGAGGAGCAAGAGGTGGAGCGGATGTTGGTCGGGATTTTTGTAGATGGTATAAAGTCAGATGGACTGAAATTTAAGCTGATGAGGGAAAATCCTGAGAGATTATCACAAGCTGTAGATATAGCAGTACAAGAGGATAACTTGAGACGTAGATTTAGGTTGAGAGTAGGACGAGAAATAGGTACCTAGTCGAGAAGATAGAATTGAAGAGCCTATGGAGATAGGACAAACAAGGTTCGGATGGAATAGGAGAGGAAGTATACAGACAATACAAGGTAGTAATAGAAATGCTTATGATGGAAGAAGACAAATGAGATATCCTACAAGTGAGACGGTAGGTAACACAAATAACACAAATATAGTCTGTTGGTCTTGTGGTCAACGTGGACACATTTTCGCTTTTGTGGTAACAGGCGTGTCCAGTCGAATACACAAAGTAGAAATGGCAATAGCAGATTAAATAGGAATGTTGAAGAGAGACACAGAAGTTTTACAAGTACAAGAACACAGGAAAACCGGCACCCTACCTATTAAATAGGACCTGTGGTAGGAGGGAAAATAACAAGGTCCCAAGATTTAAAGAATATTTTAATAACAGGTATAGCAGGACGAGTAGAGAATGCTCTCAATTAGATGAAATCAAACAGTTCACAGTGAATACAACAGATCCCAGCTCATGTATAATAGAAATAGGGAAGTATAGAGTTCGTACATTAATTGATTCGGGAGCTCAGGTTAGTGTGATCAAAGAAAGTTTTCTATACAAAATAATGAGAAATTGCAAAATATTCAGAAGTTATAATAATCTTCACTCTGTTACAGGACAGAATTTACAGGTAATTGGACAAACAATAATGAATTTTAAGTTAGGAGGGATCAACGTAAGACATCTTTTTCATATAGTGAAAGATTTAAATAGAAATATGCTCATAGGAAGAGATTTTCTAATAAAAAATGGTGTAAGACTTATGTTTGATCTACATAAATTAAAATTCAAGGACGTGTACGTTGATTTAGAAGAAGACATGCACATTTCATCACTGGTTAGAGTTAAAATGTCTACGACGTTAAAACCACAGACGGTTAATTTGATACAGGCAAAGGTAAAAAGAAATCCGTATTATGAAGTAGGACACATAGTTAGAATCACTGAATTGCAAAGGGAGGTAATTGATGAGCCTGGTCTAGAAGTTCCGGATGGAATAATATCATTAGATAAACACTTAACTTTTCCAGTAATGATTATTAACAACACAGGTAGAGAAATTAAATTATACAGAGGATGTGTAATAGCCAAAGTAGATCATAACATTAATTACATATTATCAACAGATAGAGTAGAAATGCCGGGAATAAATTATTCAGAAACAAAGTATTTGGGGTATTTTATTAATAGAGACGGAATCAAACCAGACCAAGAAAAAGTAAAGGTTATTAAAGAACTAGCTCCTCCAACTAATGTAAAAGAATTTCGTGCTTTTATCGGAACCTGTGGGTATTATAGGCGTTTCATTCCAGGGTTCTCAAAAATAGCAGAGCCTATTACTAACTTAACTGGCAAATATGCTAGGTTTAAATGGGATGATGAATGTCAAAAAGCGTTCGAGTTTTTAAAAAATAGCTTAACAGTAGTGCCACTATTGATATATCCAGATTTGAATAAACAGCTAATATTATATACAGATGCTTCAGATAATGCTATAGGAGCGTGTTTGGTTCAACCATATGAAGGAAAAGAATCTGGAATACCAGGGGTTAAAAATGAAAGGCCAATCTATTTCTTATCTCATAAACTTAGCAGATCCCAGCGGAAATGGTCTACTATTAAGAAGGAGGCTTATGCTATTTATTATGCTCTTCAGCAACTTAACTACTATCTACATAACGCAAATTTCATTATTAGAACTGACCACATGCCTTTAAAATCTTTGTTAGAAGCTCCAGTGCAGAACAGAAAAATACAGACATGGGCGTTGAATCTACAGGGATACAATACAAGAATAGAATACATACCAGGTAGGAACAACACATGCGCTGATTTATTGTCTAGAATTCCGTACCCACAGTCATCAGGGAACACGGAAGACGAAGCTGAACTGGAGATAGACGATCGAAACTGGCAAGTAAATATATTAGATTCTGCCATAATAAATAGAGAAGATTTTGAGAGCTTACCGTCGGATCAAGAGTCTGAACCTAGAGCAGAAGACCCACATTTAGCACAATTTAATATGAAAGAAGAACACGAATTGGATCCAAAAGTTGTAGAAATAAAACAGAAATTAAAAGAAACGGATGAGAATAAGTATAAGAAGAATTATTTAGTGTTACAAGATGATGACCAGTTATATTACATGAATGAAAGAAACGAACAATTAAGAAAATATATTCCAAAACATTTGGAAAGTGAAGTTTTAAAAGCATATCATGATAAGAATGGTCATCTAGGTCGTGATAAATTAGTGAAAGCACTCACGAATAAATATTATTGGCCGAATTTATTTAAAACTGCTTGTAAATATGTCGATACTTGTGAAAGATGCAGATTAAGGAATATGAAAACAATTAAGTGTCCTTTACAAGATACAGATATTCCTCAGTTTCCTATGCAAAAGGTTAGTTTAGATATATCAGGTCCCCACCCTAGAACACTATCGGGGAATGTATATCTAATACATATAGTGGATGTCTACAGTCTCTGGCCGGAAATCTATGCAATCCCAGACAAAAGCGCAGATACTATCATTAATATCTTTTTACAGGAATTCATACCAAGGTTTGGTTGCCCACAGATTGTACTTACGGATAATGGTACAGAATTTGTGAATAAGAAATTTGAAAAGTTATTAAAAGATTTGAATATAAGACATATAAAGACCTCATACTATAGACCTTCTTCAAATGCTAAGAACGAAAGACAACATAGGACATTGTACGTTGTTATAGCAAAGATTGTCGACGAACATGAAAAAGATTGGGATTTATTCCTAGGACCTGCACTTAGCGCTATACGCACAAATCAAAATGAGAGCACGGGGTTTTCACCATTTTATTTAATACACGGGAGAGAGCCAATACTACCCATAGATAATCTGTTAAAACCAAGACGTAAATATATGGGGGAAGACTTTCAAGAGGTCATCATACAAGAAATGCATAAAGCACATGTAAGATTAATGAATAATATAATTAAAGCTAGAGAAAGACAGAAAAAGTACAGAAACGTGAATACAAAATTACAGGAATTCAAAGTAGGTGATAGAGTTTATTATAAGAAGCATAGAAGGAACTCTAAGTGTGATGCTCGTTTGGTTCCAGGTTATTACATTTTAGAAAAGCTAGGAAATGTTTCGTACAGTATAAAGAACCAGATCACGGGACATATAGCAAGGGCACACGTAGAGCACTTAAGAAGAGATAGTGATGATAAGGGAAATAATAATTATAATAATTATTATTATTCAGACACCGGATACTTAGATGAACAAGTCGTCAGAAGAGCTACAATACCCCCAGATTTTAGAAAAGATCCAACACAAAGTCAATTAGTAACAACTCCAGTTTGTGATGATACTCAAGAACAGACAATACCAAAAACGATAGAAGAAAAAAATATGAATCAGGGTTATTATGATAGTGCAGAATCTATGGAAGAAGAGATAGGTGCTACATTTAAAAATACTAGACAAGCAGTGAAAAGGAGAATAGAGAGACAAAGGGAAAAAGAAGTGAATAGACAGAGAAGAATTAGAGATTATTCATCAAGCGGCGAGGATATGCCTCTACTAGAAAGGTCGTTAAGAAATAATGATAGACAAATTAGATGGGATATTGAACGAAAGAAATTAGTGGCTGCTAGCGAGAGACATACAGATGAAGAAGAGGAAATGGATGAAAAGTCAGAATCAAATAGTAGTATGGAAGAAACTAATACGTTATACGAAGAAGAAGATATTGATGTGGAGATAGCACTTATTCAAAGGAACTTGGAGTTATTGAAGAAATGGAAACGTAGGAGATAAATTGATAGAAAATACTGCAGATAGCAAGATATAAATTTCATGATTTAAAAAGGAAAGAGATACTTGATGATGTATAAGACACATTGGTCATAGAAAAGAGTTCTATTGATACTTGAGGAGTAGACATATTTAGGTATTAAGATAACTAATATGGATGTAAATTCGAGTGAAACATATATTTTTTATTCTGTAATTTTATTGACGATTGATTTTAGGTTTTGACTTCTTGAGTTTTCTTAAATAGATAAATAAGTTATTGTTAGTCCATAAAAGAGACTAACAATAGATTAGGATGTATGTTATATTATTTTAATTTATGTTTTTCTTTGAATGAGTTAATACCTTTAATTGATATGAGGGGAAACATAAATGATGTATAAAAACTTGGGGGGTATGATGTCCTGTTGTGATTTTATTTCGCTTCACTCATAATTTAACTGAATTTTCTTGTATGTTGAATAGTAATTACCTTGTTTATATATATGTTAGAAATTAGTTAAGTTAAGTTTAATTCACATGGTTTTGTCTAGAATAAAGGCAATACATGGGGTTTTATTTAGGACCCTTCGTTCAGAAAATAGTAATAAACTACTGAGGACTAGTAGAGAGACACATTATCTTGGTGAATAATATGTTCATGAGTATATTCTATTGCTGTGATAATCAGCATAAAGAGGTTGATATGGCTGTGAAGTAGTAGAAACATATGCCGGGGATGGTTATGGGAAATTTAAAATAGGAGCTGCATTAAAGTCAGCATTAATTGAAGATATATGGATTGGATACCATATTATGAGTAATGATATGATAGTTGGTTAATAGAGAATAGATAAAAAGGGGGCTGTGAATGGCAGCATATAAGGTTGGGTATATAGAATAGATAAACAAGGAGGCGTACCATGGGATATGAGGGGGCAAAATGTAGGAGCTGTGAAAAAACAGCGTTAATTAATTTGAAATGTTCATGGAATATGAACATTGGTTCGTGGTTGAAGGTGAGATAAGTGAAATATAGACAAGGTTGTGGATGGCAATATATGGCAATATAAATGTTGAGTATATAAAAGAAAACTTAGATCAACTTAATTTATAGTGAACAGAGATGCATTTCATAAGATATATTTTAAAAAACTGTTTACAAAAGTTTTTTCGTTGGCAAGAGAGGTAAATGTGATTCTGTTGACTATTTTCTTATACTTTTCATAAATTTGGGTGCGCACCCTTTCCTTAAACCCTTTTCTTTACCCCTTCTTTACTTTTTCTAACTACATTTTTTCTGTCTATCCTGTGTGGTGAAAGAGTGAGAGATTTCATAATGTCAACGGTACGATAACGATTGATATGAGACGTTCTTATGATATATATATATTTTGTAAAGAAACTTTGAAGAGCCAGGAACGAAGAAGAAGTTCATAGTGGTTTACTATGTGACAGGGGGAAGAGTTACAAATAGAATATTTACCTAAAATAGAGTTAGTTTGGGGCGGCTTAGAGAAATTATGGGAGGTAAGGAGAGAAGATGTAGGATAATAGGGGTTAGGAATAAAGACTTTTGAAGAAGAAAAGTCTTTTAAAAAGACAGGGAGGTGTAGCAGAATGAATATCTTATTAGTATCAGCTAGGTGTGCAAGCCTACAGCACGCTTGAGCATCAAGATAGAACAGCTAGAAGGATGCTCAAGTCGTGACGTAGCTTGTTGTTGGGGTTAGTGAGTAAACACCAAGGGCGAGAGAAGAGAAGTCAACATCGCATTTAATTGTATTGAGATGTTGTATCAACCATCGCAAATAAAGCCTATTCTACAATAATCTAACTGAACTTGTTGATCCACTGTATACACGTATTGTTACACGGCATCGCCCAGCTCCTGGTGTGGAGCATCTCATTTAATTCATATAAGTAGTCATATAAGTTCCCGTTCCCGACTGTCTATCTGTCTGTCTGTCTGTCTATCTGTCTGTCTATCTGTCTGCCTGACCCTGCCCGGCTTCGCCCAGACCCTGATGGGAGCATCTCATTTAATTCATATAGTAGTCATATAAGTTCCCGTTCCCGTCTGTCTGTCTGTCTGTCTGTCTGTCTGTCTCTCCCTCCCTCTCTGTCTGTCTGTCTGTCTGTCTGTCTGTCTGCCTGTCTGTCTAATCATTTATTGGTTGAAGTTAGAACAACCTAGATAAACGAAGATCAACTTACAAAAAGCATTAGAAAGAGCACTTGAAAGGTCTTTACATCTTCCCCAACAATTAACTTGGGTAAATGGAGCGGCGGCAGCAGCAGCAGCAGAAGAAGAAAAAGGAGGAGTAGGAGCTGGGAGGAGGAAGAGGGAGGAGGAGGGAGGAAGAGATAGGTGGAGAGAGGAGGAGGAGGGAAGAGGAGGGAGGAGTAGGAGTAGGGAGGAATAGGAGGGAGGAGGAGGGATTAAGAGGAAGAGAGAGGAGAAGAGAGGAGGAGGAGGGAGGAGGAGGGAGGAGGAGGAAGGAGGAGGGAGGAGGTAGAGGGAGGAGGAGAGAGGAGGGCGAGGAGGTAGGAGGAGGAAGAGGGAGGAGGAGGGAGGAGGGGGAGGAGGAGGGAAAATGAGGAGGGAGGAGGAGGAAGAGGGAGGAGGGATGTGGAGGGAGGAGGAGGAGGGGGGAGGAGGTAGAGGGAGGAGGAGGAGGGAGGAGGAGAGAGGATGAGGAGGGAGGAGGAGAAGGGAGGAGGAGGGATGAGGAGAGAGGAGGAGAGGGATGAGGAGGGAGGAGGAGAGGGAGGAGGAGGGAGGAGTAAGAGGAGGAGGAGGTAGGTGGAGGAGGGAGACAAAGGGAGGAGAAGGAGGAGGAGGGAGGAGGAGGGATGAGGGGGAGGACGTAGGAGGAGGGAGGAGGAGGAGAAGGGAGGAGGAAGGAAGCGGAGTGATTAGGAGGAGGGAGGAGGGCGAGGAGGTAGGAGGAGGAAGAGGGAGGAGGAGGAAGGAGAAGGAGGAGAAGGAGGGAGGAGAAGAACGCAGGAGGAGGAGGGGGAGGAGGAGGAGGAGGAGGAAGAGGGAGGAGGAGGATGGATGTGGAGGGAGGAGGTGGGAGGAGGTAGAGGGAGGAGGAGAGAGGATGAGGAGGGAGGAGGAGAAGGGAGGAGGAGGGATGAGGAGGAGGGAGGAGGAGGGAGGAAGGGGAGGAGGGAGGAGGGATGAGGGGGAGGACGTAGAATTAGAAGGAGGGAGGAGGAGGGAGTGGGAGGAGAGCGGAGGAGAAGGGAGGAGGAAGGAAGAGGAGTGATTAGGAGGAGGGCGAGGAGGTAGGAGGAAGAGGGAGGAGGAGGGAGGAGGAAGGAGGAGGAGAAAGAGGGAGGAGGAGGAGGGAGGAGGGGGGGAAGAGGAAGAGGGTAGAAGGAGGAGGAGGGGAGAGGAGGAGGAGGATTTTAACGCATATGCCTGTACATAACTGCAGCGAAAAGGTGGGCCTGTCTATCTATCTGACCCGGCGTGGCTTCGCCCAGCTCCAGGCGGGTAGCGTCTCATTAAATTCATACAACAAAAAAAGTAACTTAAAAGAATTTCCTTCCACACACCATCCATTATTTTTAATGAAAACTCTTTCTAATCACCTGCATGACTACAATAACTTCTTAAGCATAAAAAGATGAGTTACAATGTTATGCATTGTGCATTATTTTTATGAAAACTTTGAAAATGCCTTAAAGATTGTATCATTATTTATTATAACTCATATGCCGGTACATAACTATGGACAAAGAGTTTATAAATCTTTGAAAACGATGCAACAATATGACTATAAGTTATACAGAAAAGTTATTAAAAGTTATGCCCCTTGAAATAACTTTTACAGAGTTAGATCCCCTCGCTGTATATAAATTATAATGAAAAATGGAAAATTAAATAATATTCAGTAAGCAGCCGATTTCACACTTAAAAAATATGACAGTTGGCTGCGCTGGAATATTTTCATCTCAATCGGATGGGCCGTTCGCGAGCGCATAAAGGACATACGGACATACAGACAGACGGAGATCGCTTTTTATATATAAGACTAGCTGACCCGGCCCGGCTTCGCCCAGGCCCTGGAGGGGATCTATCTATCTATCAGTCTGTCTGTCTGCTTGTTTGTCTGCCTGTCTGGCTGACCCGGCCCGGCTTCACCCAGTCCCTGGTGGGGAGCATCTCATTTAATTCATATAAGTAGTCATATAAGCTGTCCCGTTCCCGACTATCTGTCTGTCTGTCTGTCTATCTGTCTGTCTGACCGGGCCTGGCTTCACCCAGTCCCTGGTGGGGAGCATCTCATTTAATTCATATACGTAGTCATATATTATAAGCTCTCCCGTTCCCGACTATCTGTTTGTCTGTCTGTCTGTCTGTCCCGGCCCGGCTTCACCCAGTCCCTGGTGGGGAGCATCTAATTTAATTCATATACGTAGTCATATAAGCTCTCCCGTTCCCGACTGTCTGTCTGTCTATCTGTCTGTCTGACCCGGCTTCATCCAGTCCCTGGTGGGGAGCATGTCATTTAATTCATATAAGTAGTCAATCCACGGCTCCACACCTTCAACCCCACTGGATGAATTGAATGGTCATCATCATTCTTGATGGACAAACAACAAACAACAAACAAACATAAGTAGTCAAATAAGCTTCCGTTCCCGACTATCTGTCTATCTATCTGACCCGGCGTGGTTTCGCCCAGCTCCTGGCGCACAGTAACTTATAAGAATGTCCTTCCACACACCATTCAATGAAAACTGTAGAAAAAGATGGGTTACAATTATTATGCATTATGCATTATTTTTATGCAAACTTTGAAAATGCCTTAAAGATTATATCATTCTTTATTATAACTTATATGCCTGAAAATAACTATAGACAAAGAGTTTAACAATAGTGCAAGTAAGTCCAACAATATGACTATAAAGTAAATAGAAATGTTATTAAAAGTTATGCCCCTTGAAATAACTTTATAGAGTGAAGTCCCCCTGCTATATAGACATTATATAATGAAAATGGAAAAGTAATTGTTATTAAATAAGTCGAAGATTTTACATTAAGAAATTATTATAGTCGGTTGCACAGGAATGAAAGGAAGACGTGTAGAAAATTTCATCTCAATCGGATGTACCGTTATCGAACGCATCCAAGACCCACAAACCCACAAACATACACTCTGTTTTATAGATATAGATGATCAAAGACAAAGAGCAGAGGATTAACATCGTGTTTTCTTCAATCACATGCTGGTATTCAATACAATAAAGCTTTTAGAAGAGAAATACTGCATGTGTTTGCTACAGAAGCTGCCGTGAACTATTATTCCTTCAGGTTACACTGTTGTAGCTCAAACTCGAAGTAAATGAATCCTATATGGTCATATTATTTTATTCTTCAACTTCAACTAAATGAATCCCATACGTTTATACTATCTTATGCTTAAACTTGAAGTAAATGAACCCTTTATTTGCTGTTATTGTGTTCACTTCAATGGTTTGGATTTCTTAAATACGCACACATGTACTGTTTTTGCTTCCAGTAAAATTGGCGACGACATGACGTGTGTATTCTTCGTGAGACGCTGTTTAGTGTTTTCTGTGGATTTTGTGGTGTTATTTCGTATTCGTTTATTGGAAGTGTTCAAAAGAAGCCACGGAAGGCAGGTGGTGTATGAAATTTTGAGTGCATCCGACAGATATTTGTTAGTTATGGTCTCAAGTTTCGCGACTGCAGGAAGAAGATCTCCTTACTGGGACGGCTAGTATGGTCACTGCCATGAAGGAAAGCACCGGCAAACTACCTTATTTAAAAATGTCTAGTTAATTACGATTCGCCTAAAACAGATCATCACAAGACAAGGACAGCGACATTAATATTAGCAACATGGAATGTTAGGACATTAACAACGACGAAAAATTAGATAACATCAAACAAGAAATTGAAAGAGAGAAAATTAATATTTTAGGAACGTGCGAAACGAGGCGGACAGGAGCAGACATCAAGAAATATGCAGATTGTAAGATTATTCTGGAGGAGACGATCGACAAAGGGGGGGGGGGGGGGGGTGGGGGTAGAAATTATCTTGGACCGGCAAACATCAAAATCTGTTCAAGGATATTGGGCTGTGTAAGACAGAGTTCTACTAGTAAAATTAACAAGAACTACACTTCAACAGTTTCGACCACTGTGGAGTTGCCGACATAACGTGTTACGGCGATATAATCGTGCACATCTCACGAACGCGATCGCAAGACATTGGAAAACCCTCTTATCTTCCAGTTGGGTTCACTCTACTCTCACGCCCTCAATGTCCAACACAGTTTTATTTAAGTCCCCTAAGCCCCTTGTCCCACCCTCCCCCCCCCCCATCTCAGCAGTCGTATAGTCCACTTCCAAGCCAGTTGCATGTCCTTCGCAGGACGTGGTAGTCAACACCAGCATTATCTCTGCTTTCTGTGACGTCCTGGTTGGTTTGCGTGGGATCGCTTCTCATTCCGTTCCGAACAAACGTCACTTGTGCTACTTTTTGATAGCAAACGCTTGTTGGTCTGCATCCATAATGCCCACAGCAGCATTTCGAACTTGGCGTACGGAATTGCGAACTGCATCCGTTACATCGCACCAGAGTTACACATCCATATTTTTCCATTCGCACTCTCCCGAGCGCACCCCCCATCCCCCGATTCGCGGGATCCCTCACCAGTTGACTTAGCCAATCACCGAGTTTCTGG
Organism: Cepaea nemoralis; assembly: GCA_014155875.1. Taxonomy (NCBI): domain Eukaryota; kingdom Metazoa; phylum Mollusca; class Gastropoda; order Stylommatophora; family Helicidae; genus Cepaea; species Cepaea nemoralis. The sequence continues at coordinate 192,845 of JACEFZ010027892.1, read as the reverse complement.
CTGTACTGACCTTTAGTCAGTTGACCCCGTTAACCACAACATCCAGTTTTATTCCACCCAAGGATAGCCGTTTCAAGCTAGGACACAGATAAATTGAAATTTGTACTTTCATGTGCTGTCGATCGTGTATTTGTGAATCTATTTTTGTTTGTTTGTTCTGTGCTGACGAAGGACTTTGGCCGCAACGTCCATTGTTTTTTGTAGTCGTGCTCTGGTAAAGCTCTCAATCTACTTCTCGTTTTTCAGTGATTCATTCATTACTAGTAAAATTAAGCGGCAGACCTTTTAACATAAGTGTTATTTAAGTATATGCCCCAACAGGAGAATCCAGTGAAGATAGTGTAGAGGAATTTTAATGACATGGAGTCTGCTTTAAAGAAATGTAATAATTCAGAAATAAACATCATAATGGGGAAACTTCAATGCAAAAGTAGGAAATCAATGTGTTAGATTTCATTGGCACCTTTCCGTCTTGACAGACGAGAGTTTGGTACATTGTGCTTCAAAAAGGCTTAATAACTACGACTCACAGCGGTGGCGAGTGTGGCTAGTAAGGCAAATTCTTGCTGAAAATGTTTGCCCACAGTGGGTGCATGTGAACACGTGGTCACTTCCACCATCGTGCACCATCTTACGTCTCAAACGCTCGGTGTGTGACTTATCTGCAATAATTTTCTCCTTTGTCTTTATTCCATTTCTGATGTTTGCCCTCCATGCAACACGTTCAGCGGCGACTTGCTCCCAATGTGCATTATCAATGCCTGTATCAATCATGTCCCGCTTACACACATCTTTGTATCGTAGTAGAGGCCGACCCTGAGATCTCTTACCCGTCTGTAATTCACCAAAAAGATGTCCTTTGGTATTCTACCATCATCCATCCTCCTAATGATGTCCTATCCATCTAAGTCTACGAAGACTGAGCATGGAATAAATTGTCACACAACCTGATCTTTCCAATACTTCAGTATTTGTGATTTTGTCTTGCCACTTAATACCAAGAATTCTTCGCAGACATATGAAAGCTGTTTAAATGTTTCTTTTGGTGTGAGTAAGTTGTCCAGGTTTCACTGCCACAGAGAAGAGTACTAAGGACACAGGCTTGATAGACAAGGACTTTTGTTTTTGCAGTCAGCTTCCTGTTCTCTCAGACTCTTTTTGTTAACCTGTTCATTGTTGTTGCTGCTTTACCAATCCGGATGTTGATTTCCTGATCTAGGGATAATTTGCTATTTACTACTGATCCTAGATATGTAATATGGTCTACCATCTCTAGTTCGGCGTCGTCAATAAAGATTGATGGTAACCCATGTGCACCTTGTGACATAATCTGTGTCTTCTTTTTGCTAATTGTTAAACCAAATTCAGAACAAGCATTGGAGAATGCAGATAGTAGACATTGCAATTCTTCCTCAGAGTGGGTCGTAATTGCAGCATCATCTGCAAAAAGCAACTCTCTGATCAGTACCCTTCTAATTTTAGTCTTGGCCTTCAATCTTTGAGCATTGTAAAGGCCGCCATCTGAGCGTGAGTGAATGTATATACCACCATCCTGATCACGAAAGGCATATTTCAGCTATTTTTATTTGTGTATGTACCTGGTGCATTGGTTTTACAGCCTGCGATTCAGATTTTGTCTTAGCCCCAAGCACCCATTGAAGCAGACAGGCTGTGGCGGATCAGCACCCAATTGGCCGGCGGCTGCCCAGCTTGAGGCGGGCGGTAGCTGATCAGTGACACCTGTAGGTGTCTCTCACCGTCAGAGGCTACGCGTGGCGCCCCATGTCTACGCCAATTGACACGGACTTATAACCCGTAACAGTTGCCTCTCGCTTTGATTCCGAAACCAGTTAAGACCAGGGAGGGAGTTATTGCCTCTCCATAGCACAAAGCCTGGGCTAAAATATAGAGATCATGTGTTGCCCATGCAGCATGATCCCTCTCTCGGCCTGCCTAGTTCACTCCAGAGGAAAGGTAACACCCCTACATCTGGAACAAGACAAGCTGCAGAAGCTGCCGGATCAGCAAAGCAATGCTCTAACTGTCCGCCTGTCGGAGCTTCGATCCTAGATCAGCTGCCAACCAAGGCTTAGGGCCTGGTCTGCCCTGCCTTGACACTTTGTCTTTAGCTTGCATTTCCTCGCACCAGGGTAAGGCTTGTACCCTCCCAATTGCGCTCTTCCGCCCGAAGCCGTTGGCACAATGTGGGGTGTCGGGTTTGGTAAGCGCCGCCCAACGTTCGGCGCTAACAGAAAGCAGGTAGTACAGTCTACTGTTATACGGTAGCTCAGTCATATCTGACTAAGACCTGACACCATCTTACACACAAGTTACTATCTTATCACTACTTACGCCTGCCCCGCTTAACGTGACCTCAGGCTCTTACAGGTCCGTCAACTGCCCGCACACTACACAGCTGGACCTGGGGTGTTGAATTAACATGTTCGCCGCCTGGTCGCGGTGGTGAATTTATCAGCCATCGTCGCCCGCTTTAAAGATGGAGAATAACTTGCTTTTTTGCCATCAATGTCTCCCGATGCTCCATGGCTGCACTGTCGGCTCCATTCTTAGTTTCACGATCTGTTTGTGATGGCGTCTAGCCCCCGACTGCCTCTTTTTGTTCCTCGCTTCTTCTCAACCCCTCTGATCACTTGACCTCAGCCTCGCTCTTTCATTGGTTACTATCTTCAGCCGTCTACCGGTGTATCTTTTCCTCTGGCTATCCGTGATTAATTATCACTCTTACTGTATAATTTATCTATGTTACCGATAACCTGCTATTCTGTCACCTCGACTCATGGCAATGACGACACCCTGCAAAAGACATGCGATTTTATTTACACGGGTATAAACAAATCAAGGAATTAACAGCGCTGGCGCTGGAAGGGGACCGGCATAGAGAAAACATGTTAGCAGTATCGCTGGAACGGACAAGTATTGAGGACAGTTCTTCACCGTTGTCTTCTACTTCTTTTTCTGATTCTTCCTCTTCTTCCTTATTCCCCCTATCTTCTTCCTAGTTCCCGTTTTCTTCTTCTGCTTCTTCCTTATTCTTCTTCGTCATTTCCATAATCTTTTTCTTAATTCTTCTTCTTCTTCTTCTTCTTCTTCTTCTTCTTCTTCTTCTTCTTCTTCTTCTTCTTCTTCTTCTTCTTCTTCTTCTTCTTCTTCTTCTTCTTCTTCTTCTTCCTGGTTCTTCCTGATTCTTCTTCCTACTTTTTTGCTCTTCTTCTTCTTCTTCTTCTTCTTCTTCTTCTTCTTCTTCTTCTTCTTCTTCTTCTTCTTCTTCTTCTTCTTCTTCTTCTTCTTCTTCTTCTTCTTCTTCTTCTTCTTCTTCTTCTTCCTGATTCTTCTTCCGTCTTCTTCTTCTTCTTCGTCGTCTTCTTCTTCTTTTTCTTCTTCGTTTTACTTCTTCAGTCTTCTTCTTCTTCCTTCCCCTTCTTCTTCGAATTTCTTCTTCCTAGTTCCTTTTTTCTTCTTCTGCTTCTCCTTATTCTTCTTCGTCATTTCCATAATCTTCTTCTTAATTCTTCTTCTTCTTCTTCTCTTCTTCTTCTTCTTCTTCTTCTTCTTCTCTCTTCTTCTTCTTCTTCTTCTTCTTCTTCTTGCTCTTGTTCTTCTTGCTCTGTTCTTCTTCTTCTTCTTCCTTCTTCTTCTTCTTCTTCTTCTTCTTCTTCTTCTTCTTCTTCTTCTTCTTCTTCTTCTTCTTCTTCTTCTTCTTCTTGATTCTCTTCCTTCTTCTTCTTCTTCGTCGTCGTCTTCTTCTTCCTCTCTTTTTACTTCTTCAGTCTTCTTCTTCTTCTTTCCCTTCTTCTTCGAATATCTTCTTCTTTTACCTTATCCCTCTGCTCGTTTTCCTCCTTCTTTTTATCCCTATTGTAGCCTAGCCCTGCACCAACCCACACCAAGATGTCATATCTTTTGCTATCTCCTGTCTCCCCGTCAAGATGGGCGGCGGGCGGTTGTTGTTGTGAAACCGCTCCTGTTTTGATTTGCTTTTTCACGTAGGAGAGGATAATTTCATCTCGTGAGTGGAATTTCTGCGCTATAATGTAATCCGGAAGTTTCCTCTCAAGATTTTCGCCGGTGCAACGGAGTTCGTGCATCTGTGCACATCAATTCTGAGTGTTTTTTCGCAGTATGGTTAGTTACTGTGTAGTACACTAGTGGTGTGTAGTGTTTTGGTTTTTCTTCATCATGGCAGACCAGCGTTTGTGTCCCTACAAAGGGTGAAGAAACCACCGACTTGACTAGGTCCAAGACATAAGCGACAGGGGAGACGGGACGGAGCTAGGCGTCACCGGTGACAATTCGACCATCTGGGCCTCAAGAACACGCGTATTCTATATTGGAATTGTGCCAGCGCTAAACAACGTGTCCTCATTTTAGAAAGCCTGGCATACAGGAACGATATATTTGCGCTTCAGAAGACGAGACTGGGAGGTAATACACTCATATAGCCGGCTTCAAATATTATTACAACAGGCGACACCTGGGACTGGCGATTCTATTTCCAGACAGCAATGTGGCTTCAGAGCTGGTCATGTCCAGGTGAGATAGTGACGAGATACAAATTCAGGTTGTTAGAGTTCAATCCGGTCTTCCATTCGTGTTGGTTAATGTTTATGCCTATAACGCGAGTGTAAATTCCCAGAGATGGCAGTGTCTGAGTGACATATTATGTCAGGAGAAGAATGTCATTTTCTGCAGCGATTTCAACGCTAAAGGCATATAATGGGGTAACATTCCTCTCAACACACATGGGGAGGTGCTCGAGGCGGCAACTGAAACCAATGACCTTGTTTGTATCAACAGTGGCTGTGTCACCCCGACAGCATGTCGTCCGCGCGATGAGGACAGTGATATTGACGTGGCGCTGGTTTCTCCTTCACTAACTACAATATGTAGATGGGGTGTCATAGGGCACCATGGCAGCGACAACCACCCTTGCAGCATACTGGTGGAGAACGGAAGAACCAGGCAGCACAAGTGAACAGTCAAGACCTTCAAGTATGACAGTTCACGGCAAGATGTGGTGAATAAAATCAGGCGTGCCAAGCGCAGGATTCATAATGGCAGGGAAAAAACGCTGGCAGCAGCCACCTTGGTGGAATTGTGAGGTGGAAAAGGCCTGAATGGATAAGCGTGGTGCTGTAAGGAAATGGCAAAACGTAAAGAAGAACAGAGTTGCCAATTCTAGTCTCATCGTGCACTTGGAAAGATAGATGGACACAAAAGTATGTTTTTTTTTTGCATATCACTTACAGGACGTTGCAGTCAAAACCAGCATTTTTCAGCTGCTTTTGATGTACTAGGCAAGATTACGCTCAGTAGTTTGCCTTTCTGAGTGACCGCCTCACATGCCCCCTTAAGTTGCCAGCGCTGCGCGAACCACTGCCGATTCTCGCGCAGCTGCGTTACTCACGAGAATACACGGGATTACGGAGAAATACGTTAACTCTAAAACCGGGACAAATGTTAGCTATTTCAAAAACCTGATTAAAATGTTTAAAAGTTGTTTCAAAGAGTAAGCACAGACAAGTCACTGAAATTGTTCTGGTGACTGCATAGAAGTATGAATTGGGTAGTCAAGAATACAAGTGTTCCTGACTTCCAAAGTGTTGACCTTATCTGGCAGAGGTCTGACGAAAATAAGGGTAAAGCCCTTTTTGAACGCTATCTAGAGCAGAGCAACCAGACATACATGAGAGGCCGAAATTTTGCCTAAGCGATACATCCGGGCCTGCCACAGGGATCACCATTATCTCCGGTGCTGATCAACACCTACACTGTGAGAATAACCGGCGAGCTGATCAGAGGACCGGGGAGGACATTGTCATATGCCGACGATGTGTTAGTGTATCGTCAGTGTAAGAATAGAGATCGAGTTGCCGTGGTTCTACAAACAGAACTAAATCGCATAAGAACTTGGTGTGTGGAATCTGGGGCAATGGTCAACCCAACAAAGGCAGCAATGAAGTTGTTCTCTTTGAATAACCATACTGTCAACACTCCAACACCAACTGTAAATCTTGGTTCAGAGACGGCGGAAAGAACGCAGGCAATGAACTACCTAGGAATACATTTTGATCGAAGTCTTGCGGGTAATAGCAAAGGCCAAGCGAAGTTTGGCTGCGATGCTTGTGATGGCGGCTTCAAACTATGGGCAGCGCCATCTATGTCTCCTTACGAATGTGTGGTCCTTTCTGTTTGGAGTATGCGATGATGATCCTGACTCTCAGCCGTAAGCAGATGGAAAGGATGAAAAGGATACATAACGAAGATATGCGTATTATGCTTGGGGTAGAAGAGATACAGCATGCAATGCATACCTTCTTGGGTTTTCCAAGCAATTTGGGGGCAAAAAAACAAACTTCCAGGGCACGTGTCTACCCCGAGTCAATGCATAACATCCACTGCCATGAAATTTAAAAAGGTAAAGGGTAGCAGGTTAAAAGACGAAAGTCGTGGATGGGTCAAGCCCCAAGACATTTAACAAGTGTGTTCACTGGGGGGCTTAGAAAACTCGCGGGGGGGGGCACGAATGCCAATAGATTTGTGTACATCCCTTTTAGTTTGCATCCAACTAGACAGAAAAAGAGACAAGGGAAAACCCATTTGTTGGGGAAGGGGCCGGAAGGTTTTCAAGGGGTTTAGAAATTTTCCCCCTTGGGAAGGGGTTTTTTTATTTGTGATGGCGTCTAGCCCCCGAACTGCCTCTTTTTGTTCCTCGCTTTCTTCTAGCCCTCTGATCACGTGACCTCACCTCGCTCTTTCTTTCATGGTTACTAATCTTCGCCGTCTACCGGTGTATCTTTCTCTGCTATCCGTATAATTATCGCTCCTTTCCTGTATAATTTAATCTATGTTCCGATAACCTGCTATTCTGTCACCATCGACTCATGGCAATGACGACACCCTGCAAAAAGACATGCGCTTTTATTTTACACTGGTACATAAACAATCCACGAATGAAAGCAGCGCTGGCTCTGGAAGGGGACAGGCATAGAGAAAACATGTTAGCAGTATCGCTGGAACGGCAATATTGAGGACATTTCTTCCCGTTGTCATTCTACTTCTTTTTCTGATTCTTCTCTTCTCCTTATTCCCCCTATCTTCTTCCTCGTTCCCGTTTTCTTTCTTTCTTCTTCTTTCTTCCTTATTCTTCTTCTTCATTTCCAAAATCGTTTTCTTAATTCTTCTTCTTCTTCTTCTTCTTCTTCTTCTTCTTCTTCTTCTTCTTCTTCTTCTTCTTCTTCTTCTTCTTCTTCTTCTTCTTCTTCTTCTTCTTCTTCTTCTTCTTCCTGATTCTTCTTCTTACTTTTTTGCTCTTCTTCTTCTTCTTCTTATTCTTCTTCTATCTTTCTTCTTCTTCTTCTTCTTCTTCTTCTTCTTCTTCTTCTTCTTCTTCTTCTTCTTCTTCTTCTTCTTCTTCTTACTTCTTCTTCTTCTGATTCTTCTTCCGTCTTCTTCTTCTTCGTCTTCTTCTTCTTCTTTCTTCTTCTTCTTTTTACTTCTTCAGTCTTCTTCTTCTTCCTTCCCCTTCTTCTTTCGAATTTCTTCTTCCTAGTTCCTTTTTCTTCTTCTGCTTCTTCCTTATTCTTCTTCGTCATTTCCATATTCTTTTTCTTATTATTCTTCTTCTTCTTCTTCTTCTTCTTCTTCTTCTTCTTCTTCTTCTTCTTCTTCTTCTTCTTCTTCTTCTTCTTCTTCTTCTTCTTCTTCTTCTTCGTCGCTGCTGCTTCTTCTGATGCTTTACTTCTAGTCTTCTTCATTCTTCCTTCCCTTATCTTCTTCGAATTTCTTCCTCTTTTACCTTATCCCTCTGCTCGTTTTCCTCCTTCTTTTTATCCCCTATTGTAGCCTAGGCCCTGCACCAACCCACACCAAGATGTCCTATCTTTTGCTATCTCCTGTCTCCCCGTCGACGATGGCGGCGGGCGGTTGTGTATTGTGAAACCGCTCCTGTTTTGTTTTGCTTTTTTCACGTAGGAGATGGATAATTTCATCTCGTGAGTGTAATTTCTTCGGCTATAATGTAACCGGAAGTTTCATCTCAAGATTTTCGCCGGTGCAACGGAGTTTCGTGCATCTGTGCAAATCAATTCTGAGTGTTTTTCGCAGTATCTTTAGGTTACTGTGTAGTACACTAGTGGTATGTAGTGTTTTGGTTTTTCTTCATCATGGCAGACCAGCGTTTGTGTCCCTACAAAGGGTGAAGAAACCACCGACTAGACGAGGTCCAAGACATAAGCGACAGGGGAGACGGGACGGAGCTAGGCGTCACCGGCGAAAATTCGACCGCCTCAAGAACACGCGTATTCTATATTGGAATTGTGTCAGCGCTAAACAACGTGGCCCCATTTTAGAAAGCCTGGCATACAGGAACGATATAGTTGCGCTTCAGAAGACGAGACTGGGAGGTAATACACTCATATAGCCGGCTTCAAACCTTATTACAACAGGCGACACCTGGGAATGGCGATTCTATTTCCAGACAGCAATGTGGCTTCAGAGCTGGTCATGTCCAGGTGAGATAGTGACGAGATACAAATTCAGGTTGTTAGAGTTCAATCCGGTCTTCCATTCGTGTTGGTTAATGTTTATGCCTGTAACGCGAGTGTAAATTCCCAGAGATGGCAGTGTCTGAGTGACATATTATGTCAGGAGAATAATGTTATTTTCTGCGGCGATTTCAACGCTAAAGGCAAATCATGGGGTAACATTCCTCTCAACACACATGGGGAGGTGCTCGAGGCGGCAATTGAAACCAGTGACCTTGTTTGTATCAACAGTGGCTGTGTCACCCCGACAGCAAGTCGTCCGCGCGATGAGGACAGTGATATTGACCTGGCGCTGGTTTCTCCTTCACTAACTACAATATGTAGATGGGGTGTCATAGGGCACCATGGCAGCGACAACCACCCTTGCAGCATACTGGTGGAGAACGGAAGAACCAGGCAGCACAAGTCAACAGTCAAGACCTTCAAGTATGCCAGTTCACGGCAAGATGTGAATAAAATCAGGCGTGCCAAGCGCAGGAATCATAATGGCAGGGAAAAAACGCTGGAGCAGCCACCTTGGTGGAATTGTGAGGTGAAAAAGGCCTGGATGGATAAGCGTGGTGCTGTAAGGAAATGGCAAAACGTAAAGAAGAACAGAGTTGCCCATTCTAGTCTCATCGTGCACTTGGAAAGATAGATGGACACAAAAGTATGTTTTTTTGCATATCACTTACAGGACGTTGCAGTCAAAACCAGCATTTTTCAGCTGCTTTTGATGTACTAGGCAAGATTACGCTCAGTAGTTTGCCTTTCTGAGTGACCGCCTCACATACCCCCTTAAGTTGCCAGCGCTGCGCGAACCACTGCCGATTCTTGCGCAGCTGCGTTACTCACGAGAATACACGGGATTACGGAGAAATACGTTAACTCTAAAACCGGGACAAATGTTAGCTATTTCAAAAACCTCATTAAAATGTTTAAAAGTTGTTTCAAAGAATAAGCACAGACAAGTCACTGAAATTGTTCTGGCGACTGCATAGAAGTATGAATTGGGTAGTCAAGAATAAAAGTGTTCCTGACTTCCAAAGTGTTGACCTTATCTGGCAGAGGTCTGACGAAAATAAGGGCAAAGCCCTTTTTGAACGCTATCTAGAGCAGAGCAACCAGACATACATGAGAGGCCGAAATTTTGCCTAAGCGATACATCCGGGCCTGCCACAGGGATCACCATTATCTCCGGTGCTGATCAACACCTACACTGTGAGAATAACCGACGAGCTGATCAGAGGACCGGGGAGGACATTGTCATATGCCGACGATGTGTTAGTGTTTCGTCAGTGTAAGAATAGAGATCGAGTTGCCGTGGTTCTACAAACAGAACTAAATCGCATAAGAACTTGGTGTGTGGAATCTGGGGCAATGGTCAACCCAACAAAGGCAGCAGTGAAGTTGTTCTCTTTGAATAACCATACTGTCAACACTCCAACACCAACTGTAAATCTTGGTTCAGAGACGGCGGAAAGAACGCAGGCAATGAACTACCTAGGAATACATTTTGATCGAAGTCTTGCGGGTGATAACAAAGGCCAAGCGAAGTTTGGCTGCGATGCTGGTGATGGCGGCTTCAAACTATGGGCAGCGCCATCTATGTCTCCTTTACGAAGGTGTGGTCCTTTCTGTTTTGGAGTATGCGATGATGATCTTGACTCTCAGCCGTAAGCAGATGGAAAGGATGAAAAGGATATATAACGAAGATATGCGTATTATGCTTGGATGTAGAAGAGATACAGCATGCAATGCACTACCTTCTTGATTTTCCAAGCATTGGGGACAGAATACAAACTTCCAGGGCACGTGTCTACCCCAGAGTCAATGCATAACATCCACTGCACAATGAAATTAAGAAGGTAAAGGGTAGCAGGTTAAAAAGACGAAAGTCGTGGATGGGTCAAGCCGAAGACATTCTTCAACAAGTGTGTTCACTGGGGGACTTAGAACTTGGCGAGGGGTGGGCACGAATGCCAATAGATTTGTGTACATCCTTTTCAGTTTGCATCCAACTAGACAGAAAATGCAGACAAGAAAATCCGATTGCTGTGGAGGCGGAAGTACAGGTGAGAATTCTTTGGAGGGTGATGCTGTCATTTATACAGATGGGTCGATAGTTCCACGAGTGAGAAGTTCATGGGCTTTTACGGCTCAGGCCGGAGGTAGAATTGTGAAGGAAGATTCTGGTGTTTTTACTTTGACCACAAGTAGCTTGACTATGGAAGTCATGGCAGTAACTAAAGCAATAACATGGCTCGAGGCACAGACATTCACTAGGGCATGTTTCCTTAGTGACTCAGTGAGCATGCTCAAGAAAATAGAGATGGGGTGGATTCGAAGAGAGTGGCTGCTGTCTCTGGGGCAGTCTCGGCTGGCAAAGATTAGTTTCATTTTCGTGCCAGGGCATGCGGGTGCACGAGGAAATGAGCGGGTTGACAAGCTCGCAGGTAAGGCTACTGTGGAGGGAGTACGCGCCATGGACCAGGCTGACAGTCTGAATGCTCCACGAGAAGTAAGAGTTTTCTACAACATGGTCAGACCCGCGAGAACAGCAAGTGGAAAGAGGTGTGGCCAAACAAGAACACTACGCTGGAAGCCAAAGAAGATTAATAAACCAACACAGAACTGGTGTCGTCAGTTGCTACAGGCTGCGGGATTTATTGAGGAGGGGAACCGAGCACTTATTGACTGAATTTTTCGATGTGCAATGAGAATGATCTGTCGACTAACTAACAAACTAGCTATCTAATGTAGTTCCTTCCATTATTATTCATCTTTACTTTTCTTCTCCGTGTGTTGTTAGGTCTCTCTCTCTCTCTCTCTCTCTCTCTCTCTCTCTCTCTCTCTCTCTCTCTCTCTCTCTCTCTCTCTCTCTCTCTCTCTCTCTCTCTCTCTCTCTCTCTCTCTATGTCGTTCGTCAAGAGGATACCGCCTGTGCTGTCTGTCCTAATTCATTGACAGTTTTAACATTACAGGTGCCAATCCTTGAAATTGTCCTAGGTAAACGAAATGTACTTAGACCATGGGACTCCTAATGACATTCTCCGCTAGGCGTCATATCTCTTCGGGAAGAACCTTCTTTCCTCTTAGTTGACAAAGTAATTTGAGTTTCTTTTAGTAACAAACTCTTGGTTGGTTGGATTTTGTGTATGCTTGTGTCCGATTGCTGTGATTTATTGATTGTTTATCATCCCCATCCATACAGAAGCACAGACTAAGCACAACTGTATTGATTTCAAGTACGTTTGTTAGAAACACAAACAGGCGACAAATTATTCCAAAACAGGCAGCCATCTGCTGTATGCATCCATTATTCTTTACTGTAGTGTACACCAACGTACATGTTTCTAGTATTTGCACGTGATGTTATGTCAGTGTTGGAATGGTCACCTTTCTGCATTTTCAACAACAGGAATGGCCAGGTCAAGTGTATGGTGACTCGTAGTTCGGGATACGATCGAAATATGGATGCCTGGAAATACAACAAGGATACAGTCAAAGACAAAACTTAGATAAATCAGACACAAGGTGTAGATACAATCAGACACAAAATGTAGATACAATCAGGAACAGTGTATAGATAGAATCAGTCACAAGATGTAGATACAATCAGGAACAGGATATAGATAGAATCAATCACAAGATGTAAATACACTTAAACACAAAGTGTAGATACAATCAAACACAAAGTGTTGATACAATCAAGCACAAAGTGTAGATACAATCAGACACAAAGTGTAGATAAAAATAGGCAAAAGATGTAGATACAATCAGACGCAAAGTGGAGATACAATCAGGCACAAGATGTAGATACAATCAAGAACAAGGTGTAGATACAATCAGACACAAAGTGCAGATACAATCAGACACAAGACATAGGTACAATCAGACACAAAGTGTTGTTGTTGTTGTTTGTCCATCAAGAATAATGATGACCATTCATTTCATCCAGTGGGGTTGAAAGTATGGAGCCGTGAGTTCTAAGATGGCTGATGAGGCCTATTTTGGCTCGAAATGTTCTTTGACAATGTGGACAAAGAATGCTTGACGTTTCTGGAGGAGGATTTTCTGCAGTGGTTTTTCTGTTCTGTCTTTTCTTCACAGCTCTTGCAGTCCTGGTTGCCTCACAAGTGACTGCACCATTGCATAATGATGCACGTCACGAATTTCAGTCTCCGGCTGCAGTCTCCCAGGTGTCATGATGAATTCCAAAAGCATTCAGTGAGATTTTCAGAGTGTCTTTAAAGCGTTTCCTCTGGCCGCCTTGGGAGCGTTTACCACAACGCAACTCGCCGTAAAAAATTCGTTTAGGGAGCCTGTGATCTGGCATGCGAGTCAAGTGACCAGCCCAGCGAATCTGATTCTTCATTAGTAGAGTGTGGATACTGGGCATGGATGCTCTTTCTAGGACTTCAGTGTCTGGGATCTTGTCTTGCCATTTAATCTTCAGTAACTTCCTAAGGCAGACTGTGTAGAAGTGGTTTAATTTCCTAGCGTGTCGCTGATAAACAGTTCAGGTTTCACAAGCATATAGCAGTGTGGATAATACAACTGCTTTGTAGACTTTCAGCTTTGTTTGCAGGCTTATTCCATTTCTGTCCCATAATTCTTGTACAGTCTGCCAAAGGCCGCGCTGGCCTTGGAGATTCTTGCATTCACTTCATCATCAATTGTGGCAGCTTGTGACACAGTGCTGCCAAGATAGGTGAATTTGTCCACAACACTTAGACTATGACCATTCACTTTGATATTCGGCACAGTGTGATTATTCCCTGGAGCTGGCTGGTACATAACTACAGTCTTCTCCACATTGATATTGAGCCCAAAGTTGGCACAGGCATGTGAGAAAGCTGAAACATTATGTTGCATGTCCGCCTCTGAGTTGGCATATAGAGCGCAATCATCAGCAAACAGGAGCTCTCTGACGGTGTCGCTGTCAATTTTGGTTTTAGCTTTCAGCCTTCTGAGATTGAATAACTTTACATCCATGCGGTAGTTGATGTCTATTCCAATGTCGTTGTTCTCAAAGGCATTCGTCAACATAGCTGAAAACATGAGGCTGAACAGTGTTGGTGCCAGGACACATCCTTGTTTCACTCCATTGGTGACATGAAAGGGCTCAGACAGTTCACCATTTTCCTGTACTCTTGCCTGCATGCCATCATGAAATAGCCGCACTATTTGGACAAACTTTCGTGGACAGTCATGTTTTGCCATAATCTTCCACAGTCCTTCTCTGCTGACTGTATCAAAAGCCTTGGTAAGGTCAATGAAAGTGGAGAACATTTCGCAGTTCTGTTCCTGACATTTCTCTTGCAGCTACCTTGCAGCGAAAATCATGTCAACAGTTCCACGTTCTTTTCTGAAGCCACACTGGCTTTCGGGAAGAAGACCTTGATCGAGATGGGCCGTGAGGCGATTGAGAAGAATTCTGGCGAGTATCTTCCCTGCAACTGAAAGCAAGGAGATTCCTCGGTGGTTGTCACAGGATTGGCGGTTTCCTTTTCGTTTGTAAAGGTGGACTATTGACGCGTCCTTGAAATCTTATGGCATGGTCTCGTTCACCCATATGTTTGTAAAGACTTGGCGAAGCTGCTCTGTTAGGACCGGCCCACCTGCCTTGTATATCTCTGCCGGGATGGAGTCTGGTCCACGTGCCTTGCCGCTGGAGAGTTGCTGGATAGCTTTGTTTACTTCCACTATGGCTGGCAGGTCATCAAGTGAATCATTGATGGGAACTTGAGGAAGGCAGTTGATGGTTTCATCATCGAAGAAGTTGCTTTTAAGATGTTGCTGAAATGTTCTGCCCAGCGCTGAAGGATGTCTTTCTTATCGGTGACCAATGTTCCCCCATCTGCACTGAGGAGGGGAGCTGTGCCTGGTGATGTAGGACCATAGACCGCTTTCAGTGAGTCGTAGAAGTTTTTCATATCATGTCTGTCAGCAAAGCCTTGAATTTCACTAGCTTTGCAGCTCAGCCAGAAAGTTTCTGCTGCACTACTCTCTGAATGTTCTTGAAGGCATCTTTTTTTTATGTTGACTTCGGGTCATTCAAATGTGCCTTGAGGAGAAGATGTTTTCCGGCCAGCAATTGGTTGATGTCTTCGGAATTTTCATCAAACCAGTCTTTATACTTTCGGGGGGGGGGGGGGGGGGGGGGGGAGCTTGACCCAGGATTTCCATAGCAGTGTTGTAAATTATGTCCTTTAGGGCTCTCCACTCTGATTCTGTATCCTGTTTAGCTGCAGCATTAGGCTTGAGGCGATCTTCCAGCATATTTTCAAACGACAGCTGCATTTTCTTGCTATTTAGGCGGGTGACAATTAGTTGTTTTTTTTTTTTTTTTTTTTTGCATTTTTACCCCTTGAGGACGCCGTGGTGGTTTGATGTGTATGTTTATTTTCGAGATAATGAGACGATGGTATGTCCAACATTCGGCACCACACATGGATGTTGTCACCCAAACGGGGGGGGGGGGGGGGGGGGTAAAATTTTCGCAGTGTCACTCTCCGTAGATTCTCTCTTGCACACATTCCATGTCTATGTTGTAAACTGGGCGAACTTGTCAAAGCCTCTCTCAAGTTCAGGACAATCCTTATATGACCTGGCGTAGAATTTCCTCTGTGTGATGTTCAATCAAGGGGTTTTCGTCATATTGTAAAGTTTTTATCAATAATTGTAAAGTTTCTGTCTATCTTAAAATTAGTACATATTTCACTGTTTCCTTTGTTTAAACATTGCTTGGATACCTTCACAACTATTTGATCGACATATATATTCCTGTTTTATCTGGTTTTATACACGTCTTTCTTGGTCAGGGCTTCATTTTTATGCGTGGATAACGGGAATTCCCTTCCTGCGTGCTATGACGTATGTCATCTAATTAAAAGCTTTTCACTGGTTTACACGATCATTGATTACCAACAACGGTGACACAATGAAAGAAATTAAACGACGACTATCAATTGCTCTTCAAAGACTAAAACAACTGAAAAAATTATGGAATGGAACAGAGAGAACTACAAAAATTAGATTTTTAAGAGCATGCATCTTTCCCATTGCAACATGCTTCTGTGAGACCTGGACTCTTACTAAACAAGCTTAACAGCGCATAAATGCTTTTGAATATAAATGTTATAGACGAGTTCTAAGAATACTTTGGGTAAAGAAAAGAACACATGCATCCACACTTCAAGAGCTGAATATTGAATAAGGTTGGCTATTAACAACGATAAAACAAAGAAAGTCGAAATATTTTGGTCACTTGAAACGTCATGAAAGTTTAGAGAGAACAATAATGGAGGGGTATATGCCTGGGAAGAGAGGAAGAGGAAGGCCAAAGAGAAGATGGGTGCATATTGTGGGAGATGATCTCCAGATGGGTGTATCGGACGCGGTACATCTTGCTTATGATCGAGAGGTTTTCCAGAAGGTTGGTATGGGAGCGAGGTTCTGCAAAGGACATGCTACTGAATGAATGAATGAATGAATGAATGAATGAATGAATGAATGAATGAATGAATGAACGTATTTTCAAAGAACTAGAACAGCATAATGGCTTTGAATAATCCACAAAACATGTTTATGTGTGGATAACACATGCTCTCTTTTATACACACTCCATCAATCATGTGCCATGCTGATAAGCATAGCGGTCATGTTTTGCCATCTCACTCGATCACCAGAGTCGTGGATCAGCTCCATGTTCCTGTCTCGACCATACCACGTGGCCAACCATCCAGGTATTTACGTCTCAGACTTCGGTTGGTCTACTTCCTTCGATATTGCCAGTTGTCACCAAGTTCTCAAAGTCATTTCTTCTCATAACGTGCCACAAATATTTTAACTGTCTACGTCTAATGACTCTAATCTGTGTATAATCTTCATTTGTTTCTTGAAGGACTTGTTCATAGCACTTCAACACTCTTTTTCTCGTTTCAATTGACATCTGATTATTGGTCAGTATGTTTTTCATCTTGCAAAAGGCTAACTTCGCCATGGCGATTCTTGTTCTAATCTTTTCAAGGCATTTCCCATCAGATGTTATGACTGTGCCGAGATAACTGTATCTATTCACTTGCGTAAGAATATGCCCATTTACTCGTATATCACATTGTGGTATTTCCTTCTTCCCAGTGACGACCATAATCTGTGTCTTTTTATTATTCAGTTCTAACCCTAATTGTTCACTGTGTGCAAAAACCGCATCTACTAAATATCGCAGGTCCTGTTCATTGTCTGCAATTAAGATTGCATCATTTGCATATGTAATGTTATTGATGTATTGTCCCCGAATGTTGATTCCTTCCATATCTTCTAAATTTCTTAACATATTTTCACTGCACATGGGAAAAAAGATCTGGAGACACACATCCCTGTCTCACACCTCTTTTAATAGGCTGATATTGACCTACATCATTATCAATTCTGATGGCAGCTTGTTGTTTCCAGTATATGTTTTTTTACAAGTCTAAGGTCTTGTCCATCTATTTGTAGATCTTCAAGCATCCTTATCATGTCGAAATGTCTCGTTTTTCGAAAGCCTTTATGTAGTCAATAAAGCAAAGGTGTAGATCTTTGTTTACTTCTATAGAACGTTCGATTACAATTCTCAGTATACACACAGCATTTACTGTTCCCTTGCCTTCTACAAACCCACATCGTTCTTCTCCTATTTTGGGTTGTACTTTCTTCCTAACTCATTGCATGATAATTCTCAGCAAAATCTTCGTGATGTGGCGCTTTATACTAATTGTTCGATGTTGATCGCATTCCATGGCTCCTGATTTCTTCGGGATTGCAATAAATATAGAATTACATAATTCAAGAGGTATATCTCCAGTATCGTATATTGCATTGCGTTCAGCAGTCTGGTGACTTGGTCTATTCCATATTCTTCTAAGGCATTGATCATTTCTATTGTGATTTTATTTGTACCCGGGGTCTTGCCAGTTTTCATATGGTTAAGAGCATTCTGAACTTCCATCTTCAAAATTGATGGTCCTTCATTATTATTCCGATGATCATATTGTTCTTCTCTTGTATCATCATAAAGGTCTTTCACATAATCTGACCACGCATGTAAAATCTGATCTTTTCCTATTATGATTTTGCCATCTTTGGTTTTTAGGCAACCCGTTGATGTGTGTGTTCTTTTGTTAGTGATGTCATTAATTATTTTGTGCATTATTTTGGTAGTCCGGGTTTTGTGTTGGTTTTCAATTTCCTTGTAATTTTCCTCAAGCGATGTTTCTTTTGCCTCTTGCATAGCTTCCTAATTTTCCCGTAAATCTCTTCATATTTTTCTTTGTTATTTTTGTTACTTCTTCTTAATTCCATTAGTTTTAAGATGTCCTCCGTCATCCATTTCTTGCGTCCTATTATCTTCACTAACACTGGGTCGTGAGTGCAGAGAATGGGCAGCGGGCCGCACTGAGTTATACACACTATTGTTCTATAAACTATTATACGGTTCACATTGTTCTCTACGCACACACGTTTATCCAACAATATCGTACAACGCGTATAAAATAATGACAACTCTTAGGGACGTTAATTTGAAACCCGTTCCAATGGCTTTATTACAAAAGCATGAAGGAAACATTAACATGTGTGGTAGAATTAAACAAAGCATTCATTTTGAATCAATTATGCACCATGGGTTGGTCAGAAGAAGTCGCCGTCGGCATTCAGGCAAGCATCCCATTGCTTAGGTATGCGGCGAATGCCGTCAACAAAAATGGATTGTGGTTTCTCACTGAACCATGTGTTTACCGCGTTCATTACATCTGCATCTGTGTGAAATCGTTGCCCCTTGAGAGCTTTTTTAAGAGGTCCGAATAAATGAAAATCACATGGTGACAAATCAGGACTGTAGGCTGGATGTTGCAGAATTGCCCACTTCTTCCTTGCTAATGCTTCCTGCACAATCTTTGCGACATGCGGGCGAGCATTATCGTGCAAGAAAATCACACCGCGAGAAAGCATGCCGAGTCGTTTATTCTTGATGGCTTTTTGCAGCTTGTTTAGTGTTTGCAATTAGTGGGTAGAGTTGATGTACGGGGGGTACGGGGTGTCAGGCATTGGTAGCACCTTTGGTAAGGATGACTCTCATGTCCTTTTCAGGACCCATACCCCACTGGTCCAAGCCTGACACCCAGCTCGTGCCTGTGGCTCCTAGTAGCTGTCAGCATGCGACAGCGGCCACCCCCGTGCAACAGCTGTGAGAGGCTGGCTAAACCAGGCATGGGTATCCGATTTGGTGTCAAACCAAGAGGTAAACTAGGGTATGCCTACCCAGCATGTGAAGACAGGATTCGGCAGACTGCGCGGAAGAAATCACTCCTGATTCAACGGGCAAGACGGCGTTTACATGCAAAGCGGTGTGGATGGTAATGAGCACGGCAAGGCACGTAGAGCGCCCTGGTCATCCACTGCACCTGTATTCGTCTCCAGCCGTCTCGACTTGTCTTGCCACTGAACTCAGATGGACTCAGGCGAGAGAGTGAGGTCGACGAATTGCGCATCTCTTCCTCACTTTAATCCAAGTCATCGCGCAAGTCATTCTTCATCCAACGTCATACCTTTAACCCCGGCTGCTGTTGAGGCTGAAGTACAAGCGTTGCTTAAATCCGGCTGCTGTTGAGGCTGAAGTACAAGCGTTGCTTAAATCCGGCTGCTGTTGAGGCTGAAGTACAAGCGTTGATTTTCGAGAATTCGCTAGACGGTGGCGCGATCATCTACACAGATGGGTCGGTCGTCCGACATGTGAGAAGCTCATGGGCCTTTACAGCTCGGGCCGGAGGGAGAATTGTGAAGGAGGACTCTGGTGCTTTCACTGAAACCACAAGTAGCCTGACCATGGAAGTCATGGCAGTAAGTAAAGCAATAACATGGCTCGAGACACAGACATTCACTAGGACATGTTTCCTTAGCGACTCAATGAACATGATCAAGAGGATAGAGGAGGGGTCGATCCGAAGAGAATGGTTGCTGCCTCTGAAGCGGTCTCGGCTGGCAAAGATTAGTTTCATCTTCGTGCCAGGTCATGCGGGAGTACAAGGAAATGAGCGGGCTGACAAGCTTGCAGGTGAGGCTACTGTGGAGGGCGGACGCGCCATGGACCAGGCTGACATTCTGAATGCTCTACGAGAAGTGAGACTTTTGCGAGAACCAAGTGATGACTGTGAATCTACAACAATGGCCAGACTGCGGGAGCAGCAAATTAAAAGAGGGGTGGCCAAACAAGAACACTACGCAGGAAGCCAAAGAAGATTGATAAACCAACACAGAACTGGCGTCGTTAGCCGCTACACGCTGCGGGATTTGCTGAGGAGGGGATCCGAGCACTTATGGACTGAATGGTTCGATGTGCAACGAGGATGATCTGTCGACTAACTAACTAACTAACTAACCTTTAACCCCACTGGATGAAATGAATGGTCATCATCATTCTTGATGGACAAACAACAGAGTTGATGTTGACACCAGGTTCTTTAAAGTCGGCCAACAATAGCCCTTCATGGTTAAAAAAAAAAATGCGCTCAGCATAACCTTACCAGCGGATATCTGTAACTTGAGTTGTTTGGCTTTTGGTGATCCAGCATGCTTCCATTGCATGCTCTCTCTTTTGCTGCTCGGTTCAAAGTGGTAATTCATCGCCTGCCAGTATGCAGAAAAGCAATGCATCACCCTCCACTCTGTAACGCAGCAAGCGGTTAAAACCCATCCCATGGGTTCCTCTTTTTGGTGGTCGGTCAACGTCCGTGGTACCCACTGTGAACACACCTTCCGATATTGCAGTTTCTTGCGAAAGACCTTTTGAATTGTCCCAATTTGCACATTAAATTTTTTCGCTAGCGAACGTATGCTTTGACAACGGTTCATCTGTACTGCTGCATCAATTATGGCAACGTTTTTTTTTTCTGTTGCAACAATATGCGCTTGACCAGACCGTCGAAGATATGTCGTGAACTGACGTCCTTTCCTAAACATTCGTGCCCAGTCTGTTACTGTTGTCTTCGACACATATTTGTTACCGTACGCTGCCTGCATTCTTCGATGAATTTCCACTGGCCGACATCCTTCAATTGAAAGAAACTGGATCATCGCTCTTTGAGCTTCTTTGGAGGGATTTTTGATCAAACCGGCCATTTTTTCAACGGTCAGAAACAGAACCTATGAATCATGGGACAATGAGCACTTGTTCTTTTATTCATTGGTCAGTACTTATCACAAGACTATATGACATGATCATGTCCAACGAATACAATTACGCGCGGTTCGGCTCGAACGGATTTCATATGAACGCCCCTTATACTACTACTCTAACACTATTACAGCGGCCATGGTTATGGTTAAGGGTCATATACTAAGACGAGGCAGGTTCTGGATGGCACAGGGGAAAACATATATACGTTTGGTGTGTGATCTGGAGACTATCAATCATGAAAAAGAGTGGGTTAAATTACTGGAAGACACAATGTGACACAATGACAAAATTGTGACAAAAGTGACAAAATTACTGACACAATGTAATAGTAACACTAGGCCGTGAGTGCAGAGAATGGGCAGTGGGCCGCACTGAATTTGAAGTGCAACAACTGATCCATAGTAACACATCAAGTTGACATAGTCATCTACTTCGATGGGTCAGTTGTGAGAAACAGACGGAGTGGTTGGGGTTTTCTTGCAAAGGCTAATGGACGAGTCTTGAAAAAGGAGAGTCTCGCATATGAGACTACGACCTCCAGCATGAGAATGGAGGTGGAAGTAGTATCAGCGGCATTCCGTTGATTAGAGGAGACTACTGCAACACACATTTTATTCATTAAGGATTCAAAGAGTATGCTTAGTAAGGTGAAGAAAGGAATGTTTCGTGTTGAATGGCTATTGTCGCTTCAGAGGTCACAGATTGTGAGAAATGTATAGATATTCTGCCCTGGCCACGCGGGGGTGCTGGGGAATGAATAGGCTAATAGGCTGGCAGGGAATGCACCTCTTAGTGGTTGATTGCCTATGATCAACGGGGAGGTGGTCATGCGTTTTGGGGACCAGATGGTGAAGGAGTGGGAACAAATTGAGAAACCGCATGTGGAAAGAATGAGATTGCGGGGGATCGGTAGGGGTGCTTGACGAATATCAAAACTGAGAGGAGAGACCAGGAGAACTTTAAATCAGATAACGGTTGGAACGATTAGTAGTATGATTCTTCGCTGGCCTGTTGAACGAGGGGACGGGGCACATATGGGAATGTCATGAGTGTAGTGATGTCGGTTAACTCAACTCAACTCACCAAAACAGCTATTACAGCGGCACAATTCATGGCCATTGGCATCTTCACAATGTCACCAATCCACTTTCAACCACGGTCCAACGCAGAATGTCTTCAATGAGACACTTCCTTCTTTCCCGGAGCGACTCCCGGGGCTTTTCATGCTGTTTAAAAAGTGCTCACAACTGAGTCACTTTTCACGGTCTATTGTATACCTAGACTTTTACTTTAAACTATGCTATGACCTATGATACTGATCAATTGAGTCATGACAGTGGTTTCTATATTTAAAATCACACATATATCCCCACGACAATTTACGAGATTGTCTCCCGGTGATTTTAATCAGACAATCGTGTTGTTTTGTTTGCACAAAGTTGGCTTCGCTACATGAAAAGCATGTGTTAGTAGAGTTATGTGTGAATTATGTAGTATGCACCTGATGACATGCAGCAAAATATCCAGACAATACATTGTGCAACCTGTTCTTTGTATCTTCATTATTCAAATTCTATTGTTTTTTCTTCTTTGTATAAATATTGGATTAGGGTCAATGTCTAAAGCAACGTCTAGCTAAAGGTCATAACCTCCAACAAAGACTGGGTTGGAGTCAAGGTCCATAACAAAGTCAAGGTACTGGAAAATTCCTACAATACACAGTCAAGATAACAGTCAAGGCCACTTACAAGCATTGTTTCACGACTTTCATGGTAGTTAGATCTTGGTAAAAATCACACCTATAGTGTCCACAGCATTGGCGGGATCTCACGCACTTCTCTCCGTAATCAATGCAAAAAAACCAATGATACTGTATTTGGATGAGAGAGAGATATGGGTACTGATAGTGACAATTGTGATGTTGGTGGTGGAGTGGTAGTTGTAGTTGTGGTAGTGATTGTTCTAAGGGAGATTTGTGATGATAGTAGCGGTCAGTGTAGCATTGGCAATAGTGATAACTATGGTGTAGTGGATGTAGTGGTGATAGTTTATGGTATGTTGATGGACGTGGTTTTAGTAGTTTTCATGGTGATGGTAGTTGTCGTAGATTTTGTTTGTGATGATAGTGTTGGTTGTTGTGGAGTTGATTTGTGATAGTAATGTTGGTTGTTGTGGAGTTGGTTTGTGATGTTAGTGTTGGACGAGGTGGAGATGGTTTTTGATCGTAGTGTTGGTTGTAACGAAGTTGGTTTGTGATGGCAATGTAGGTTGTTGTGGAGATGGTTTGTGATTCGTAGTGATAGTTGTAGTAGAAATGGTTTGTGAAACTAGTGTTGGTTGTTGTGAAGATTGTTTGTGATGCTAGTGTTGGCTGTTTTGAAATGGTTTGTGCTGGTAGTGTTGGTTTTGTGGAGATCGTTTGTGATACTAGTGTTCGTTGTTGTGAAGATGGTTTGTGACTCTAATTTGGTTGTAATGAAGATGGTGTGTAATGGTAGTGTTTGTTGTTGTGGAGATGATTTCTGATGCTAGTGATGGTTGTAGTGAGGATGGTTTGTGATGCTAGTGTTGGTTGTAGTGACGATGGTTTTTAGTGTTGCTTGTAGTGAAGGCGGTTTCTGATGGTAGTGTTTTTTGTTGTGAAGATGGTTTGTGATGCTAGTGTTGGTTGGTATGTAGACGGCTTGTTATGCTTGTGTAGTTGTTGTGGAGCTCGTTTGTTATGGTTGTGTTTGTTGCCGTGGAGATGGTTTGTGATATTAATGTTGGTCGTAATTGATATGGTTTGAGATGTTTGTGTTTGTTGTAGTGGAGTTGATTTGTAATGCTAGTGTTGGTTGCAGTGTAGATGGTTTGAGATGATAGTATTGGTTGTCGTGGAGTTGGTTTGTGGTGCTAGTGTAAGTTGTTGTGGAAATTGTTTGTGATGGTAGTTTAGGCTCTTCTGGAGATGGTTTCTGATGGTAGTGTTGGTTGTAATGGAGTTGGTTTGGTATGGTAGTGTTGGTTGTAGCTGAGGTAGTTTGAGATGCTAGTGCTGGTTGTAGTGGATATAGTATGTGATGCGAGTCTTGGTTGATGAGCTGATGGTTTGTGGTGGCAGCGTTGGTTGTAGTGGATATAGTATGTGATGCGAGTCTTGTTTGATGAGCTGATGGTTTGTGGTGGCAGCGTTGGTTGAAGTGGAGGTGTTTTGTGATGCTAGTGTTGGTTGCTTTGAAGATGGTTTGTGATCCTAGTCTGGGTTTTTTTTTTTTTTTTTTTGTGAAGATGGTTTGTGATGGTAATGATGGTTGTTGTTACAATGATTTGTTGAGGCAGGCGAAGTTCTTGTTGAGATGGTGTCTGATACTAGTGTTAATTGTTACGGAGATGGTTTGTAATGCTACTGTGGGTTATTGTGATGATATTTTGTGATGGAGTGTTGGTTGTTGTGAAGATCGTTTATGATGCTAGTGTTGTTTATTCTAAAGATGGTTTATGATGCTAGTGTTGATTGTAGTAAAGATTGTTTGTGATGTGTTAGTTGTAATGAAGATGCTTTGCGATGGTAGTGTTGGTTGTTGTGACGGGACGCTGTCAGTCAGCATTCGAATGACACAAGTTCAAAAGGAATTAAAGAGCCCACAATATTTTTCTATCATACTCTAAAAGCATAAACGTCCACCAAAACCTGATAGAAATGCAAGAAGATTGAAAACAAGAGAAAAATACATTTTGACCACGCACGCCCCATCATTTCTGTAATGCTAGGTCTGAGAAAGCTTTGATGTCCAGATCAAACGTAAAACCCAGACACCACGGCACCAGTCGGCGGGTGCTATCAAAGGTTGAAAACTCACTGTTTTCAGTACCAGGGAAGAGAAAGACGGCAAAGTGTGAAACCTGGGCTGGGGACGACGTTGATACATCGCGGAGCCAGTCAGTTGAGATTGACGTGTTAGTTTAGAATCCTGCGGTTGAAATAGGGACTGACACCTAACACCTTACGGTTAATATGACCTAACGTTTAAACCAGCCACGGCAGAATGGGAGATAAGAGGGTCAGCCAGACCCGTCTGAAATGTGTGATCCAAAGACGGCAATTAGGACCAGATGCCTAACACCTCACTGCAATACGGCGGCAAAGTAGGAACACATGGCTGACACATTTTTGCCAGCAACCCAGGAAGGCGGGTGTTAATAGCCTATTGGAATGTAATGACGCAACTGCATTGCCGCCAAAGCATGTTTCATTGTTTCAGGCGTGGCGGGGCCTTGGTCAATTTGATTGACAAATGGAACTACCGCCGTCCACAGGAATATAGGAGGGGTGAAAAGAACTTGGGACTTAATCCATCTCGGTAACTCATCCTACATGAAATAGAATAGGCGGAGTTAATTAATAGGGGATATATTAATTAGCCAACGTGGAAACTAGCCAGGGATGAAGAGAATAAAACTACATGCATGGCCAGCAAGACTTCAGACACATTCACAGTAGCATTCTTAGGATACCTACTGGAGAAATATTAACATTTCGTTCTGTTGGACTTCTGTACGAAGTATTATGATGGAATTTCCAAAACTATAAAACCCAGGTAATACCATTATTCTGATTAGTTTGTCTGCTATTCTGAAGGCTTGTGTAGTTTCCTGTTTCTACATATTCTCCCAAACTTTACACTCGTGGATTTTCTTTGTACTTAATGTTCCAGTTCTAACTTTACGATTTCACTGAGAACTAGCTTCTTCTTTCATTCACCACTTGGTTGTCTGATTTGTTGTATGTGATAATTTGGAGAAATCCATTATCCAAGCTACATGAGCGTGTGGCTTATTCAGGTACAGGAGATACATGTAGATTCATCCTGTATGATGTTAAACATTGGGGAGACTGACTACTTAGGAGAAATTCCTGAGAGCTACCAGTCTCTTGATAGCGTCCAATTAACATTGATTATTTGGACCAACACTTTGAGTGCCTACCAAGATTGTGGTGAAACCACTTGGTTTGAGGAATGGCACCAGTTCACCTTGTCTGCATGATGTCTGCATGAGGACAGACATGACTTAGGACATTCAATATCCCAGACCGATTCAGGGAAGGCATTTAATGTTCGACAGGACTGTGCGACCAGCCCTTCTGACAAGACAGTATGAATGAATCAGAAAGGGAGAGAGTAGTGAGGTGAACTTATATGGGAAACCCCCCCATTACATAAATGTATGTGATGATGTATGGTTTGAGCTATAGATGTTCTAAAGGGTTTTATGAATATATACATATATATTTATTTATTTAGAACTGATATATGTTTATGTAACATGCCATCATCTATCATCATACCATCATATATTATGACTTGAATGTATGTTTATATGAATGTTTAGACATATGTGTTTGAGATGTGTATACGTAGATACTACCCATCTCCGTTCGTTTCATTCCAGATCTCTTAGGAGCAATGGACAGTCAACAACCCATATCAGGAATTGACTTAGCCTTGTGAAGGGACCACTTTGGACTCCTTCAATCTGACAGTGAACTGCGTCTCACTGGGGGAAGCATGACCTATGTGACCTCTTAAATTACGTATACCATAATATAATCATCATCATCATATGATCATCAAGACTAGAAATAATAAACACAGTTGTTGTATTTTAAACTCAGTTGTCCTTATAAATTCTAAATGTCTATAAATGTTTGTGTAGCTTAAATAAGTACACACATTTTGTATCATTTAGTGGGGGTTCACACATATTGCCCAGAAGTGGGAATCTATGTCCGGGAGGTATCTTGCCTATGCAGTCATAAGTAACCAGATTACGTTGCATGTCTTAACTCCTCCTTTCTCACTTCTGGTGATACCAAGTACAGCCAAAACTATATAGATATATTCTATCTTCAACGAGCCACTTCTTGGCTGTTTTCTTTAGTATCAGGGACAGTGTCTTAAATCAGCATAACAGACATTTGTTCCACGTTTTCTCTCTGGAATCTGGGGTGGTAATTAGTCCCTTCTGACAGAGTTAGGGAATCTTAAACTGCATCCAGAACTAAAACCAGCAGAAGAAAACGAATTTGGCTGAGTGGTTACCCATCTGGGATCTAACCCCAGACAATTGGCGACAGTTGTTGTGGAGATTGTTTGTGATGGTACTGTCAGTTGTTGCGGAAGTGGTTTGTGATGCTAGATTTTTAGTTGTTTTTTTTATTCCCTATTATTTATTTATTTTCTTTGCGCTCGCTCGCTTTAAACTCAAGCTTAGTCCATACACTCTATTTATACTAATGATGGACTGACTTTTGCATGTGGATTAACTTTCCCTATTAACAGTGTCCCTCGCCATCAGGCGAACCCACTCCGACTTCAGAGGTAATTGTGATTTACGTCCCAAAGTCAAAGGCGACATGTCAACATTTTAGTCCAGCTGTTCAGTGTAGGGGTTGAACCCCTTACCTTGGCATCAGCACACTGGATGTTTAAGAACACGTGTTCTTACCCATTCGACCATGCTGACCTGCAGCTTGTGTTGGTAGTGTTGGTTGTCGTGAAAATGGGTTGTGATGCTAATGTTGGTTGTACTGAAGATAGTTTATTATGTTAGTGATGGTTTTTGTGGATATCGTATGTAATAGTAGTGTCTGTTATAGTGGAGATGGTTTGTAATAGTAATGTTGGTTCTTGTGAAGATGGTTCGTGAAAGTAGTGTTGGTTGTAGTGAAGATGGATTCTTATGGAAGTGTTGGTTGTGGTGGAGATGGTTTGTGGTAATAGTGTTTGTTGTAATGGAAATTGTTTTTGATGGAAGTGTTGGCTATAGTGGAGATTGTTTTTGCTGGTAGTGTTGGTTGCTGTGGAGATGCTTTGAGATGGTAGTGTAGCAGAATGAATAGTATCAGCTGGGTTTGCAAGCATACAGCACGCTTGAGCATCAAGATAGAACAGCTAGAAGGATGCTCAAGTCGTGACGTAGCTTGTTGTGGGTTAGTTAGTTACCACCTGGAACGAGAGAAGAGAGGTCAACATCAACATCGCATTTTGTTTGTGTAAAGACTTTGTATCAACCATCGCAAATAAAGCCTGTTCTACAATAATCTAACTAAACTATTTGGTCCACTGTATACATGTACTGTTATATAGGATCAAAATGGAGCCAGTGATCAGGATACGGCTCATGGCTTGTCGCGGAATGTAAGTGGCCTCCACAATGGAAACATGGCCGTTGCTTTATTTTCGTCGATACCACGGCATAATAGAAGTTGAAGATTTTCGCTTACAGAGAAATTCAACAAGGCGGCGTCTCTGATCAAATCATTGCTACACAGTTCTGATCAAATCTTTGCTACACAGTTTCTGATCAAATCTTCGTTACACAGTGCATCTCTGATCAAATATTGCGTTGACCTGGCTGGTGTTTTTTGAGTCCGCCATACATATGGGAATTATGAGCCTTGTATACAAAATAATGATTTGCCATCATGTTCCAGAATAATCGTTGTTTTGGACCTCAAAATGTTTTACAAGAGCCGTTACCCTTGAACCAGCTTATGACCTTGGTTGTCGCTCGAAAGAAGATCATTGTTGAATATGACTTCGCTTGATGGAATCAAGACGAAAAATCGTTTAGATCAGAGGCTCAAATAACAAGAAAACCTTTAACGAAAAACTACTTCACTGGATCATAAGTGTCTTGAACTCTGGCAATTATAAAAATGTTAGACGATCACGTTGAAGAGATGATCCTACTACAGTTGCTTTAATGGCCAGATCGAGTCGTTTCAAGGCGTCCAGAAGTGTCAAATTTTTTTTGTCCAGATCTACACTTCCTCGAGCGGAAAGAGCAGCCATAAATTTAAAAGTGTCGTGATAGAATGAAGAAACTCTTTCCTTGGTAAGCCCTATCGAGCCTTGTGGAGCCCTATCGAGTCTTGTCGAGCCCTATCGAGTCTTGTGGAGCCCTATCGAGTCTTGTCGAGCCCTATCGAGCCTTGTGGAGCCCTATCGAGCCTTGTGGAGCCCTATCGAGTCTTGTCGAGCCCTATCGAGCCCTGTGGAGCCTTATTGAGTTTTATCGAGCCTTCTTGATCCTTACGGAGGAATGAAACCGCTTTATCGATCTTGGTTCAAGTACTCGAGTACCAGATACCGTGCTTCTCAGTCTCGGCATACAAGAGCATAGACGTCAAAGGGAAACTGTAAGACTTGATTTACGATGGGACCAGTGGAAAATTAGTTTCAACAAGAAAAGGGGTAATAAAAATAACTTTTTCTATTAGGTAGAAAATTATTGAGTTTCAGGAGGAAGATAACGTCCTTTGGTTAATTTAAGAGTGTATATTAATAATTATTGATTATTTTTTTGCTTGTATAAGTGTATAGCGAAATATTTCAGCATGGCAGAAGAACAAGCTTCACTGACACAAGTTCTGACCGGGGTAGGGTCGGTAATAGATAAACTCAACACAGTCATGAAACAACAAGGAATGGCAGCTGAAATTGTTAAATTTAGCGGACAGGCAAAAGATTTTAAGAAGTGGGTAACTTCCATAGAGAAATATGCATATTTGGTGTCAGCATCAGATGAAGAGAAAATAAAACTTGCTTATCAGGCAGCAACAGAACCGGTTTCTGATCATATCAGAAGAAAATTAGAAGCGAGGGTGGATGAGACATGGGAGCAGTTCAAAGACGACCTGGCCCATAAGTACGCGGAAATAACGGATCCACAACATGCGTTTTCGGTGTTAAGGCAGTCCAAACAAAACACTGGAGAAACGGTACAATTGTTCAGCGATAGGTTGATTAACCTGGCTGAAGAAGCATTCTTAGGACAGAATGTACGAGGAGAGGAGGTGGAGAGGATGTTGGTCGGGATTTTTGTAGATGGTATAAAATCCGATGGACTGAAATTTAAGCTGATGAGAGAAAACCCTGAGAGGTTATCACAAGCTGTAGATATTGCAGTACAAGAGGAGAATTTGAGACGTAGATTTAGGTTGAGAGTAGGACGAGAAATAGGAACTAGTCGAGAAGACAGGATTGAGGAGCCCATGGAGATAGGACAAACAAGGTTCGGATGGAATAGGAGAGGAGGTATACACACATTACAAGGTAGTGATAGAAATGCCTATAATGGAAGAAGACAAGTTAGAAATCCTACAAATGAGACGGTAAGTAACACAAATAACACAAATATAGTTTGTTGGTCTTGTGGTCAACGTGGACACATTTTTCGCTTTTGTGGTAACAGGCGTGTCCAGTCGAATACACAAAGTAGAAATGGCAATAGCAGATTAAATAGGAATGTTGAAGAGAGACACAGAAGTTTTACAAATACAAGAACGCAGGAAAACCGGCGCCCTACCTATTAAATAGGACCTGTGGTAGGAGGGAAAATAACAAGGTCCCAAGATTTAAAGAATATTTTAATAACAGGTATAGCAGGACGAGTAGAGAATGCTCTCAATTAGATGAAATCAAACAGTTCACAGTGAATACAACAGATCCCAGCTCATGTATAATAGAAATAGGGAAGTATAGAGTTCGTACATTAATTGATTCGGGAGCTCAGGTTAGTGTGGTCAAAGAAAGTTTTCTATACAAAATAATGAGAAATTGCAAAATATTCAGAAGTCATAATAATCTCCACTCTGTTACGGGACAGAATTTACAGGTAGTTGGACAAACAATAATGAATTTTAAGTTAGGAGGGATCAACGTAAGACATCTTTTTCATATAGTGAAAGATTTAAATAGAAACATGCTTATAGGAAGAGATTTTCTAATTAAAAATGGTGTAAGACTTATGTTTTATCTACATAAATTAAAATTCAAGGACGTGTATGTAGATTTAGAAGAAGACATGCACATTTCATCACTGGTTAGAGTTAAAATGTCTACAACGTTAAAACCACAGACGGTTAATTTGATACAGGCAAAGGTAAAAAGAAATCCGTATTATGAAGTAGGATACACAGTTAGAATCACTGAGTTGCAAAGGGAGGTAATTGATGAGCCTGGTCTAGAGGTTCCGGATGGAATAATATCATTAGATAAACACTTAACTTTTCCAGTAATGATTATTAACAACACAGGTAGAGAAATTAAATTATATAGAGGATGTGTAATAGCCAAAGTGGATCATAACATTAATGACATATTAGCAACAGATAGAGTAGAAATGCAGGGAATAAATTATTCAGAAACTCCTAGTGAAAGAATTAATAACAGACGCGGACGAGAAAGAAGAGGGAACGTGCAGAAGGAAGAATTGATCCATTCATTCAAAAAAAAATATAGCCCAAATACATTCACTAGATAAAATGACAAGAGAACAAGAATTGTTGGCACAGTTAAAAACTCCACCAGAAAATAAGAAGGTATTAGAACAACTTATAAAAGAAAATCAGGATGTATTTGCAATTAATGATTTAGAATTGGGAAGGACAAAAACAGTTACAATGGAAATAGATACGGGAGATCATCCACCAATTAGTTTAAAACCGTATAGAACTCCCTTAAGAAATAGAGAAATTGTTGAAAAGGCAATAGAAGATATGTTGAAAGCAGGAATAATAACAAGGTCGAAGTCAGAATGGTCATCTCCGATAGTAATTGTGACCAAAGCTTATGGTTCACATCGATTCTGCTGCGACTACCGGGCGTTGAACAAAATCACTAAGAATGTAGCGTACCCATTACCGGTGATTGATGATATTTTGGGGTTACTTAATGGCTCTACATTTTTCACAACACTAGATGCAAGATCAGGATTCTGGTGTATCCCGATGTCAGAGGATGCTCAAAAGAAAAGTGCTTTCTGTACTCATATGGGTTCTTACGAATTCTTAAGAATGCCTTTTGGGGTTCGAACGGCTCCATCTCACTACATGCTGTTAATAAATGAAGTATTAGAGGGTATGCAAAAGTTTGCGTTGGCATACATAGATGATATTCTAATCTATACAGCAGGGGATGTGGATGATCACTTAAAACATGTAAGATTAGTATTCGAAAGATTAAGAATACATGATGTTAAATTGAAGCTCAGCAAATGCGAATTTTAAAAAACAGAAACAAAGTATTTGGGGTATATTATTAATAGAGACGGAATAAAACCAGACCAAGTAAAGGTAAAGATTATTAAAGAACTAGCTCCTCCAACTAATGTAAAAGAAGTTCGTGCTTTTATTGGAACCTGTGGGTATTATAGGCGTTTCATTCCAGGGTTCTCAAAAATAGCAGAGCCTATTACTAACTTAACTGGCAAATACGCTAGATTTAAGTGGGATGATGAATGTCAAAAAGCGTTTGAGTTTTTAAAAAATAGCTTAACAGTAGTGCCACTATTAGCACATCCAGATTTGAATAAACAGCTAATACTATATACAGATGCTTCAGATAATGCTATAGGAGCGTGTTTGGTCCAACAATACGAAGGAAAAGAATCTGGAATACCAGGGGTTAAAAATGAAAGGCCAATTTATTTCTTATCTCATAAACTTAGCAGGTCTCAGCGAAAATGGTCGACTATCGAGAAGGAGGCTTATGCTATTCATTATGCTCTACAGAAACTTAACTACTATCTACATAACGCAAAATTTTATTATTAGAACTGACCACATGCCTTTAAAATCTTTGTTAGAAGCTCCAGTGCAGAACAGGAAAATACAGATATGGGCATTGAATCTACAGGGATACAATACAAGAATTGAATACATACCAGGTAGGATTAACACATGTGCTGATTTATTGTCTAGGATCCCGTATCCACAGTCATCAGGAAACACGGAAGATGAAGGTGAACCGGAGATTGACGACCGAAACTGGCAAGTAAATATACTAGATTCTGCCATAATAAATAGAGAAGATTGTGAGAGTTTACCGTCGGATCAGGAGTCTGAACCTAGAGCGGAAGACCCACATTTAGCACAATTCAATATGAAAGAGGAACAAGAATTAGATCCAAAAGTCTTAGAAATAAAACAGAAATTGAAAGAAACGGATGAGAATAAGTATAAGAAGAATTATTTAGTTTTGCAAGAGGATGAACAGTTATATTACATGAGTGAAAGAAACGAACAGTTAAGGAAATATATTCCAAAACATTTGGAAAATGAAGTTTTAAAAGCATACCATGATGAGAATGGTCATCTCGGTCGAGATAAATTAGTGAAGGCACTTACGAATAAATATTATTGGCCGAATTTATTTAACACTGCTTGTAAATATGTTGATACGTGTGAAAGATGCAGATTAAGGAATATGAAAACAATTAAGTGTCCCTTACAAGATACAGATATTCCTCAGTTTCCAATGCAAAAAGTTAGTTTAGATATATCAGGTCCTCACCCTAGAACATTATCAGGGAACGTATATCTAATTCATATAGTGGACGTCTACAGTCTTTGGCCGGAAGTTTATGCAATCCCAGATAAGAGCGCAGATACTATCATTAATATTTTTTTTACAGGAATTCGTACCAAGGTTTAGTTGCCCACAGATTGTACTTACGGATAATGGTAAAGAATTTGTGAATAAGAAATTTGAAAAGTTATTAAAAGATTTGAATATAAAACATATAAAGACCTCATACTACAGACCTTCTTCAAATGCTAAGAACGAAAGACAACATAGGACATTGTACGATGTTATAGCAAAGATTGTCGATGAACATGAAAAAGATTGGGATCTATTCCTAGGACCTGCGCTTAGCGCTATACGCACAAACCAAAATGAGAGCACAGGGTTTTCACCATTTTATTTATTACACGGAAGAGAGCCAATGCTACCCATAGATAATCTGCTAAAACCAAGACGTAAATATATGGGGGAAGACTTTCAAGAGGTCATCATACAAGAAATGCATAAGGCACATGTAAGATTAAGGAATAACATAATTAAAGCTAGAGAAAGACAGAAAAAGTACAGAAATGTGAATATAAAATTACAGGAATTTAAAGTAGGTGATAGAGTTTATTATAAGAAGCATAGAAGGAACTCTAAGTTTGATGCTCGTTGGGTCCCAGGTTATTACATTTTAGAAAAACTAGGAAATGTATCGTACAGTATCAAGAACCAGATTACGGGACATATAGCAAAGGCACACGTAGAACACTTAAGGTAAGATAGTGATGATAAGGGAAATAATAATTACAATAATAATTATTATTCAGACACCGGATACTTAGATGAACAGGTCGTCAGAAGAGCTACAATATCCCCAGATTTTAGAAAAGATCCAACACAAAGTCAATTAATAACAACTCCAGTTTGTGATGATACTCAAGAACAGACAATACCGAAAAAGATAGAAGAAAAAAATATGAATGAAGGTCATTATGATAGTATAGAATCTATGGAAGAAGAGATAGGAGCTCCATTTAAAAATACTAGACAAGCAACAAAAAGGAGAATAGAGAGACAGAGAGAAAGAGAAGTGAAAATACAGAGAAGGATTAGGGAACATTCATCAAGCGACGAATATATACCCCTATTAGAAAGGTCGTTAAGAAACGATGATAGAAAAATTAGATTGGATATAGAAGAAAAAAGATTGGCAGCTACTAGTAATAGACATACAGATGAAGAAGAAATGGATGAAAATTCAGAATCAAATAGTAGTATGGAAGAAAATAATACTTTATACGAAGAAGAAGATATTGATGTGGAGATAGCACTTATTCAAAGGAACTTGGAGTTACTGAAGAAATGGAAACGTAGGAAATAAACTGATAGAAAATACTGCAGATAGCAAGATATATATTTCATGATATAAAAAGGAAATAGATAATTGAGGGTGTATATGACACATTAGACATGGAAAAGGGTTATGTTGATACTTATAATGAGTTGTCTTGAGCAGTAGACATATTTAGGTATTAAGATAACTAATATGGCTGTAACTTCGAAGGAAACATATATTTTTCTTCTGTAATTTAATTGCCGATTGATTTTATGTTTTGACTTATTGAGTTTTCTTAGATAGA
Source organism: Cepaea nemoralis (assembly GCA_014155875.1). Classification (NCBI taxonomy): domain Eukaryota; kingdom Metazoa; phylum Mollusca; class Gastropoda; order Stylommatophora; family Helicidae; genus Cepaea; species Cepaea nemoralis. The sequence goes on along the minus strand of JACEFZ010027892.1, from coordinate 158,104 downwards.
TATATAAGTTATTGTTAGTCCATAAAAGAGACTAACAATATATAGGATGTATGTTATATTATTTTAAAATATGTTTTTCCTTGAATGAGTTGATATCTTTATTTAATATGAGGGGAAACATAAATGATGTAAAAAAAAAATTGGGGGGTTATGATGTCCTGTTGTGATTTTATTTCGCTTAGCTCATAATTTAAGTGAAATGTTTTGTGTGTTAAATAAGAATTACTTTGGTTACAAATGTATTGGTTAAGTTAAGTTTTAATTATAAACAGTTATGGTTTTGTCCAGTACACGGGACTTTATATAGTACCCTTCGTTCAGAAAATAGTAATAAACTACTGAGGACTAGTAGAGAGACATATTATCTTGGTCAATAATATGTTCATGGGTATATTCTGTTGCTGTGATAATCAGCATGAAGAGGTTGATATGGCTATGAAATATTAGAAACATATGTCGGGGATGGCTATGGGAAAGTTGAAATAGGAGCTGCATTAAAGTCAGCATTATTTGAAGATATATGGATTAGATACCATATTATGAGTAACGATATATTGGTTGGTTAATAGAGAATAGATAAAAAAGGGGGCTGTGAATGGCAGCATATAAGCTTGGGTATATAGATGGACAAAGAAGCGTATCATGGGATGTGAGGGGGCAAGATATAGGAGCTGTGAAAAATCAGCGTTAATTAATTTAAAATGTTCATGGAATATGAACATTGGCTCGTGGTTGAAGATGAGATAAGTGAAATATAGACAAGGTTGTGGGTGGCAATATAAATGTTGAGTATATATATGTTGAGAAAACTTAGAGCAACTTAATTTATAGTGAACAGATATGTATTTCATAAGATATATTTTTAAAAACTTTCGTAGAGAGGTAAATGTGATTGTGTTGACTATTCATTCCTTTATACTTTTCATAAACTGGGTGCGCACCCCTTCTTTACTTTTTTCTAACTACATTTTTTCTGTCTATCCTGTGTTATGAAAGAGTGAGAAATTTCATAATGTCAAGTGTACGATAACGATTGATACAATACGTTCTTATGATATATATTTTTTTAAAAAAAAGAAACTTGAAGAACCAGGAACGAAGAAGAAGTTCATAGTGGTTTGCTATGTGACAGGGGGAAGAGTTACAAATAGAATGAAATATTTACTTGAAATAGAGATAGTTTGGGGTGGATTAGAGAAGTTGTGGGAGGTAAGGAGAGAAGGTGTAGGATAGAGGGATTAAGAGAAAAGACTTTTGAAAAAAAAAGTCTTTTTAAAAACACAGGGAGGTGTAGCAGAATGAATAGTATCAGCTGGGTGTGCAAGCATACAGCACGCTTGAGCATCAAGACAGAACAGCTAGAAGGATGCTTAAGTCGTGACGTAGCTTGTTGTGGGTTAGTTAGTTACCACCTGGAACAAGAGAAGAGAGGTCAACATCAACATCGCATTTTGTTTGTGTAAAGACTTTGTATCAACCATCGCAAATAAAGCCTGTTCTACAATAATCTAACTAAACTATTTGGTCCACTGTATACATGTACTGTTATATAGGTGTTGTTTGCAAGGGAAATGGTTTGTGATGCTAGTGTTTGTTGTTTTGGAGATGGTTTTTGATGGTAGGATTAGTTGTAGTGGAAATGGTTTGTGATGGCTGTGTTGGTTCTTTTTGAGATGGTTAGTGATGCTAGTGTTTGTTGTTGTGAAGATGATTTGTAATGGTAGTGTTGGCTGTAGTGGAGATAGTTTCTGCTGGTAATGTTGTTTGTAGTGATTGTGTTGGTGATTGTAACAATGATAATGATGATGATGACAACAATTATGATGGTTATGGTAGCTACAAAGATGATGATGATGATGATGATGATGATGATGATGATGATAATGATGATGATGATGATGATGATGATGATGATGATGATGATGATGATGACGATGATGATGATGATGATGATGATGATGATGATGATGATGATGATGACCACAGTGATGTTGTCTACAATAATAATGATGACTACAATGATGATAATTATTACAATGATGACAATGGTGATGATGACTACAATGATGGTGTTATACATGGTTGTGATATTGATGATAATGATGATGATTATGGTGATGATTACAATGATTATAATGATGATGACTACAATGATTATGCAGATGCTGATAATGGTGATGACTAAAACTATGATGGCTATTATGATATTGATGACTAAAATTATGAGTATGTTGCTTACAACGAATATTTTGAATATTATTATGATAATGACGACGGTGGTCATAATGACTTAAACAAAGCTGATGATAATAAATAGACAACATTCAAAATAGATTACAAGCGACAAACCACATCACTCAACCACCATGAGCCGACCAGCTGTGCATGAAACATGACTAAAAGACCAATCACAGCCCATTTGTGAGACATCTTGGATAGTGCCGTAGTGTTGAACAGCTTCTTGATGATGGTGCTAAACGAGAAGTAGAAAACATCTCATCACAAAATTATTACAGACAATCTCTACCAAATATGTGAATTAATGGAACGACCTGTGAAGGACAACGACCTGCACATCAAACTGTTGCTATAATCTCATTTAATTTAAACTTTAATATTAAAAATGTGTTTCTCAAAGTGCTCCACTCTTTAGTGCAAATACAATTTTCGTTATTTTCTGTTAAAACAGGTATATCGTTATCGTACATACTTCTTCTTCTTCTTCTTCTTCTTCTTCTTCTTCTTCTTCTTCTTCTTCTTCTTCTTCTTCTTCTTCTTCTTCTTCTTCTTCTTCTTCTTCTTCTTCTTCTTCTTCTTGGCCGAAATCTTGCCAAGGCGGTCACCTCAGACATATGCAAGGCCCAGAACATTTCGGTTGAAGACACAGTGACAGTGAATTGTATTGATCTTTACTCTTTATTTTCAAAGGGTAACAAAGTGGGCACGAAGGCCCGTCTTAAATTCGGCCCTTCCAATCACTCATCTTTCGTTCATCAATGCCACATGGCGTTTAGACAGAATGACGTCATCGGAAAATGCGGTAGAAAATGATATAGGGAAAACCCCACAAGAAACTAAGGAAACTTAGAAACGGCGAACGTCAGACAACAACGGGGTAGGACAACGGAGAGGACCTTGTGTGATTCGGCTGAAGCGAGACATATTTCGTGGAGCCGTGGGCGTTCAGAGATTTTGGTTGTAAGGATTACCAGGTGGAGGATGTCTGACGAGAAGATTCTCAATATCGATTAGAAGACCCGTGGGCACGGAATACCTAGACAATGTTCAGATGAGAATGGCGGGATAAACGGCGATCCGAGGTAAAGTCAGATAATACGTGGATATAGTTTGCAGATATTGTGTAATGCCATCCCTGTGTTAAAAGGGAACACTACGGTCTGGACGACCACTGTATTAATCTATCACCACAAATAAACGTGTGTGTAAGTACTTTCACTATCGGAATGGCGTCGGTTGATTCTTCGCATTTCATTTCCAAAGTTTGATGTGAAGCTTTAACTGTTGTTGAGCCAAAGCTTTGACGTTGACTTTCCAGTTAATTATTACAGGAGGAGTTGCTTCGAGGCAGATGTGGGGATTCGCTCCGGAGTTGAAACTTAAAAGATATTGAGGATTATTGTCAAGATAGCTCCCCACCATAAGTCAACAGTGAAATGCACAAGAGAAGATGAGTGCACACCTTAGCTCAAAATAACGCACCGCGCAACACTGGAAAAAAAAGCGCAGGAAGATCCGGTTGTCAAAATGTCGGCACAAACATTTCAGAAATCAGTGAAAGTAATTCACAATGTATTATTCTGAAAATACCTATGTAAGGTAAGAAGAACATTAGATTATATATTAATATATCTAGTTATTGGACACACACAAAAGCTGACGTGTCGAAATATATACAAATAACTACGAATGCCACAAGATTACAACAACATTTGCGCGTCACAGAAAGAACGGCACACATTATAGTTATACACGCACCATTGGAAACATACTGAAGAACACGACACGGCATTAACGAAGATGGAAACACTACGGCCTACAAACGCTTGAATAGTATACACACATTGAGTTGTCTGTGGAAATGATATACACAATTGACACGACACACTGGACACTTAAACATATTTGATATGCAACTGTCAACGAAGAAAATGGCACCAAACATGATGATATTTGCTGCCGACACTCTATCATAAATTCATTATCGGCGCAAAGGACATTCGTTACTAACTACAATTATCTGAACACTTACACTTGCGGACATCAAAACCCCAGTCACAAAAATATCTATTTATATACGTTGTTCATATTATGGATTCGTGTCTGCCACCAACTCTGCATAAGACATATTATTTACACAACATGTATGTTGGAGGAAATCTGCAGATGAACTGCACACGTTGAACTGTCCCTCCACACCCTTGCTTCCCTCAACATAATCTCTTCAGGAAATTTTCCCTCACCGACTTTCCCTCCACAAGATTCCCTCACGCCATTTTCACTGTTTTACCACTTGCTACACGTGACATTTATGATGCCATTAACGGGAAAGTAAACATGCTCAAGGATCTTACGTCGTACACATTGCGTTGAGTCAAGCATTTATCAACGTCATTCCAGTAATCAAGGTCGTCACGGGGACACTGTCGCTGGCTGTTAGAGACGTTGAAGCAGCATTTCGTTTATCACGGTGCCATTTCAATATATTGGACGGACACCGCACTTACATATAATCAACGCAACGAGTTTCTGCACACTTCATCGTAGACAAATTACAGGACAAGTCACACATTAGTCATTGTATTCTGGACATTATAGACTTGACCTCCATCGACGCTTCCTTCCATCGTCAGTCTTTGGGAAATCTGGATTTTATTGAGACGCTCATCTGGACATTGTTCACAGGATCTTTCATGAAGAGGTACCTACATTTCGAATGACACTTCGAAGCGGACGTCAACACATTATCGGACATTGTCACGGACACATCAGTCAACCTACTTCGGGATCAGACAGTCATCATACTGTGAACATTCTTTTACACGGATATACTGCACACGTCATTACGGACAAATTGTAAGACATACAGGACAGTTCACAAATCAGTCAACTTACTCTGGACTTTAAATACGCAACTACATTTAGTCACTACGGGTATCATACGTTCAGATACCCACTTCAACTGGTCAACCAGGATTTATCTCGTTAAGGCCAGTACATTTGCTGTTTGTTGTTATATAACTGTGGTCTGTTTGGGTGTCTAATATATAACATATTTTTTTTCTTCCGATAGCCGACTCCGTAGTTATTTAACAAAGCGAGAGATTGAAGCGCTATCTGAAGGTCACATGAGTTTAATTATCGGACATTCAGACACGTTATTTACTGACGGCTTGTCAGCTTGTGACAAATATATTTTTGTGACGAACTTGCGATTCGTTGGTAATATATTAATTTTTTTTTTCGCGTTGTACCGTTAGGCATTTACATTCCGTATTCTATCACGTCTCCTTATTTATATGTGATTAAATATTATGTAGGTATGTCACTTCGTAGTTCGTTATCGTAATAGCGTCATTGTTGTGTCAGTATATTCTTTATATTGAATATATATTTTTACTACTAATTTCTAGTATTTACATAAAGTAACACTTAGGACATTTTTATCGCATTAAGATTGCTGAATTTCTGTTGCTGAATTATTGTTGAGTTGAAGTTGACAACAATTGTGGTTGGATATTACATACTATATTTTATATGTACTTCCATATTGTCTGTTTCTTTTGTATTCTTTGCACACTCCTCTATCATATTTCAGCTAGATAAGTTATTGCACAGGTAGGACAAGATGTCGATATTTCAAGACTACATGAAGATAGGTAAGACGTTGGGTTTAACCGGTTCAAGGCTCAGGAATTATGCAATACAGAAAACGGAAAAATTAGAGGGGTTGTAAAGGAGCAAAGAAGGAAACAGGGACAAATTTATGAAACGAACACAGTATTCATCATTGACGATGACGAAAACACTCTTGTTACGCAACAAGCATGGGTCAATAACATATCAACGACCTGCATTAGGGATACTTCATCAGTTATTGTGGGAGTCGATCACAGGTTAATAAACGAAAGTGATTACACAGGTGAGAAGTATTGGTTGCAGAACATTCGGAGGTACTATAGAAACATACAAAACCGCATGGGTCATGATTGATTGCCCATATTACACAGGTAAAGTATGTGCTGCTGTATTACCAAGCCCTGGTGCTGGGTTAATAGTGGGTAATATCCCGAATGTCAAAGATTTAGTTCAGAAAGTAACCATCGAACGCAAACCTGACGAGACACTCACAAGTACCCAAACTCAAACGACGCATGAAGAAGAAGAAAATAAAGAAGAAGAAAACACACAATTAAAACAAGTTAGACCAACTGGTAACGAAAATGAGCTAACACAAATGTGTGATAACGCAACAGAAACGAATTGTATAAACCAGGATATACACGAGATAAACGAACATTCTTTATCACATCAGAAACAGATGAAACGTGATTATATGTCTTTAAATGACATCTTTTTGAAACATGCTAAAAAGAGAATAAAACTTACACGCACTGGTTGTTGCACGCAAAAGTCACATACACAACACGCACAACCCATTAAACAGTCAAAATGGGATATCATAACCATGATTGTTACTCAGATTATAACTTTGATTAAGCCAACCATATCACAGGCTATATGTGTCATTATGAACACATACACACGAACAAAGATATATGTTATGTGCAACAGTACATACATATACGCACAGCTCAAGAAACATTGTACAAACGGTTTCTTACGAATAAAAAGACATATCGTGGACATGCATACAGAAGGCAAGAAGTGTAGCACAAATATACACACAAAAGGCAAGAAATGTATTACATACATACGCACAGGAGTCACAAAGTATATCACAAACATACAAACAGAAGTCAGGAGATGCATCACACATATGCACGCTGAAATTAAAAAGTGTACCACAAACATTTGTACGCAAATCAAAACAAAGGTTGTAAACGTTAGCGTGTGGGCAAAGATATACTTTACGAACTTGATAAGTAAATACAAAGAACATTACAGAAAACAAACTACACTTATCTTTGCTTACCTTGGTTACTTGTCTCACTTCTGGTACAGATTTGCCAAACGTACATCAATGTACGGTATGCTTTACACATCAACCACAAGAGTGAAAACTAAAACATTGTTCCAATCAACAAAGTTACAATGTACAGATATTGGCATGAGTGCAGAAGAGAGATTCTACAGATTTGAAAGAAAGAAAGAAAGAAAGAAAATGAATCAAAGAAAGAATAAAAGGAAAAATAGAAAAATAAAATGGGATCAAAGTGTTAGGTTTATATCAACACATAATACACTACAGACACATTAGGGTCTTACAAAAAAAGTTGTTCTGAATTTCGCCGATATAAAGCTATACTTTTCAGAATTTGCCACACTATCTCTGTTATACCTTATTTTACAATCTTATAGCAAACGTAATCCTATTCTCTACTTTAGCTATCACATTGCTGGTTAACGTTATCACTAGCATTATCAATCTGAATATTAATTGGTTTAAATATTTATTCCTTGTTGAATCCGAATATTATATTATATTTCTTATTTATTTAGTAGAGGTTCTTACGGTTTATTATTCTGTGAAAGTCTACGATGTTAAGATCTGCCAAATTCTAGACGATAATAATATTCTTAAAGATCTTCTTAGTCGTCTCTAAAAAAAATTATGTATGTTATATTTTCTTACTTATTGTCTGCGTTCGTATTTGGATTTTCGTTAGGCTGATTAACATATGTTGCATACATTCACCCAGGTAGATTACTGTTGAAAACAACAAATTGCGAATTATGTGAAATTTATTAGTGTTATTCGGATATGTACATGGTTTGTTTAATTCGTTCTTTGGCAGGGACATTGTTCGCCATGACAAGTGACACTGCACAATCGAGTGTGATTGACCATGTGCGCTGTAATTGACGAACTATACCTGAACACTTCTAGGATTATCGGAAATCGTTTGTATTTCTAATATACTGTTATGTCATATTAGTACGGCATATTCGTATTAAATAGTGATAGTTATAGTTCTATTTCGTGGATCGAAACCTGACTATTGATTAGAGTGTATGTGTTGAACACTGATACAGTAGATGAAAATAGACACGGTTTTCGTCACGAAACGACATATGTCAATATTAATTGTACCCTTGTGATCACTACTTGAGTAACATTATTCATTTCATTAATCAATTATTAATTTATTGCTAATGCGTAGCATAGAATTATATATATATTTTCTTTCACATAATTCCAGTTCATAAAGTTAAGTAGTTACATATTCTTATTATTATTGTTCATATTAGTACTTAATTATACATATGATGGGTCATAGATTTTTCAATTCTCATTGTGATCGCCATTGCCAAGTATAGCCACCACATTATGAAATACGCCGTTAATATGATATTGTCACTCGGTCATTATTGCCACACCTACACAAAGAGTTTATGATGACGTCTCTAAGAGCATTTACCTCGATTACGCCTAAAATTATGACGTCATAATACTAGTACCTCACCTACCCGTTTGATGAGATTAAGATTCACGACATAGCAGTCGAGATAACTGCACAGATGGTTACAAGACAATAGTAGATGCAACTGGTACCTGTTTATTCCTCATGTCCCCTTACTCCAGGTTTTGACCTATAGAAGGACGCTTGTCCTTAGGGACAAATGAGGGACTGATCTTTATGATTAGTTAGTACAGCCTCCCCATGGGCTGTATACACGACATCTACCGTTGGTGTGTAGATTGGAGGGCGTGCCCGTTATATATATTTTTTTTATTTTGTGGGTAATGGATAGGTGTCCATAGCATCTTGCTAGTCCGATAAAAGTCATTGTGTCTGCACTGCTATGTGTCAGGTTAATTCTCTTGATGGAAAAAAAAATGATTACATCATTTTAAAAGGGAGGGGGGCATACTGCCACATGGCGTTTAGAGAGAATGACGTCATCGGAAAAGGCGGTAGAAAATGATATAGGGAAAACCCCACAAGAAACTAAGGAAACTTAGAAACAGGGAACGTCAGACAACAACAGAGAAGGACAACGGAGAGGACCTTGTGTGATTCGGCTGAGGCGAGACATATTTCGTGGAGCCGTGGGCGTTCAGAGATTTTGGTTGTAAGGATTATCAGGTGGAGGATGTCTGACGAGAAGATTGTCAATATCGATTAGAAGACCCGTGGGCACGGAATACCTAGACAATGTTCAGATGAGAATGGCGGGATAAACGGCGATCCGAGGTAAAGTCAGATAATACGTGGATATAGTTTGCAGATATTGTGTAATGCCATCCCTGTGTTAAAAGGGAACTTTACGGTCTGGACGACCACTGTATTAATCTATCACCACAAATAAACGTGTGTGTAAGTACTTTCACTATCGGAATGGCGTCGGTTGATTCTTCGCATTTCATTTCCAAAGTTTGATGTGAAGCTTTAACTGTTGTTGAGCCAAAGCTTTGACGTTGACTTTCCAGTTAATTATTACAGGAGGAGTTGCTTCGAGGCAATCAACAGTGCATGATTCATTCACATAGGAAAAATAAACATTGTCAAATGAATGTTGTAAGCATAAACATTGCATATTCTCATGTTATGTGACACATCCCCCCTACCACACACACACATCCCGCAGCAACCCACGCACACATCTCTCACCTACTCACACATCACCCACCCATCTCCACACATCCACCATCCACCAGACATGCCCCACTCTCTACACATCCCCCACTCATCCCTCCACCCTTTCACATATCCCGCCACCAACCCAGACATCTCGCACCCATCCACACACACATCCCTCACCCACTACACGCATCTTTCCACCCACTCACACATACCCCAATCCATACACGCTCACCCACACACACACATGCTCCACCCACCCAAACACCCTCCAACCACACACACATACCCCTCACACACGCACATCCCGCACCAACACACATATCCCTCACCCATTCACACATCAACCACCCGTAACCACACATCATTCCATCCACACACACATTTACCCGCCCACCCACACATTTCACAACCACCCACACACCCCAACAACCACACACACACACATCTCCCACCGACACACATTCCCCACAACATATATCCCACGCAAACACACATCCCCCACACACACATCCCCCACCTACCAACACCACATATCCCCCGCCCGCCAACACCCACACATTCCACTACCCACCAACACCCACGCAAACACACGAATCCACATACACATCCTCCTCCCACATATCCCTCACCCACCCACACGCCCCATCCATCCTAACATCCCTCCACCCACCTACCCACTCATCTCCGCACACACCTACATGTCCCCCACAAAGTCACACATCCCACACCTCCCCACCCATCCACTTCATATCCCCACACGCACACATCTCCCCATCCACATACTCCAACACACCTCTCCCACCCACCCACACGCCTCCATAATCCACACATACACTCCCTATCCACACATTCCCTCACGACACACAAACACCGACCCACACACACACATCCCCAACCCACACACTTCTTCCATCCATATACACATCAGCCACACCCATCCCCAAACCCATAATACATCCCCCACACCCCCAACACACATCCCCACACACCTATCCACATACCCCCACCCACACATCCCCACACACACATCTACACCCCAACCCACCAATACTCACCCACCAATACCTACCCACTCACATACATCCCTCGCCCACACTGACACCCCCACCGACCCACTCACATTTCCACCCAGAAAAATCCCTCATCCACACACATATTCCCCTACCCACCAACACATCTCTCCACACACCCACCCAGCTACACACAATTCCCCCACCCACACACACATACGCCACACACATACCACCATCCACAAACTCATCCACCCAACACAATCCTCACATCTAGACACACATATAATGCCTAAAATAATCACTGAAGCTAATGTGAACAAACTCCCACTCTTTACACACATATATACTGACGATTATCGTGAGCATTCGCACAAAAATGTAACAAAAAATGGAGAGCAAATTATGCACATACATTGTGTAGCCTAAAACAATAGTGATGCGATACAATAAGTTGATTCCTACAATTGACATGAACATGATGGAATAAGCAGTGCACAAAGAAATCAAGGCTGTGCTTCGACTATCAAAAACCAGCGCTCCAGGGCCAGATGGCATAAGTTACGATGACATCAACAGGTGTACTGACAACGAGCGAGAGAAACTAGCAGACAATTACAATAACAGTACAGGGAGCGCTAACATAAAGGAAGAGTGGTTACACGGTTATCTGATTCCCTTGCCGAAGCCTGGCAAAGACCACACACAAATTCAGGGATATCGAGCAATAATCATGCAGAATACAATAGGCAAGCTGCTGGAGAAGTTAATTGCCAGGAAAATATCAATCCAGCTAGAGAGGCAAGGTATTTTTCCCACCTACTCTGGGAGGCTACCGTCCAAAAAGAGAAACCTGGATCAATGCAGCAGTTTTTGCCCATGACGTCTATGAAGGTTTCCACTCGGGCATTGAAACCTTTGCTGCAGCGATTGTTCTTGAGGATGCGTATAACAGAGTACCATGGGAATCGTTATTGTTTCAGCTTCTTGAATTCAAGATAAGTCCTTCCCTCCTAAGTTGGATCGCCGAAGCCCCCTTCCAACGGAAAGTTTTTTTTTTCTTCAGATGTGCCAGTTGGACTTCGGAACCAACAATATATCCCGGCCTACCACAGGGATCACCAATATCTCCGGTGCTGTTCAAAGCCTACACTGAGAATCACTAGCGAGCAGATCACTGGACCGGGGAGGACACTGTCATATGCCGACGATGTTTTAGTGTATCGTCAGGGTAAGCATAGAGATCAGGTTGCTGTGGAACTACAAACTGAACTCAATCGCATAAGTACTTGGTGTGTTGATGCTGGGGCAATGGTCAACCCAACAAAGGCAACAGTGACATGGTTCCCTTTGAATAACCATATTGTCAACACTCCAACACCAACGGTATATCAGTGTTCAGAGACTGTGGAAAGAGCGCAGGCAATGCATTACCTGGTGATAAGTTTTTATAGAATCCTTGCTTATTGTCGCTTGTCGTCCCGGGAGGAACGTGGAATGAACAAGCACACCTTATTACTTCTTCTTCTTTGGGATTCTTGACTGACTTCTGTCTACACTCCTCCCTTCTGTCTTCCCTTCCATATATCTATTCCTTTCTCTCTCTCTCTCTATTATTCCTTCATCACATACTCCGACAACAGTTTCTTTCAACAATTAATAAAATATTTATTAAATAAAACTATGTCTGGTGTATGGATGGACTGTGTATATGTAGTTGGTATTGTCTACTAGTGTGAATGCAAGATAGAACTTTTGACTTCGTATGTGCCGTAGATTTTCTCGCCTCTTCTGTCGGCTAAAACACAGGACAGCACACATAGAAATGGAGTGATCTCACCCTGGATGATCTCCTCCTGCTTGAGTCTGGTCTTGATCCAATTCTTGAAGAAAACAACTGTTCAATGTCTTATCACCAGAAAATAATCCGATTTGGTAAGTCACTGAAATTCATATATTTCCCGTTTTGGAAGGTATTATAGTCCACCTCTGAATACACACCGCCACTATCCAACATTGTCTAGAGTTACTATAAATGTTCTACACAATGTCTCTTGTTAATAAAGTTTAATGTTTCTGCACAGTGCAATTGCATGCAGTTTTAAGTATCCCTGCTTGCCACAGGTTAACGTCTTTTCCTTTTAAGGGCTTTAGTTGTATATTCGTTTGAGCATACAGTGTTCTGTATTTGACGTTACAGTTATCACTTCTTCATATTAAAACATGTCTATGTTCTTGTTGGTTCTAAGTAGGTACTTTATTTGCTCAAGTGAAGTAACCTTCATTTCTTCTCTGATTTCAATAGGGGGATTGGAACCTGTGGAGGAGATAGGTAATCCGGTGATATGAGTCTGCTTCATATTATTTTCTTATGTGAGAGTCCTTCTCTAGCCATACTGAGAAGCCTCCGAAAAACATACGGACATACGATTTATGAGTGCACTAAAGTTTACACGATTAGATAAACGAATGCAATGCCACAAGTCAAGAACAAACACCTATATCCCTATGCTACTATTACGCTAAGATTAGTTTACCTTATATCTTCTATTATCATCCCGGAATCAAAATTAATAATTAAGCACATCGGCACTAATATCCCATTGCCTTAAACAATACGGGACTATAATTTCTTTTCCACACCTGGGATTAATAGATATCTCTGTCCAGTTTGGAACACACACTAAAACAGAAAACCCAATTTCTACTATTTATATCGAGTGGCCCATCCTCCGTTATTGTTTGATGTTCATACCTCAACACTCGTCTCTTGACGTTTCCTGCACATCAAAAGGCGGTGAAATCACGTAGTGATTAGTTGCTCGTTTCGTTCCGTTCTTACGCTGTTTCCCTGGGTTCCCCTTACGCTAATACTTCAAAGCGTCCGAACCCGTTGATCGCCTTCTCCGTTCATTTTTCCCCAACGCGATCTCCCCGTTTCCCGTGTCCGTCCGATCAGATCGTCAGGCAATGACCTCTGCGAACACCTGTATCCTATTTTTATATCCGTCGGTCAATGATCTTTAATTTATCCTCCTCTCAGACTGAAGTACACGATTGTTAACCCTCCTCCTACATTGTAGTTTTATATGTAAGTTATCAAGGAATCACTAAACTGCAGTTGTCCCGTGACACTTATAATGAGCACATAGACCAGGTGATAACAAAGGCCAAGCGGGGTTTGGCTGCGATGCGGGTGATGGCGGCAGCAAACTGTGAGCAGCGCCATCTATGTCTTCTGTACGAGGGGCTGGTCATGTCTGTTTTGGAGCATGCGATGGCGATCCTGACTCTCAGCCGTAAGCAGATAGAAAGGATGGAAATGATACAGAACGAAGCTATGCGCATTATTCTTGGATGTACAAGAGATACAACATGCAGGGCGATGCGCTACATTCTTGATTTTCCAATCATTGAAGACAGAATACAAATTTGCAGAGCACATGCCTACCTCAGAGTTAACGCAAACATGCAATGTCCATGCATAGGTGAAGGGCAGCAGGTTAAAAAGAGGAAGGTCGTGGATGGGTCAAGCTGAAGTCATTCTTCAAAAGGTATGTGCACTTGAGGACTTAGAACCTGGCGAGGAGTGGGTACAAGTACCAAAAAATTTCTGTACGTCCTTTTCTGTTTGCATCCAACTAGACAGAAAATACAGACAAGAAAATTCGGCTGCTGTGAAGGAGGAAGTACAGACGTCGATTTTCGAGAATTCGTTAGACGGTGATGATGTCATCTACACAGATGGGTCGTTCGTTCGACATGTGAGAAGCTCATGGGCCTTTACGGCTCAGGCCGGAGGGAGAATTGTGAAGGAGGACTCTGGTGCTTTTAGTAGAGACCACAAGTAACCTGATGATGGAAGTCAAGGCAGTAAGTAAGCCAATAACATGGCTCGAGAAACAGACATTCACTAGGGCATGTTTCCTTAGCGACTCAATGAGCATGTTCAAGACGATGAGATGGGGTGGATCCAAAGAGAGTGGTTGCTGTCTCTGGAGCGGTTTCGGCTGGCAAAGATTAGTTTCATCTTCATGCCAGGGCATGCGGGAGTACAAGGAAAGGAGCGGACTGACAAGCTCGCAGGTAAGGCTACTGTGGAGGGCGGACGCACCATGGACCAGGCTGACATTCTGAATGCTCTACGAGAAGTAAGACTTTTGCGAGAATCAAGTGATGACTGTGAATCATCAACCATGGTCAGACTGCGAGAACAGCAAATAAAAAGAGGTGTGGCCAAACAAGAACACTACGCAGGAAGCCAAAGATGATTGATAAACCATCACAGAACTGGTGTCGTTAGCCGCTACACGCTGCGGGATTTGCTGAGGAGGGGATCCGAGCACTTATGGACTGAATGGTTCGATGTGCAATTAGGATGATCTGTCGATTAACTAACTAACTAACTAACTAACTAACTAACTAACTATTCATTCATTCATTGACACCTTTACGTCTTGACAGACGATAGTTTGGTATATTGTGCTTCAAAAAGGCTTAATAACTACGACCCATGGCGGTGGCGAGTGTGGCTGATAAGGCCAATTTGTGCTGCAAATGTTTGTCCACAGTATACGCATGTGGAAACATGGTCATTTCCACAATCATGCACCATTTTACGTCTATCACGCTCGGTGTGTGCTTTATCTGCAATCATTTTCTCCTTTGTCTTTATTCCATTTCTGATAGTTGCCTTCCATGCAACACGTTCAGCGGCGACTTGCTCCCAATGTGCATTATCAATGCCTGTATCAATCATGTCCCGCTTACACACATCTTTGTATCGTAGTAGGGGCCGACCCTGAGATCTCCTACCCGTCTGTAATTCACCAAAAAAGATGTCCTTTGGTATTCTACCATCATCCATCCTCCCAACATGTCCTATCCATCTAAGTCTATGAAGACTGAGCATGGAATACACCGTCACACAACCTGATCTTTCCAATACTTTAGTATTTGTGATTTTGTCTTGCCACTTAATACCAAGAATTCTTCGCAGACACCGCATATGAAAGCTGTTTAAACGTCTCTCTCGGTGTGAGTAAGTTGTCCAGGTTTCACTGCCGTAAAGAAGAGTACTAAGGACACAGGCTTGGTAGACGAGGACTTTTGTTTTGGCAGTTAGCTTCCTGTTTCTCCCAGACTCTTTTTGCTAACATGTTCATTGTTGTTGCTGCCTTACCAATCCTGATGTTGATTTCCTGATCTAGGGATAATTTGCTATTTACCTCTGATCCTAGATATGTAAAATGGTCTACTATCTCCAGTTCGGCGTCGTCAATAAAGATTGATGGTACCCCATGTGCACCTTGTGACATAATCTGTGTCTTCTTTTTGTTAATTGTTAAACCAAATTCAGAACAAGCATTGGAGAATGCAGATAGTAGATGTTGTAATTCTTCCTCAGAGTGGGTCGTAATTGCAGCATCATCCGCAAAATGCAACTCTCTGATTAGTACCCTCCTAATTTTGGTCTTGGCCTTCAATCTCTGAGCATTATAGAGGCCGCCATCTGAGCGTGAGTGAATGTATGTACCGGCATCCTGATCACGAAAGGCATATTTCTAGTAGAAGTGAAAAGTATATCCCAAAGAGGATGGGGGATAGTACACAATCTTGCTTAACTCCACTCTTCATACTCTTCTGAAGTTGCGCCATCGAAACTTGATTATACCCTTCATGCCTGTGTGGAACGATTCCACAATGGACAGAAGAGTTGGTGGGCAGCCAATCTTCTTTAGTGCTTTGAACAGACCCTCACGACTGACCAAATCTAATGCCTTTGTGAGGTCGATGAAGGCAATAAACAGTGGTTGATTTTGTTCCCGGCATTTTTCTTGCATTTGTCGCAATGAGAATATCATATCAATGGTAGACCGGTTCTGTCGAAAGCCACACTGTGATTCGGGGTAGACTTGATCTCCTAGGACTTGAAGTCTGCGCAGAACAATTCTGGCAAATACTTTCCCACCAATACACAGAAGTTAGATACCCCTATAGTTGTTACAGTCGCTCCGATCGCCCTTGTTCTTGTACAGCGTTATGATGCTTGAATCTTTGAAATCCTCTGGGACTTGTCCTTCTCGCCAACATCCCCGACACCTAACTAACTAACTAACTAACTAACTAACTTCTTCTGCATGTGTATGTGGGTGGGCGTGGGATGTGTGGGCTGGTGGGGAATGTTTGTGGGTGGCGAGTGTGTTTTGGTTGGGGGATTAGGTGAGGGCAGTGTGGGTGGGTGGGAGATGTGCGGGAGGGGGATGGGTCGGTTGGTGGTGTATGTGTCCCTTAGTGTGCGTGTGTGTGGGTAGATGGGTGTGTGTGTGTGTGTGGGGGGGGGGGGATGTATGGGTAGGTGACAGATGGGCCTCATAACATGGTAATTTGCCTTATTTATGTTTACAACATTCATTTCACAATGTTTATTTTTCTTCCTATGTAAATGTATAATTCTCTTGATGAACGAAAGACGAGTGATTGGAAGGGCCGAATGTAAGACGGGCCTGCGCGCCCAATTTGTGACCCTAATAAAGTTGATTTGATTTGATTTGATTTCTTCTTCTTCTTCTTCTTCTTCTTCTTCTTCTTCTTCTTCTTCTTCTTCTTCTTCTTCTTCTCCTCATTCTCCTCCTTCTCCTCCTCCTCCTCCGCCTTCTTCTTCTTCTTCTTCTTCTTCTTCTTCTTCTTCTTCTTCTTCTTCTTCTTCTTCTTCTTCTTCTTCTTCTTCTTCTTCATCCTTTTTTCAACGCCACTCCACTATTTAGTAAGCACCAAACTATTGTTATTGTGTATAAAACTAAATCAGTGTCCTAATTTTTTGTAAAAGTCAACGACTCTGTACTACACAACTACCTTTAAGTATTGTCATTGATAACGAATACGTGTCTATGTTTTAATTGGCAGTATTTCATTCTTTTTATTATACATCAACACGTTGTTGTCTGTTAATTCTTGTACAAGATTCAATGGTTTCTTCACCTCACATGAATGCTCTGGTACCATCTGCAACAAATAGCATATTGAAGAAATATAACTGATATAAATAAAAGGAAGGACCAGGTATAAGATGGCGTGTTCCAGAACAACTTTAGAGACATTAATATTAACTTACAAAGAGCATTACAATACCAAAACCACATCAGTCACTATCACTGCAACCACTGTTAAAAACACAACTGCTACCACCACTACTACAACTAAGCGAAAAAAAAGGACCTTAACACCTCCACACCCACCCAACTCTCTTTAAGCACTTCACTTAGGTAAGTGGAGAAAGAGAAGAAAAGGGATTAAAATATTTGTAACAATTTTCTTTCTGAGCAGATGAGTATTCCAAAGTTTGTGTAACAATGCCACATTATAACCATGATAAAACAATGCAGTTTACTCTTATATTATGACCATTATAAACGAATGAAGTCTTCTCTTACATTATGGCCATTATTAACGAATGAAATGTGGTCTTATATTATAATTATTATAAACGAATTAAATTTTCTCTTACATTATGTCCATTATAAACGACTGAAGTTTTCTCTTACACTATGCCCTGTGTAAACGAATGAAGTTTGGCCTTACATCTATTATAAACGAATGGAGATTTCTCTTACAATTTGTCCATTATAAACGAATGACTTACAGATGAACACAGGTGAACACAGATCACTCTTACATTACGTCCATTACAAACGAATGAAGTGTGCCCTACATTATGTCCATTACAAACGAATGAAGTGTGCCCTACATTATGTCCATTACAAACGAATGAAGTGTGCCCTACATTATGCCCATTATAAACGAATGATGTTTGGCCTTACATTATGGCCATTATAAAAGAAATGAAGTTTCTCGTTTTCGAGCGCAGTGCTCAGTTAAAGTTAGTTGCATATCCTTTACAGGACTTTTACAGTCAACACCAGCAGTTTTTGCTGTTGTTGATGTCTTGGCAAGTTGACGTTCAGTTGTTTGCCATTGCTTTCTGAATGACTCGCACCCATACCATTTCGTTAAAAAAAACCAGCGCAACGCGGTCTGCTGCCAAATCACGTGCAGCCGTTTTTCGAACGCAGGTGTGCGGAATCACGAATCGCGTCCGTAACACTTCACCACAGAGACCGGCCAGTGCTCAGTATGTCAGGGAATTATGAAACTGCGCATCTCACTATCCCCTTGGCCACAGACGTGGGTTAAGTATATGGTGCTAGCCCCATATTGTAAGACCAGCCGACATTCAGTGAGAGATGTGGTTAATGTGGACATTCGCCGCCTTGACTTCCTAGAACATGTCCTGGGACCAATGTTTAGGCTGAATCGATCTGGTGGCCGAGATCAGCGGCCACAAAAATTCCCGCCTCGAAGGGGATTTGAACACATGACCACCCTGCCGACAGGCACGCGTCACCGGGTCTGTGCTAGGGCATTTCCATTGACCTGTATTTAAAGTGCACAAAAGAATACACGACACGGTCCCACAAGAGAACACGAATTCCCCATGGAGAATCTAACAAAACAACATTATACTCACGGAAAGAAGCAGCAGGCAGTGAATACAGATCATGATTGAGGCTGGCAGTAGTACTCAACAGGTTGTAATCACATTATACAAGTATTGGCGCCCATATTTTCCTACCACGCTCATAAATTATGGACAGAAAGTCAATTACGTTATGGATTGTCTGCACAATTATATGTGTTTTCATCGTAGGGACAATAAATCTACACATATTATCTAACATCTGGTTGTTTGTTAGAAGCTGTGCAATTAGTACAACGGCACATACATTCGCATGTATTAATCGGCACTTATAGTAGTAGTTTAAATAAGTAGAGAAATCAGATAGCGATGGTAAAGATTAGTAGTATGACTTTTCATTGGCTGTTGAACGAGGGAACGGAGCACTATGGGAATGTCCTGAGTGCAGTGATGTCGGTTCTTAGCTCAATTCAACTCAACTCAACTCAAACAAGTAGTGATTATACGAACCAATAAAATGAATTGTTTTAATATACAGTTATAGTATGGCCACATCTGGACATAAGGTGGTATACCAGTCACGGTGGGCATTCTTCGTGGAGAGTGGCATGCTTCAATTCAAAAATCTAAGTTAGGACGCATCTGTTGAATCTTTACCTGAACGGGGTATTGGCGCATTTTGTGGACACGGCCCTTTAGGATAATATGTATAGCCCAGCATCAGTCAAGAATTTGGTTCCTATACCCTCACCCACCCGTCCGCCTGCCCGCCTTTCAGTCCAGGATTTGGTTTTCACATCCTTCCTGTCCGCCCGCCCGCCCGCTTTCCGTCCAGTATTTGGTCTCTGCATCTTTCCCCGCCCCATCGATCTCCACCCTTCAGTCCAGGATTTGGCCTCTGCATCCTTTCCTGGCCCTCCCGCCCGCCCCGCCCGCCTTCAGTCCAAAATTTGGCCTCTCCCAAGATTTGGTCTCTACATCCATCCCCGCCCGTCCACCCGCCAGCCTTCAGTTTAGTGTTTAGTCTGTATATTTCCCCGCCAGCTCGCCCGACTTCAGTCTAGGATTTGGTCTCTCCATCCTTTCCTGCCCGCCCGACCTCCTTCAGTCTAGGCTTTGGTCTCTGCATCATTTCATGCCTGCCTGCCCGCCCGCCCGCTCGCCCGCCTTCAGTTCAGGATTGGATCTTTGCATCCTTCCCCGCCCGCACGCCCGCCTTGAGTCCAGGATCTGGTCTTTGCGCTCTTCCCCGTCGGCCGCCCGCCTTCAGTCCAAGATTTGGACTCTGTATCCTTCCCCGCCAGTTCGCCAGCCTTCAGTCCAGGATGTAGGTCTCTGAATTCTTCCCCGCTCTTTCACCTATAGTCCAGGATTTGGTCTTTGCATCATTCCCCGCAGCGCAAGATTACCTTTAGTCCAGGATTTGGTCACTCCATCCTTTCCCACCCGCCAGCCCTCCTGCCCACTTTTAGTCCGGTCCCTACATCCTTACCTTCCAGGCCGTCCGCCAGCTTTCGGTCGTGGATTTGGTCTCTTCAATGTCCTTGCCCGCCCGCCCGCCCGCCCGCCTTCAGTCCAGGAGTTGGTTTCTGTATAATTCCCCACCCACTATCATGGACAGACAGAAAAATCAATGACAAAGTATTTCCCCACCCACTATCATGGACAGACAGAAAAATCAATGACAAAGTCCTACAAGAAATAAATAAAAACCGTAAACTGATCAAAGAGTTTAGTTGGGTTGAGCTAAGAACCGACATCACTGCACTCAGGACATTCCCATATGCACCCCGTCCCCTTATTCAACAGCCAACGAAGAGTCACACTACTAATCGTTCCCTGCCGCTATCTGATTGAAAGTTCTCCTGGTCTTCCCTTTCAGTTTTGAAATTCTACCAGAACCCCTGCCAACCCCCAGCAATCTCATCCTTTTCACATTACGGGTTTTCAATCTTTTCCTCTACCTTCTCCATTGGTCCCACAGGCGCATTCGCTTCACGTTTGCCGAATTTTACCCGTTTTTGTTTTTGTTTTTGTTTGTTTTTGCGGTGACATTCGTTTATTTGTTCTTGTGTCTCCGATATGGGGACCGTAGGAGTACTCCACCATTATTTCAAGATCGAGTTAAAACAAATACCAATTACTTGATATAGTTTTTCCCACCCCGTTTTGCATTATCATTTCTGGCAAGTCGGGAACCCTTGTTATACCGGAGAACCAGGCTGCCTATTCTATGTGGTAAGTAAACCCGTAAATACCGTTTTATAAGACGTATTACATTGTTATTCTTCTTCTTCTTCAGCGTTCCGAGCCATTGAGGTTCTTTGCTGCAGATACAATCCGTCTCCATTCGTCTCTCTGGTTGACCTTCTCTTGCCAGTCGTTGATTCCAAGTGCTTGTAGGTCTGTATATATATAAGATCTCTCCACCGTTTTCTTGGTCTACCTCGGGGTCTCCGGTCATTTATTTCCTGAGTGTAAGCGAGTTTTGTTTCCCTATTTCATTTGTTTCCCTATTCCATTCTTTTTATATGCCCCAGCCATTGTAGTCTATTAGCCTTCACGATACCAGTGATTAGCGGGGACTTAAACAGATCATAAATGTCTTTGCTTCTTCTTTTCCACTCTCCACTTTGTGTATCCCTTATGGGTCCAAAGATGCGTCTTAAAACTTTGTTCTCAAGGGTTTGTAGTAAGGCTTCGTCTCCTTTCGTTGTACTCCAGGTTTCAGAGCCATACAGCACAACTGGTCTGATCAGTGTTTTGTATATTGTGATCTTGGTGTTACGAGATAGCGCCTTTGATTTTAGTAGATGTTGTAGTGCATAGTATATCTTATTTCCAGAATTGATTCTAGTTTGTATTTCTTCCCTTATGATGTTGGAGCATGCCACATGGCGTTTAGACAGAATGACGTCATCGGAATGGGTGGGAGAAAAGGAGAACGTGAGTAGATAGCAACGGGGAGAGGCTGTGATGGTGATTTCGAACAAGGACGTGTTTTTCTAAGGATCTGTGTGAGGTGACCTCTGGACGCGATGATATGAGCGTGAAACAGCTATGAGTCAGGAGAGGGATCTGTTGATGATAATACCGCAGTGAAGTAACCGGGCGGAAAAACCTAGAGTGGAATTACAGCTTAAATGGAATCAGTGGATCAGGGCGTCAAGCAGAGCGCAGTAGACTGGACACTCATCGGTGGATCAGGAAAGTAGGCGCCGACCCCGTCTATAGGGGTCAACCTACAGGTCTGCGTGAGTTTAATGTTCACATGTCTGCTACGGAATAAACTTCTGGTGGCGTTTTGATATCTTGACTTTTGCCGTTGATTGTCATTGTATTCAAGGTAAGGACGCAAGTTTAATTCGTCGTCCTTCGTTGCTGTTTTGCATTATTACGAGTTGATACCTCGACGGTTGCCGGTTAGGCACATCGAGGCATATGGGGGTCGTCACTGGACTCGCTGCATAAAAAAAAATTGTCAACACGAAATTCCTGCCAGATTCAGTCAGCTGAGCGTAGAAACATTTGCACGCCAACATCTTGAGTTGCACCGCACTACACGAATCACACACAAGCTGGACGTCACAAAATGGAGAAGAGCAGGAATAGGTAAACTGGAAGATACCAGTAAGTTAGAAGTTTATATTTCACAAGAACAACCAGTTCGACTAGAATTAACATGTCAAGACAGTGAGAAAGTAGTACTGTCAGTCAGTCAGTTATCAGTTGGGGTATCTTCGTTGCACTCCGGACATGTCCATAGGTGCTCAGATCCTCCCCCCAGCATATGCATCAGCGTCCGGTGGCTAATAGTGCCAGTTCTGTGTTGGTTGACGAGGCGCTTTGTTTTCCCGATGTACCTCTCGCGTCTGGCTGTGCCGATTCTTACTCCCAGGTCTTTCATCCTGGAGAGCGATGTGGAATCACTGGCGTCAAAATCCTCTGTTCTCGCCATATCTTTAAGGGCGTTAATAACATCCGCACGATCCATGGGCTGGCCATCTATAGGGGGTGCAGAGCCAGCCAATTTATCAGCTCGTTCATTTCCCTCGACTCCCGCATGTCCCGGGACGAAGATGAAGGTGACTTTGCGGACAGCAGACTTCCGCAGCGACTCAGTCCACTGTCTACGTACAGATCCAGCTTCGACCTTCTGAATCATGCTCATTGAATCACTTAGTACACACACGTTGGTATAATGCTGTGATTCCAGCCATATGAAAGCCTGTGTAACTGCCATCACCTCCATCGTCATGCTGCTCGTGGTCATAGAGTGGGCACCACTGGATTCTTGAACGGTTCGGCCCGCTGAACGGGCTGTAAATGCCCACGCACTTCTCTGCTGCTTTACAACAGATCCATCTGTATAGATGAGCACTTCGGGGCTATCTGAGTGATCATAGATGAGCGCGTTACCCTCTGCATTGACAGCGGCAGGGTTCTGCTCTCTGCACCGTCTGTCGAGTGTGATAATGCAGGAGAAGGTACACTTAAAAGCTGGAGGCACCGGCACCCATTCCTTGCCGGGGTTGATACTGGTTAGACTGCAGACCTGTCCGACGACATCTTCCGCCCGACCCATCCATGATTTGCCCCTCTTTAGCCTGTCACCCTTTTCTTTGAATACAGCGTCATGCAGTAGTACTGTAATAGCACCGTTGCGTATAAGAATTGCAATAACAGTATAATAGTTACACAGCAAGAATGCACCATACGCGCAAAACTGCACTATATTAAACACAACACAGTGCTATCAAAGAGTTCTGAACAACGAACATTATAAGAGATTGTAAGATATTTAAGAACATTATATTATATTTAGAACGAATGTGTGACACTTATAGCTTTGATGTTACCTTGGAAAAGAAGATAGACAATAGACACAAGCCATACGAAACGTTTGACACCATGGTCGATATGGAATATACTTATAACCATCATAGTAGGCATTGAGAGCCTGAGAAACACTGCGCTGTCACATTAAGCTATTAACAGAAATAGACATTAATGGCAATTGTGAGTTGAATTGTTACATACCCCACATTATCGAGGAACTCCGAAACAGAAGACAGTATATACGAATTATCCTATCAGAATTTGGGGACAGAGCAGAGCAGTATACAAGAGCAGCAAGTTACACTGCAGTCAGAGATATATATGGTATACTGAACATGACAACGTTGAGGAGCATGGGTCACCGGTAAATTTCGGAGGTGCACTATTATAATCTGTGGAAAACGAACATACTACTTTGTAATGAACGACACTACTCCCAAACCTTGTCCCTCCACATAACCCTTTCAGGACATTTTTCCTCATTGACACTGCCCTCCATAATATTCCCACACTCAACCTTCACTATGTCAACCATGTATTATTATGCCGTTATCGGATACTAGACTCAAGAACTTTACGTGACACATGTTGCGCTACCATACCAAGTGAGTCAAGGGATTGACAACGACATTTCAGGCATCGCCGTCAGTATCACTGACTTTTTAATCCCTGAAACAGCATTTCGCTTATCTCACAGTGACAGTTCAATATATTAGACTGACACCTCACTGGCATAGGATCAACGGACACGAAGTTGCGTCACAAAATATTGTGGTCTACATTACACATGGGACATTATGGATGTTGTGTCCGGACAGTAGAGCTGTAATCTACTCATTACCACATCAAGAGTCGACAGGACACTACATTAACACGAGTCGGATCGACAGGAAGTGTTTCGAGCGTGATACGAAAGTGAGTCACGCATAACTGAACTCGACATTCGTTAGAGGACTTACTTCCGAGGCCCGCATCAAACACTCATCGTCCAGCCTAGCATCAGAATAAGGCTGTTACATTGCATCAAGGTTCAACGTACACGCCCTAACCAATCACGATTACGCATGGGTTGGTCACGGATCACGTGATCCAAGGGCGGAGTGCAAGTTCATTGTACTCTCGTGAGAGTGTATAAGCAAGTTTTCTAACATACAGTCGTGCTTACTGACCAACATACCCACAACTGCATACGATATTCAACATAGTGGTCGCTAATTGGCAATGATACCAGGTCACTTGGACAACGCCACATGTGGATACACAGACAACAGCACACCTACACTGGAGCATACTAATTTCTGAAATCGCTGAGGACATTGTTACAGTGGATAAACTCAACTAGATCAATCAGGACCGAACATTTACTACGTACGTCAACATTTACTGACAACGATAACGTCTGGACATAACGTCAACTTTTTGTTCCACACGTCATAGTGGACACCAAAGGAATCAACCCAAATAGTGCACAAGGCCAGTATATGTTATTGTTGGTTAATGTGTTATTGTTGATAAATGAGGTGCCTATTATTTAATATTAAGTAGATTAATTCAAAAATGAATAGTGTGAGCGTTTCTACATTAAGCAAAGACACTTGAATATTGTGGGATCAACACATAATTGTTGTCTTGGGTTAAGTGTAGTAGTAAGAGAGGATATTTACGGCAAATTTCTATAAAAGTACTATTGTCTTTTATGAAAGAAAATATCTATTTACGTCACTCGTCAGTCGTCTTCTGTTATTGTTGACTGTCTAGTATTATATATTATTTATACTGAATATATTTCTTATATTATTTTCTGTTATTTACAGATAATAACACTTCAGATATATAGATAGCAAGAAGTTACTGAATTTCTGTATTGTTCAAGTTTACAGTGCTGTTGAGTTACAGTTCACATTTTGTTCAACAGTTGTTATATTGACTGTCTTATCTGAATTGAACATATTTACATTTTGCATTGTTCTATCATATTTCAGCAAAATAAATTATTACACAGGTAGGACAAGATGTCGACACTACAATATTTCACGGAGTTGGGTGAGAAGAATGGATTGGCTGGAGCAGAACTTAGGAATTGGGTCATACAGGAATTTAGAGCTCAAGCTGCACGTGAGAGGATGGAACGACAGGAAAAACTGGCAACAGAGCAACTTCAAGCTACGCGTGAACGACAAGAACGAATAGCCCTGCAACGCGAACGAATAGAGTCTAGAGAAAAAGAAATAGCTTTGGAACGCGAACGAATGGTGGCTAAGGAAAAAGAGTTAAAGGCAAGACAGATAACAGTAGAGACAGAAATCAAGCAAAAACGACTCGCACTTGAAAATGAGAATCTTGCAAAGGAAACAATGTGGAAGGAGCGTATAAGACAAATGTATGAAATAAAAGAAAATAATCACACAAGTAAAGTATGTGCTACAGTAGTGAAAGAACCAAACGCCAGAGATTTCGTTCAGAAAGGAACTATAGAACACAAGTCTAACGAAACACTTACAAGTACAAATGCCTCAAATCGAAACAACACAAGAAGAAGAAGAAGAAGAAGAAAAGAAGAAGAAAGACGCAAATAGAACAGGGTACATCAACGGTAGACATGCATGATACAATGATACTGAGTGATAGCATAACGGTAATTAATTGCAAATACCAAGATTTGCACAAAGTCAACGAACCCAAACATGAAGAAATAACTGATACTCAAAAACAAAGCAAACGAGATTATTTGTCGGTAAATGACATATTTGTGAAACATTCAAAAAAGAAACCAAAAGTATCACGCATTGGTTGTTACATACAAAAGTTACATGCACAACAAGCGAGGAAACATAGGGTAAACGGGTTCATACAAACAAAAACGCATATCATAAATATACACACAAAAGGCAAGAAATGGATTACATACATACGCACAGAAGTCAAGAAGTGTGTCACAAACGTACATACAGAAGTCATTAGGTGTATTACACACATACACGCTGAAGTTAAACAGTATGTCACTAACAGATACACACAATCAAAGAAATACGTTGCGTGCGGCATTACAATTATCCATTCACAAGTTAAAAGAAGATACACAAGACTGAAAATAATTACATTGTTCCAATCAACAAAGTTACAATGTACAAATATTGGCATGAGTGCAGAAGAGAGATTCTACAGATTTGAAACAAAGAAAGAAAGAAAGAAAATGAATAAAAGGACGAATAAAAGAAAAGAATAACAAGAAAAATAAAATGGGATGAATGTGAAAGTGTTAGGTTCATGTCAACACAGTACACCACAGACACATTAGGGTCTTATTACTTAGTTATCCCAGATGTCACTGTGTAAAGTTATACTTGTCAGAATTGTTCTCACTATCTTTCTTCACTTAAGTGTGTGAAAATATGTTGGTTCTCTATTCTACAGATAATTGTGCGTAACTATATCATTATTAGAGAACTTAATAATTTTATGAAGAGTATTTGATTTAAATATTTATTATATTTCTGATTTATTATCTTAGAAATTTTGAATCTTTGAGATATGATTCTTCACAAAACTGTAGGATCTACAACTCAATTATAATCTTGACGATATTCTAAATCAACTATAAATATAAATATTTTATTCAATTTATTCAATCCTAGTTTATTATAGTTGTTTGTTCATAGAGTGTTTGGAAATATGTGTTAGATAGCACCGAATTTACTGGCAATACACACACAGATCAACAATTACATATTATTATTGCAAATAGATAGTGTAAGTAGTTGGATACTTCTGTCAATATATGATTTTGACAGGATGATAAGAAAATTTACATGGAGAGGAACCGATGAGGCATGGAGAACTTTGAGAACTTTGACTTGTGTGACTTTTCTCCTGTGTCGAGTTTTCACTTGGATGTTTTGTGACTGGGGGTAACTACTTTAAAGGAAAAACGGTGAACACGTATTGTGAGATGAGTTGAATTGAATTATTATTAGTATGTGTATATAGAGTTAATTTAATGAATTGTGATAATAGTTGATTAGTTAACGTAGTTAGATTAAATACTATGTTAGTATAGTTATATTTTGATCATTGATCATTAGTTATTATTGCTGGCCTTGTGGAAGTCATTGTGTCTACACTGCTATGTGACAGGTTAATTCTATTGATGTAAAGAAAAAAAATGATTACATCATTTTAAAAGGGAGGGGGGCATACTGCCACATGGCGTTTAGACAGAATGACGTCATCGGAATGGGTGGGAGAAAAGGAGAACGTGAGTAGATAGCAACGGGGAGAGGCTGTGATGGTGATTTCGAACAAGGACGTGTTTTTCTAAGGATCTGTGTGAGGTGACCTCTGGACGCGATGATATGAGCGTGAGACAGCTCTGAGTCAGGAGAGGGATCTGTTGATGATAATACCGCAGTGAAGTAACCGGGCGGAAAAACCTAGAGTGGAATTACAGCTTAAATGGAATCAGTGGATCAGGGCGTCAAGCAGAGCGCAGTAGACTGGACACTCATCGGTGGATCAGGAAAGTAGGCGCCGACCCCGTCTATAGGGGTCAACCTACAGGTCTGCGTGAGTTTAATGTTCACATGTCTGCTACGGAATAAACTTCTGGTAGGCGTTTTGATATCTTGACTTTTGCCGTTGATTGTCATTGTATTCAAGGTAAGGACGCAAGTTTAATTCGTCGTCCTTCGTTGCTGTTTTGCATTATTACGAGTTGATACCTAGACGGTTGCCGGTTAGGCACATCGAGGCAGAGCAGTTGAAGATTGTACCCAGGTTTTTGTATGTTTCCGTTCTTTTAATGGTCATATTATCTATTTGTATGTGGCCAGAGTTTTTAGCCATTCCTTCTCTTGAAATTACCATATATTCTGTCTTATCTTGGTTGATAATCAGCCCCATCTGTTGGGCTTTTTCCTTTAAGTGAGTCAATATTTCCCATGTCTTTTGCAGTGCAGGATTTACGTATAAGCTAAACAAGCTATAGCTTAGGGCCCCCAAGAAAGTGGGGGCCCCAAAAAATATTGTCCGAGTGAGCAATTGTCATATATGTATACTTAAATATACTGCAGTATTATTAGCGATTTCGTTGCTAACGGAGGACGCCTTTTTTCGGAAAGTTCAAGGTCATCGGATCCGCGGACCGTTTCCTGTGGCCCGTGAGTGCAGTATACGAAAATAACCCTGTCGTGTTACCTATTGGATAAATACGAAACTGTTTTTATGAAAATCGCGAATGACAACTTTAACGAGGGGTCAAAAGGTTATTCTTCACTCCTGCATGCTTGAAAGCTATTGCAAGTGAATTGTTTGAAGAATATTTTCCACTGTTTGACAAAGGTAAGGAAGTTTATAGTTTGGCTTGTTTATTGTCAAAGGTAAGCTAATTTAACCTGCATTTTTGAACTGCGCACTGCGCATCCAATTTTACATATAAATGTTGAGTTTCAACAATATTCGTTATGCAGAAGACATAGAATAAAAAAATTTTGTGAGCACGGTCGTGGTATGTACTCTTATTAAATTCATAATGTCGGAATCGCGGCATATTGGATTGGTGTCTGCTTTTTTTTTAATAAACAAGAAGATTTACAATCATCAAGTTAAACAAAATATCAATATACGTTTAAATTCTATTACATATTTATTTTGTTGCTTTATATTTATTGTATTTATTGTTTATCTTGCTACATGACTTAAAATTTATGAAAGTCAAGTCAGTTTTCAAACTTGTCCATCGTCCATTGCTAAAATTTAATTGACTGGTTCACAGTTTTATTTGTATTGATAAATGTCTTATCAAGAGAATTATACTTTATTGTGCATTTATGAATGCTGTGTCCATTTTTGCACACAACTATAGAGGTTCTAGCAAGATTCGTTATGCAGAGGTGTGGGAAAAAAATATTTTGTGAGACCACCTGGTTACATCTTTACAATCTGGAAAATTCACAATGGTGGAATTCCAGCATATAATATCACACTAGTGTCTGTTTTTATTGAAACACTGGAGATGTAGAATCATAATATACAAAATATCAAATAATTTCTACAGATAATTTGTGTTGTTGATTTAATAATTTTTATTCATGTGACGTGGCGGAACCATTGTTGATTTGTCTGCCTACAGTTTGCAAGATGTCAACCAGAAGTTATAAAAGTGGAGCTCAAAAGAGGGAAAAGAAGCAGAGAGCTTAGCAAGATAACAAAATTAGATAGTTTCTTAACAAAGATAGATAAGGGGCCTGATGAACCAAAAGCCTCTACCACAGTGAGTCAGTCACAGGATATTATCCCTATTCCTGATACAGAGCCTGGTACATCTAGTTGTATAGAATCTACTTCAACGAATGAAGCAACAAATATTAAGATTAATAAACCAGAGAGTAGTACAAGCACAGAAGATTCAGCATCAAAAAACAAACAGAATGATGTTGGGGTATGGGGTGATTTAAGTAAAGATGAGATTTTATACTTGATAGAAAAAGGTCCGTCAAAATGTCAGCACTCAAATGGTTCATTTGAAAAATCAAAGAAGCTTTTTGCAAACCAAGACAGATATTGCTCGAAAAGCCTGTTCTATCCCAAACGGGCTAATGGTGAAAAATATTACAGAGAATGGTTAGTATATTCACCAGCAACTGGTCGTGTATACTGTTTCGTATGTAAACTCTTTTCAAATTCTTCTACACCATTATCATCCGATGGATTTTGTGATTGGCGCAACACCTATTTAGTTCAAAGTCATGAAAACTCTGTAGACCATAGAACAGCTTCGGTAACATATCTTACAAGAAAACGTGGCTCAACAATTGACTGCCAGCTAGCAGAACAGATAAATAATAAACGGCAGTACTGGAAAAATGTTCTTGAACGAGTTGTGGCAGCCATAATTACTATGGCAGAGCGTGGTTTACCTTTCAGAGGAGATAAGGAAACATTTGGTTCTCCTCACAATGGCAATTTTCTTGGATTACTCGAACTTATAGCAAAATTTGATCCTTTTCTAGCAAGCCATATACAAAAATTTAGGAATAAAGGATCAGGTGTCACATCTTATCTTTCTAAAACAATATGTGATGAATTTATCCAAATTATGGCACATAAAGTAAGAGACTCAATCTTGGATGATTTAATAACTGTAGGGTACTTCAGTTTATCTGTAGATTCCACTCCAGACCGGTCCCATATTGATCAGCTCACTGTTATTGTGAGGTATGTTACACCAGATGATGGGCTCCCTATTGAACGTTTTCTAACTTTCCTAGAGATGGGTAGCCACACAGGGGAAAGTATGGCTAAGATGGTGCACAACTACCTTACAAAAGAGTGCAAAATAGAATTTATTAAGTGTCGAGGCCAGTCATATGATAATGCTGCCAATATGTCTGGCAAATACAAGGGTATGCAGGAAATAATATTGAAGATTAACAATTATGCTATGTATATTCCATGTGCTGGTCATTCCCTGAATCTTGTTGGTAGGGCAGCATTAAACTGTTTTTTAGAGGCAGTAAACTTTTTTGGAATTGTTCAAGAAATATATCATTTCTTTTCATCATCTACACATAGATGGACAGTAGTGTTGTCATTCTTCAAAGATGATTCAAAAGTTCCAAAGTCTTTGTCAAAGACTAGATGGGAAGCACATTCAATGGCCACAAGTGCAATACTTGATAGTTATAATGGAATAATTTCTGCATTGCATCAGCTGCATATTGATACTACAGAGAAAGGCGAAACAAGAAATCAAGCCATAAACATTTTGAATAAAATAGAGGATTTGAATTTATGGTATTGTTATGTTTGTGGAGTTACTTGCTAGATGAATTTCACAAGACTAGTCAATCACTGCAAGACCCCCAAATTAGTCTAGATGTTTGTAGGAAATTGTATATCGGATTTTGTTAAAGGTTCCAGGGATCTTTTCGATCATTTTGAAGAAGAAGCAAAGAAAAAATTGCCTGATGTTGATTACAAGAAAAGAATATAGAAGAAGGCATATCAATGATGATGAAGATGATGCTTTAGAGAACCTTGAGCCAAGAGACAAGTTCAGAATCAAAACATTTATACCTGTGATGGATGCATTAGAGTCAAGTCTGGCTCAGAGGGCCTCAGTATACAATGATGCTGCAAAAAGGTTTTCACTCTTAACAAACCTAGAAGCTACAGAAGAAGATATTCATGAAGGAGTTAGTGCTTTATGCCAAACATATCCTGAAGATGTGGACATGAATCTTATAGGAAAAGTCAAGCATTTTCATCAATATGTTAGACATAGTCAAGCCCATAGTTCAGCGAAACAAGATAGTCTGACACATAAGGATCTGTATAGGGTAATATTTAACGATCGTGTCCAATCAGCATTCCCTTATGTAGAAGCAATTTTGAGATTGTTTCTTAGTATGATGGTTGCAAATTGCTCTGGAGAAAGATCTTTTTCTCAGCTGAAGAGGATAAAAAATTAATTTAGAACAACAATGACTCAAGATAAATTATGTTCTCTCAGTCTAATGTGCATAGAAAGCGACAAACTACGCAGTTTATCATGTGATGATGTCATCAGTGACTTTGCTCTGGCAAAGGCAAGAAAGGAAATATTTTAGTTTAATATAATTCCTTAATTCTTATAACATGTTTCAGGAGATTAGATAATAAGTCTTTGTAAATTGTGCCTTTTAAAAGAACTTTTGTTTCTTTTTACCAGAGCTTGGATTTTTAAGTTTGTTATGAATAAAACTGATTTTAAGTTAAAGATTTATTATTTCACTATCAATATACTTCTTAATTGTATTTCAGTTTAACCCTCTAGGTATCCGAAAATCATATTTGTCACTGACATAGAATATCTGGACTTATAAAGGGCCCCATATTTCAAATAGCTTAGGGCCTTATTAAGTCTAAATCCGGCCTTGGTCTTTTGTTCATTTTCCCCAATAATATCTATATCATCTGCATAACTAAGCAGCTTGGATGTTCCTCCAATATCACATTCCTCCTTTACCTTCCTTACAACTTTCTCTAGAGCCAGATTGAAGAGTAGCGGCGATAGTGCATCACCCTGTTTCAAGCCAGATGTTATTTGGAAAGGGTCTTCTTCTTCTTCTTCTTTCGTTCGCTTGAAATATGTCTATAACTGCAAGTGCTGTCTCTTGTATGAATTGAACTGTCTTTTTCAGTTCACACAGCGGTCCATAGAGTTTATCTTCCACTGTCGTCTCTCTAGGCCAGAAGGTTTGCCTAGATATGTTATATTTTGGGCAGTCTTGGAGTATGTGCTCTGCTGTCTGCGACGCCAATCCACATGTACACATGGCTGTTTCACCAATTTTGAATTTTGTATACATGTGGTTGCGTAATCTATTGTGCCCTGTTCTGAGGCGCAGAATAATGACTTGTTCTGGTCTATCCATAACGTGGTAGTCATCTTGAGCAGGTTTTGGTGGCTTTCTGACTGATTTGATCATTCTTTTCTTTTGGTGGTATGTTACAGGCACATCAGGCTGTTCTTCTTTGGCTCCTTCCTTAGCCAATTGATCAGCTCTGTCGTTCCCGGGTACTCCACAGTGGGATGGTATCCACTGTATGGTGACCTTATGCTGACTGCTAAGTTCAGAAAGTAGTGTCCTTAGTACTGGCAATTTCCCAGACAGGAGCGCCTCGAGTACTGATTTTGCATCTGTCAATAGCACCACAGGTTGTGTACCATTGCTGGTATTTAGTAATTTCTCTGTTGCTATCTTGATTGCCTCAATTTCAGCATCGTAGTTATGGCAGTACTTTCCTGTCGGTACTCTAGCTGTGTCCCTGGTATTATTTGGGTATTCTATGTACACTCCCGCTCCTCCATTTCGAACAGCATTTTGTGCTGACCCATCTGTGTAGACTCGGATCCAGAGGTCCTGTGGGTATTCTTCATCAAGGAAGCTGAGAGTGGCTGTTCTGCGCTGCACACTGTTCTGATCTTCCTTGTCAAATATTCCTCTCACTTTTGTCTGGATTTGTAATGATAGTCTATGCTCATCTTTCCATGGAGTTCGCTCTGGAATAGTTGTTAGGGGGATACCAACTGTGGGCAGATCGGTGGTTTCTCTGCAGAGTCGTTTGGCCTGGTGGATAAAACTACTTCTTTTCAACCGCCCCATAGCTAGGTTTTCAAATCTGTTCTTCATAGGGTGGCCTGGCAAGCTGAGGAACTTTTCTGCTTGTATTAGCGTTTTCGTATCTCACTCAGTGCTTGTGTCCTCCCCATCTTCTCCATTTCCACTATAGGGGTTGATCTCATCCCTCCTGTGGTGACTCTAAGTGCTTGATTTTGCACTTTGTCCAGCTCTTGTAGTGTGGTTTTTGCTGCCGAACACCATGCAGTTGACCCGTATTCCAGGTGTGGTCGTATGCTCTGTTGATAAACTTTGCTAAGTATTTTCCCACTGGCTCCCCATGTGGTTCCACTTAGCTTTCTCAGGATGGCTATTTTCCTTCTGGCTTTTGCTACTGCTTTGTTGATGTGCTTTCTCCATGTCAGCCTGCCATCAAATGTTACTCCAAGGTATGTTGGTTCTTTATCTTCTCGTAGGGGTGTTCCATTTATCTGGATGGTCCCTGCCTTTTGTTTTGGAGAGAGGGTAAATAGGGTGGTGCTGCACTTGTCAGTGTTTATGCTGACACACCATCTATTTGCCCATGCAACAAATGTATCTACAGCTCTTTGTAGTAATCTGGTGGCCACTGATGCATGTTCATTTGTGCTCCATAGAACCAGGTCATCGGCAGTACATTGCGGCTTTAATTCCATGCGGTAGATTAGCAACGAGATCATTGATGAAGATTAGAAAGAGTGTGGGGGACAATACTCCGCCCTGGGGAACTCCGTGACGCAGTAGTACTTTCTTGCTCTTTAGTCCGTCTATCTGTACTCGGGCTCTTCTGTTGTGCAAGTATGCTTTCACCCATTTGTACATTCTTCCATTGACTTTGCAGTTTCTCAGTTTATTCATCAGACCTTCTTTCCAGACTTTGTCAAAGGCTTTCTTCAAATCTATCCATGCCGCAAGCACCAGCTTCTTCTCCTGGAATGCATCCTCAATTTCTTGAGAGAGGTAGGTTGTCTGATCTTCCGTAGAGTAGCACTGCCTAAAGCCAGCCTGCTGTGGCACAAGGATGTTTTTACTTTCAATGTACCACTGCAGTCTGTGATTGATGATGCGCTCCAGTGTTTTGCAGAGACAGCTGGTGAGGCTAATTGGTCTGTAGCTAGAGGCAATGGAACTATCTTTCCCTGATTTTAGGAGGGGTATCATGATTGCTTCTCTCCAGGCTTGTGGAACACTGCCTAAGGTCCAACTGTTATTGAAGATCTGCAACAGCTTTGCTTTGGCCTCTGTTCCTAGGTTCCTGATCATTTCATTGGAGATACCATCAGCTCCTGGTGACTTTCTCATTTTCAGTTTTGATATGGCTAGCTCCAGTTCGCTGATTGTGATGGGTGCCTCCAGAACCTCATGTACTATTTCCTTCTGTCCTGTATGTTGCCGTTTCTCTTGAATCTCTTGTTGTTTCTCTGGACTGATTTTGATATTGTTATCTTGTGCGAATGAGTCCGCAAAATGGTCAGCTGCTTGCTTTCTTGTTAAGATGTTTCCATCTTTATGTAGTGCAATTTTTGAGTTTCTCCCTGTGCCCTCATCGTTAAGTTGTTTTATTAGCTTCCACAATTTCCTTGTGTCTCTTTCAAAGTTCAGAGACTCTGTTTTTTCCTGCCAGCTTTTCCGTCTAGCCTGCAGCTTGGCCCTTTGAAATTTGGCTTTTGCATGCTGGAATTTATTGTGGTGCTCTTGGCTGGGTGTGGCCTCTGCTTGCTTTCTACATACTTCCACATCATTATGCAACTGTTCCAGTTCACTACTCCAGTAGGGTTTATATTGTTTACGGGCTCCTCTTGGTACTGTTTCTCGCGCTGCCTGTAGTATGCATTTCCCAAACTCTTCAACTACTTTATTTATGTCTTTCTCAGTGTTCAGGTTTCTAACCAGTATGCTGGTGCGATGCTTGTACACTGCCCAGTCTGCTTTCTTGTAGTTCCACCTCGAGAGGGTGCTGCTTTCACTTACAAGCTCATTTTCTACAGTTAGAAAGACTGGTCGATGGTCACTGCCACCTAGTTGTTTCCCAACAATTCGTGTAATGTTCCACTCCAGGTCTGGTGAATGAAAAGCCAGGTCAGGTGTAGTTGTAGAGTGCCATGATCTCGAGTAGAAAGTATGTGGGTCGGACGGCTTGTTAACCAAGATGAATCTATTCTCATCCTGCCAGTCTTCCAGTCTCTCTCCTCTCTGGTCCATGTGATCATAGCCCCAACTCTGCGAGTGGCTGTTGAAATCGCCGCACACAATCATTTTTTCTGTTAATGGTAGTGTGTCCAGTGCCTGTGGGCGGTCACTTGGACAGTAGTAATTGATCAGATGTAGGTCTGTATAGCCTGTTTTAAGTTTAAGTGTCTGATACTCAGCCCCTTCCATATAGACTTCGATTTGGGAAGCAGTGATGTTATTTTTTACAAGGGTAAGTATCCCACCTTTTCGCCTGTCCTTTCGGTCAGATCGGTAACACTGGTAGCCTCTGATTTTGAAGGCTATATTTTCGTTGAGGTGAGTTTCTTGCAAGCAACATATGCTTACTTTTTCTTTGTCCAGGATGTTTTCTAATTCTAGTTTTTTGTTGCTGACTCCCTCCGCATTCCAGTGCATTATTTTAAGTCTTAGTTTAGTATGGCCAGCTGTTCTATTCTCATGTCCCCTGGCTCCACAGGACATCTGAGAAGGACCTCCAGTAGTTGGGGTTGGACCCTTTCGAGACATAGGGCCCGGCACTGCACCTGCCTGGGGGTCCAAAGCAGGGCGAGCACCATAACGTTTAGCAGCAGTCGACATATTCCATTTTGCGTAATTGCGTGGCATCCTGATTTCTATGGTGCGCCTCCTGGCTGGTTGCCTCTGTCTTCAGCACCTTTCCTTTGCTAGAGCAGACTGTGGTCTCACTCGAGTTTAGATGTGTACACGCGCACACACGTGTCTGCACATGCATGTATGTGTATACACATCTAGAGCACACTGGTTATTTTCCGGCGCCAGATACTCGCCGTCGCCCCTTCTCCTGTTAGTTAAAACAGTTCCGCAACGTGAAGGCCAGGAGTTGGACTTTTGCT
The DNA here is from genome assembly GCA_014155875.1 of Cepaea nemoralis. Classification (NCBI taxonomy): domain Eukaryota; kingdom Metazoa; phylum Mollusca; class Gastropoda; order Stylommatophora; family Helicidae; genus Cepaea; species Cepaea nemoralis. The sequence goes on along the minus strand of JACEFZ010027892.1, from coordinate 120,787 downwards.
GCAGAGGTTATGTATTCACGAGCCATTGGGGTATTTAAGCAATGTTGGGCGCTCACCCCAACACTGCGCCCCGGCTACATACAGCAATTTGGAACCTGGAAAGGGTCTTCTTCTTCTTCTTCGTTCATCCGGAGTTTTTTTTTTCGGATGTGATTGCGTTGTGCCTGTTTACAGCAGAGCTGCGTTCTTGCGCCGTTAGGCCGACACATCCGACTTCTGCGGGCATTTGTTGACCGGGTTAACCTTCCCGGGGGTTTCTTAGGACGTTTGACTCTCACTGTTGTGGTGTTATCCCCCATCCCAGCGGGTCCATATAGAACAGCCAAAGATCCTGGTCAGCCCTCAAGGGAAGGCAGGGGCAGACCATGGGCATTCCCCGCCATCCAAGGAGGCTTCCATACTTGCAGAGCCGATACATAGCGCTCTGGTACTGGGCTCACCCAAGGAATCGTCACGTCCTGCACATGGCTGCTTAGCCTCACTTCCGTATATTGGGCCTTCCGTTCACCATAGGCTGTTCTTCCGGAAACCAGAAGTATGCAGTCTGCAGATGACATCCACACAGTGAGCTTTCGATTCGGACTTTCCATGTAATGGATTTGCTATCCAAGCAATATTCCATTTCGTGCCACTAGGACACTTTTCCACCTTTTATGAAGCCCACACAGTGGGCTTTTGATTCGGACTTTCCACGTAATGGATTTGCTATCCAAGCAATATTCCATTTCATGCCACTAGGACACTTTTCCACCTTTTATGAAGCCCACACAATGGGCTTTTGATTCGGACTTTCCACGTAATGGATTTGCTATCCAAGCAATATTCCATTTCGTGCCACTAGGACACTTTTCCACCTTTTATGAAGCCCACACAGCGAGCTTTCGATTTGGACTTTCCACATAATGGATTTGCTATCCAAGCAATATTCCATTTCATGCCTCTGGGTCTTCATGCACCTTTAAATGTCAACCTGTATATAGTTAAAGTAAGCTGCGGTCAACTTGAGCTTGTTGATATCTCCATAGAGCTTGTCCTCAAATGAAGCAGGTGTGGGCCAAAATATCTTTCTCTGTTCTGCATACGTTGGGCAATCCTGCAGCAAATGTTTTGCTGTCATTTTTCCAGTTCTACAATTACATTCATCGGTATCTCCTATCTTTAGTTTATTGAACAAGTGGTATTTCAGCCTGTTATGTCCTGTGCGGAGTCTGAAGATTGCTACTTGTTCTCTTCGGTCGAGTTTGTAATATGCATCATCCTTCTGATGGCCTGGATGCTCTGATTCCCATTTGGTTCTATAAGTGCTTTTTATCAACCTCTTTGCCTCATTATAGGTTATGTCTATGTCAGGCTGTGGTAGTCGTCCGCCCTCTTTTGCCAGTCTGTCAGCCTCTTCGTTTCCAGGTATACTGCAATGTGATGGGATCCACTGTATTACAACTTTTTTGGATTTCTAGCATAGACCATGGAGTGCTGCTCTTAGGTCAGTTAGTTCTGTGCTGTTATTGCTCTTCAGTATTGAGACAGCTGACTTTGCATCTGTGAAGATAGCTATTTGCTTCTCTTTATTTTCCTCCATCAGGAGCATTTCTGCTGCAGTTTTCAGAGCCTCTACCTCCGCTTTGAAGTTACTTGAAAATTTTCCAGTTGCCATTGAATGTGTTTTTTTCACTCCATTTTTTAAATTTAGGAGAACTCCTCCTCCTCCATTCTCTATTGAATTTTTGGCTGATCCATCTGTATATGCATGGGTCCAATTCCTGCTTGGGTAATGTTCTTTTATGTAGTTTAGGGTTATTTCTCTTCTTTCGGTTTCATGCTGAGTGTTCTTTTTCTCAATACCAGGAATGTTTTCTATCATCTCAGGCAGTTGCTGCTGTCGCCAAGCTGGGAACTTGTGTGCATTGTGTATGGGCTTGACTGTTGATATGTTAAGAATAGGATCTGCCCTAATCCTTCGTTTTGCAGTTTCTACAAAGTTGCTACGCTTCAGTCTTCCCTTTCCAAAACCATTAAATCTGTTGTACATAGGGTGGTCTGTCAATCTTCTAAATTTTTCTGCTTGTTGCTGGGCTCTGCTATCTCTTCTATCCTGCATTGGTTGTAAACAAGTGATCTTTTCTAGTTCATTAATAGGCGTTGTCTTCAGGCTTCCAGTTATGATTCGCATTCCTTGGTTTTGGACTCTACTTATTTTGTTAAAGTTTGACTTAGCTGCTGTTGCCCAAGCTGCAATGCCATATTCCAGTACTGGCCTCACCCGTCCAGTATATAACTTCTTGAGAACTTTCTCATCTGCTCCCCACGTTGTACCAGCAAGCTTTTTCATGATTGCCATTCTCTGCCTTGCTCTTGTTCGATTTTTCTCAACCTGTGTCTTCCATGTCAGGCGACGATCAAAGGTGACTCCTAGATAGTTTGGATTTTCTTCATGGCGCAATATTTTTCCATTCAATACCAGCTTAGGTTGCTGAGGTTTATTTGAGAGGGAGAACACTGTGCATGTTGTTTTCTCCTCACTTATCTTCACTAGCCATGATTTTGACCAGTCCTCTAGCGCTAATAAGGCTTGCTGTATTCTGCTGTTAGCTGTGCTAATATATTCTTCAGATGTCCATATGGCTAGGTCATCTGCAAAGGAGGATGTGTGTACTCTGGCTGGAAAATTTTCTGTGATGTCATTTATATATGCTAGGAATAATGTTGGTGAAAGAACTCCTCCTTGGGGGACACCTTGCTCCAGCAGCATCATTTTGCTTGTTTGTCCTTGTACTTTTGTCCTGGCAGTTCTGTTCTCAAGGTAGTGGCTGATCCATTTATACATTTTTCCACAAACATGCATGTTTTGCAGTTTTACTTTCAGTCCTTCCTTCCATACTTTATCAAATGCTTTTTCTAAATCTATCCAGACTGCTAGTGTGTGCTTTTTCTCTTGGAAGGCATCCTCTATTTCCTGAGCTATATAGGTTATTTGATCTTCAGTGGATCTGTACTTTCTGAATCCTGCTTGGTGTGGTGTTAAGAGTTTGTTTTCTTCCAGATGCCATGTTAGCCTGCCATTGATAATGCGTTCCATTAATTTTCCTACACAGCTAAGTAGACTGATAGGTCGATAGCCATTTGGTTCTTCCAGGTCTTTTCCTTTCTTTGGGACTGGTATTAGTATAGCTTCCTTCCATGCCTGTGGGACTATTCCTCTCTTCCAGCTGTTATTTAGGACTGCTAGTAGTTTCTTCTTTGCCTTGGTGCCTAGTCCTATTAGCATTTCATTTGTGATTCCATCCTTTCCTGGTGATTTCTTCTTTTTTAGGGTATTCATTGCCTGTTCCATTTCTTCCATTGTTAGATTTGCCATCATATATTCTGCTGCTGTCTCTGTATTTCTATGATGTATCTGTTTGTCTTTGATTGCTTTCTTCTGTTCAGTTGTAATATCAATGTGGTTTGCATTGGCATAGTGTTCCATTAGTGCATTTGCAGCCTTTTTTCCTGTAAGCAAGGCATTTCCTTGTTTAATTGTTATTTGTTTGTTTCTAGGTCCTTCATTGTTCATGGCTTTCACTAGTTTCCATAGTTTGTTTCCATCCCTGTCAAAATTCAGGTTGTCTGTTTTTTCCCTCCAACGATCTCTTGTTGTTTGATTTACTGTTCTTTTATATTTTGCTGAGATGGCTTTGAGAGAGGTATTCGCTTCAATTGTTTGTTCTCTCTCTGCTGTCTTCCTGGCATCTTCAACTTTGTCCTCCAAACTTTGTAGTTCTTCAGTCCAGTATGGTTTGTAATTTTTCCTCGCTCCTCTTGGAATGGACTCAGTGGCTGCCTGTATTATTGCTCTGTTTAGACTTTCCACCATTTGCTTCATGTTGCCATATCGTGTATTTATGTTTTCACAATATTTGTCTGTTAGTGTGGCAAATCTGTCCCAATCTGCTCGTTTGTAATTCCAGCGGGGCAAGGGCTTTTGCTCCTGTGGAACATACTCCATATTCATTACAAGCTTGATTGGTCTGTGGTCACTACCTGCTAATTGGTCCAGCACATGGCGATCGATTTTGTGGAGGATGTCTCCTGTGCAGAAAGCTAAGTCTGGAGTAGAAGTGGTAATCCATCTTCTGGAGTAGAAGCTCGGTGTGTCATCCGCTTTGTTGAGTAGATGGAGATTTGAGTCTATTTCCCAGTCCTCCACTTCATCTCCTCTTTTGTCAGTATCTGGGTATCCCCATCTTTCTGAACGGCTATTAAAGTCTCCGACAATAATGCAATTTGTGTCAGTTATTTTCATGTTTGAGAGTGTAAGATCCTTATCTGCTGGGCTATAAAGATTGTAAATTCTTATTTTCACGTCCTTTATCATTATATCAACACCTATAATTTCTGTTTGGTTGTCAGAGATCACAGATACTTCGCTGCAAGGTATTGTATTTCGTGTAAGTATTAGAACTCCTCCTTTATGTCCTTCGCGGTCGAAACGTGTGGCCTGATATCCCCTGACTGAAAATTTGTGCTTGGCGTTGAGGTGTGTCTCTTGAATGCATGCCACATCTATTCTATCTTTATGAAGACGCTGTGTCAGGGATTCTTTCTTGTTATAAACTCCTTCGGCATTCCACTGTAGTATGTTGAGTGTCCTTGGTATTTGGTCAATAGCTCTTAACCTACTCCTCTGTGCCTTGACTCCACAGCACAGGGGAAGGTGACCACCAGTAGTCATGGGTGGACCCCCTCGAGGCAGGGGGCCCGGCACTATCACCGCCTGATGGGACTTCACGGGATTAGCACCATAACGATTAATTTTCATCTGTGGCATCATGAAATGATAAAGTTACGTTGCACTGCTTTGTCAAGCCTGTGGCTCAGTACATCCGATTTCGACAAGCATATTTTGGGGTGCTTTCCCTAGCCTTTGACTGTCCCCAGTCTACCTACAAGGCAGCAGGTTTGTGCGTCACTTCGTCTGGTCCCTCTCCCTTGACCTGTCCGACATGGGTGACCCTACCAGTAGCTGTGCTACCGTCGGCATAGCTCTTGGGGTCATTGGAACGCGCAAGCCCCTCTACCTCGTCAAGGTGGACGCACGGCAGAGGGGGGAAAGGGTATGATTTCCTGCCTTTATATGATACTATATTATAAGTATCTTCCATGCATAGTCTGGTCATGTTGATTAACTTCCTTGGTACTCCAAATTCCCGCATAGCATTCCATAGACTATTCCTATGAACACTATCATAAGCTTTTTTTAACATCCACAAAAATGTTATGGAGATCTCTTTTATATTCCCAATTTTTCTCGGCTATTTGTCGTAAGATAAATTTCTGATCTATTGTTGATCTGTTTTGTCTAAAACCCGCCTGGTAGTCACCTAATATGTATTCAGAATATGGTTTTAGTCTATTTAGTAATACTGCGGATAGTATCTTATAGCTTATGGACAGTAGTGATATTCGTCTATAATTTTCACACTGGAACTTGTCTCCTTTCTTAAAGATAGGTATCAATAATGACTCTTTCCAGTCATGGGGTAATTCTTCAATCCTCCAGATTTTTATTATTAGTTCGTATAACTTTAGATGTAATGCATGGCCACCCGCCTTTATAAATTCAGCAGCAATTCCATCAGCCCCAGTTGCCTTATTGTTTTTAAGTCGTGTGATTACATATATGATTTCTTCAAATGCGGGTTCTTTAATTTGTGGTTCACCCGTTAGAACCTCTTCCTGTGGGAAAGTGTTACTTGGAGCTTCACAATTTAGTAATTCAACAAAATATTCTTTCCATGTGTTGCACATTTCCTCATTGGTATTTATCATATTCCCATTTTAGTCTTTTACACCATATGTGTTGTGTTGGTACCCTCGTTTCATTGACTTTCATTGACTTCATTGACTGTGTGAGTGGCTTAGGGATGTGTAGGTGGGTAAGGGAATTGTATGTGTCGGGGTGGGATGTGTGAGTGGGTGGATGATGTGTGTGGGTAGGGGTATTGTGATCGAGAGATGTTTGGTTGGGGTGGGTGGGTGGGGGTGTGTGAGTGCGTAGTGGAGGATGTATGCGTGAGTGAGTGTGTTTGGTGGACGGGTAGGGAATGCGTGTGTGGGTGGGGAGAGGTGTGTGGTGTGTTGGTTGGGGATATTGTGTGAGTGAGGTATGTGGGTGGGGGATTTTTGTGGTGTGTGAGTGGGGGTATGTGGGGTGGATGGGTAAGGGTATCTGTGTGGGTGTAGGTGGGAATATTGTGTGGTATCTGGGTGGGGGATATGTGTGTGGTGTGTAAGTGGGGATGTGTTGGTGAGGGATATGTGTGTGTGTGGTGCGTGGGTTGGGAATAGTGCGTGGTAGGGGGTGTATGTGATGTGCGGGTGGGGGATTGCATGGTGGGGGTTTAGGTTAAGGCATGTGTGGGTGGGTGGAAGTTGTATGTGTGGGTGGTGGGGTGTGTGTGTGGATTGGGGACGTATAGGTGGTTAGGGAGGTGGGTGGGGGGGGGGGGGTAGGGACATGTCAGTTGGTGGGGATGTGTGTGTATGGTTTGGGGATGTGTGAGTGAATGTGCGATGTGTGGGTTGGTGGGGGATTGTGTGCATGGGTGGGGAATATGTTGTCGATGGAGATGTGGCTAAGGGATGGGTGGTTTGAGGTGTGGGTGGGGAGAGGATGTGTGGGTTAAGATGTGGATGGGCGTGGGATGTGTGGGTTGGTGGGGGAATGTTTGTGGGTGGCGAGTGTGTTTTGGTTGGGGGATCGGTTGAGGGCAGTGTGTGTGGGTGGGGGATGTGCGGGAGGGGGATGGGTCGGTTGGTGGGGTATGTATGTGTCCCTTGGCGTGTGTGTGGGTAGGTGGGGGTGTTTATGTGTCCCTTGGTACGCGTGTGTGTGGGTAGGTGGGGTTGTGTGGGTGGGGTGATGTATGGATAGGTGGGAGATGGGCTTCATAACATGGTAATTAGCCTTGTTTATGTTTACAACATTCATTTCACAATGTTTATTTTTCTTCCTATGTAAATGTATAATGCTCTTGATGAACGAAAGACGAGTGATTGAAAGGGCCGAATGTAAGACGGGCCTGCGTGCCCAATTTGTGACCCTAATAAAGTTGATTTGATTTGATTTGATTTGATTTGACTTCAGTTCTTTAAGAAACTTTCTAGATTCGTTTTTCTGGTGATTAGTTTCAATATCTTTGATTATATTACTCATATATTCTCGCTTCTGCTGTCGAACTATTTTTGTAGCCTCTTTACATTAATTTCTATATTGCTCTTCCTTTTGGATGTTGTTGATGTCATTTAGCCATAGCTGTCTGGCATTCTTTTTTCCTAATGACTGCTTCTTCACATTTTGGATTGAACCATGTGTTCTTTCTATGCGTGGTTAACACACCGAGACATTCTTCTGCGGTAGATTGAATTGTATTCTTGATGTTCAACCAAGTTTGGTCAACGCTTTCCTCCAACGGATTTTGTAGAATTTCAAGTTTACATTTTATTTCATCTGCAAATTTCTCTTTGACTGTAATTTCTTGTAGTTTTTCTCTGTTATATGTTGGGTGTAACCTTTGTAGTTTAGCATAGAAAGCTCTCTTAAGTTTTATTTCAAATTTTGCCCCAACGAGGAAGTGGTCGCTGTGGCACTCAGCTCCTCTATAGCTTCTAACTTGTTGTATGTTTGATGCATTTTTGTTGTTAATTAAAATGTGATCTATTTGATTATAGGTTCTCTTGTCACATGATTTCCAAGTTTGTTTATGTATATCCTTTCTTTGCAGTCTGGTACTGCTGATCTGCAGTCCTTTGGCTTCTGCTAGGTTGATGACTCTTCATCCAATATCATTTGAAGTTGTATGTAGGCTTTCCATACCGGCCACTTTTTTATGAGTTTGCTCTCTACCTATTTTTGCGTTGAAGTCTCCCAGCACAATCAGGATGTCCTGTTTGGGGGTTTCTTCTATGACATCTTCCAGATCATTATAAAAGTTTTCTTTAATATCATCTTCTTTCTCTTCAGTAGGTGCATGTACATTAATCATCGTTATATTTTTCCATTACCTTTTATTCGTAATTTACTAATCCTATCATTAACAGCTTTAAAGTTTAGAACGTTCCCCCATAACTCTTTTTTGATGACAAATCATGTTCTTATTTCATGTTTATTTTGGGTGTTTCCTCCATATATTATAATCATTCCATTTTGCTCTAAAGTACCCTCTCCTGGCCACCTTATTTCTTGAAATGCTGTTATATCCATTTTATACTCAACCAGCTCCCGGGTTAATTCTTCGGCCGCTCCAGCTCGATATAGTGTCCGTACATTCCATGTTCCAAATCTCAAAAGTCCTTTAACGTTCCAAGGTCGATGTCCAAATAAGTCAGTCCGAATTCTAGGCTCATGTATCTGTTTCGTAACAAAATGGTTTTTACAAAGGTGGAGATGTTAACCCCACGCTTCAACCCCCAACCTGGAGGACCAGGGTGTTTCTCTTTGTCTGTTCTCTACCCTATGACCTGTCCGGCTTGGGAGGCCCTGCTGGTAGCTACGCTACCGCCGACATAGCTCTCAGGGTCATTGAGAAACTCAAGCTCCCCAACCACGACAAGGTGGAAACACCATCAGGGGAGATTACATTGTTATGCTATGTATTATTAAATGTAGCATTCATTTCTACGTGTATGTTGTAATTTTCGACCATTTATGTTGGCATTCGATCTCACACTAAAATTATGAAGATCGCATGCTGTAATGTGGTATTTCAATGGCGGAAGATGGCAGTTTTCGTTGTCATACGCCATTTAATATTCTTATGGAGTATTCAGAGCGATTAACATGAAAATGAATGCATGTGTAAATTCAACACTCATTACTGTATGTATGTGTAATTTTTAATGACTCTTCAAAGACAATATTATTAATAATTTTGCACCTTTCCAACGGGACTTCTTTTGTTAAAATGCATCTACGCCGGCGGCCTTCGCGTTGACAAGACAACGCTTGCAGTCACGCACTGCGTCTGACATCATCACAGCTTGGCGTGGAGATGTCTATACCTCTGTGTGCGCGTGAGTGTGTGAGTGTGTGTGTGTGTAAACTGTCAGAGTTATCTGCCCTTGAGTTAGACAGCGACAGTGGTAATATCCCTTTGTGACAGTGCAAACAACAGTTGCGTGAGTGTGTAGGTACGGTCACAAAAAGTGAAATGGTCAAAAACTGTTTTCTTCTATATGTCTATATTAAATGATAGACTGACACACACATTTTAATATTTCCGTTTAGAAATGACCTGAGTGGCACCTTGCAGTCTTGACAGACCAAAGTATGTGAGTTGGAATGTGGCCAATATTCCATCACAATGCCTGGGCAGAGCTTCAGAGAAACATGTGGTGCCCAAACGACATGTTCCCTCTCTCGGCCTAGTCTTGTATTTTCCAGAGGAATGGGTAACCAATACGTCTGGCACAAGGTAGGCTGCAGCCGCTTGCGGCATAGCGTCAAACCTCCGAGACCTCGCCACCACGAGCAGGTGGCGAGTGATGGCCAGACCCTGGAACCCAAGGGACCCGGCTTAGAGGCGTTCAGCCAAGTCCCTCAGGTGAGGGCCTCGTACGCGCCTGGACCGTAAGGGCTCGCACATCTGTCAATCACAAGTGTCCGGACCTGTGTAAAGCGTGCACTATCGTCAGACTCTCCGCCTGACCTTAGCGGACCCCGCGACCAGCGGGAATAGGACCTCCAGAGAAATGACCTACAGACTAGAATAAGGAACCGTTGGATTTTTTTTTTTTTTTTTTGGTCAAGAGGTATCTAACTATACAGGTTATATAATTAAAAAGCAATTTAGAAAATGTTACTAAAGTGGCTGACCATCTCTCCCTTGTCAATAGATAATCGACCACCAAGAGGTGCATCCCTGCCAGCCTATCAGTCTGTTCATTTCACCGCACTCTCGCATGGCCAGGGCAAAACAATCCATACAAGTCTTACAATCTGTGACCTCTGAAGCGAGGTGAGCCATTCCACACAAAACATTCCTTTCTCCACTTTACTAAGCATACTTCTTGAATCCGTGATGACTGACAATGTGTGTTGCAGTGGTCTACTCTAACCAACGGAATGCCGCTATGACTGCTTCCACCGCCATTCTCATGCTGGAGGTCGTAGCCTCATATGTCATACTCTCCCTTTTCAAGCCTTCGCAATGAAACCCCAAAAACTCCGTCTGTTTAGCACCACTGACCCATCAGTATAGATCACTATGTCACCTTGATGTATAATACTATGGATCAGTGTTGCACTTCAAACGCTGTGCCATTCTCTGCACTCACGAGCTATTGTTACTATTACATTGTGCCAGTCCGTCCTGTCTTCCGGTACTTCAGCCCACTCTTTTTAACTACTGATGGTCTCTAGATCACAAACCTGGCGTATAGATATTTCCGCCTGTGCCATCCAGAACCTGCCTCGTCTTAATCTATGACCCTTGACCATATCTGTAGCTTCATGCAGGGTGTCATGAAACCACTATAATCACGATAGATGATGAAACAACAGAGGCAGGCTATATTCGAACTTACAAATTGTTTGCAACCAAGGAGCACATCCCGTCAGATCAAAGGCGCCGCTGGTCTATGATGATTCCGCGGGAACACGGGAAAAGAGTTCCCCGGTGTCTTAAAACAGACTCAAGATGAAAGGGAAAGCGCCGCCATGATTTGGTTGTCACATGTTGTTGACAGGAGAATGACGTCACGAGGTCAATCCCAGATTATATAAAAACAAGCTTGTTGTCGGGAGTGCACAGTAAAGTTGACCTAGGCTCAAGTGTTGAATAGCTCAGTGCTCGTAGTGAAAAGAATCCCGCATGTTTACTATCAGTATTTGAGAATAAAACATGTGTCTTTCATGGCAATTTGGAGATTCAATTCGGATTGTGAGCTAGGAATTAATAGGGTATCTACTCTTAGCATTTAAATGTTAATAATGTAGAATAGTAAAATGATAGTGAAGTTTAGACCTTTAACGTAGTGGTTGCTTTATAGTCAAGTATAAAAACAGTGTCGGCGACAATAGACAGTCGCAGTGTTAAACTAACTAGTGTAAGATGTACAATAGCCCAGCTAGTTGAGGATAGTGAAAGGGGATGATATTTAGTGTGATTGGGAATGGGGGGGGGGGGATAAAGGAAATGTCCAAGGGTGGGATATTCCAGTGGGGGTCTACTGGGGTTCTACACTTCGTATATTGGTATTTCCTTGTCTTGCCCTAACTCAGGCCAGGGGGGGGGGGGGGAGCTCTTCTGACATGACAGAGATTGATTCACTGTCATGGATCTGAGTAAGAATGTAGGCCCACACTCATCTAATAGGAGTCAGTGTCAGATTGCCCTCACCGAGTCTGTTATATCTCTTTCACAGGTTCCCTTCGGGTTTTCAAAGAACAGATGCTGAATTGTTTGTATCATGGAGAACTTGGTACGAGGAGATCTGTTCAGTGGCCCGTGCATTTGGCCCATGAGAAAAGGGTTTATGATGTCACACCACGGGTGTAAGAACAATATCGTGTTTGATTATTTATGATGTCATACCACGGGTGTAAGAACAATATCGTGTTTGATTATTTATGATGTCACACCACGGGTGTAAGAACAATATCGTGTTTGATTATCACAATACAAGTGAACTAACATTAAAGTGTTGAGTATCACACTACAAGTGACATCACATTAGAGTTGAATATCACACTACAAGTGACATAACATTATAGTGTTGTAACATTTTCACACCACGGGTGAAATATTAATAAGAATTAATCCAAAGAACGAGAACATTGTAACAGTGAAAACGGTAGGACTTGTAAGGATGAGACATTTATTCCCAGGAACCGTGTTACTTGTTTTCAATAGGCAGGGAAGGTTTATGGTTCGGAACCATGTAGACATTTATTAACAGGGTGTATGATCGCTGTCAGATCAACATCGGACTATATTCGTGATTGGTGACCAGGAATCTGGATTATCAAAGGGGCTACCGGAGAGAGTCAACATCGCACAAGAGGGACACGGCGTGTGGTGAGGTTTTTGTTTACTGACCCGTGATGATGTGGTGTAACTCGTACAATGATGATCAAAATGTGATCCGGAGCTTAGTGGTCTAATGTCTACATATACACCTAGAATATGCGAACACACATTCTACACTATTACACACACACACACACACACACACACACACACACACACACACACACACACACACACACACACACACTTCTCCCACATATACTCTTAGCTTTAATAAATTTCTTGTATTTATTTGTTGAGGCTTTAGTTGTCAAGGATGTTATGTTGGGGACAGAATGAGAGGGGGCATGATCAAGGGGTGAGCAAGAGTGAGAAGAAGGTGTCCTTGGACTGAGGGAGTGTTGTGGACGGAGTATGGTGGATATCTCCAGAATAGTGATATTGAAACAAACAAAAAATGTGGGTGTTGATTCCCCTCACTCCAGGGACGACACTATAGAAGTAATATCTCTCAAGACACTATAGTAGAGAGTGAGTACTTATAACGCGACACAGGGGCAGTGATCCCTATCTGCAGCAACTCTCAAGTACCATTTGGCCTGAAGGACCCTATGTCTATCCGCCATTGTTGGTAGTGCCAGGATATGCCTCATGCATATAATTGATGTGTCTTTTTTGCACCTCAGAATCACATGCATGGCCGCATTTTTTATGCGCTCCAACCTTTCAAGCTGGCTCTTTGATACTGTCAACAGCCACAAACCATACTCAATGACAGAAGTTATTAACTCCTGAAGGAGCCTGTAAAGCATCATTTGCTCTACCCCAGCTGCTGCCTTCGCCCTCAAAGCATTAAGTCCCCTACCAGCCTTCACCACCAAAGCCTTCCACATGATCTTTAAAAGACATACACCTGTCGAAGGTGATACCCAAGTACTTCAATTCACTCTCTCTACTAAGAGGACATCCATTCAATATAATACATGGGACATCTGCCTTTACAATTCGGTTATTCAGGTAGTACCATACAACCGATGCATTGTCTGTGTTTATAAAGGCCCCTGCGTCCCTGCACCACTCTGTCACCCTGTTTACTGCCACCTGTAAATCTTAAGCCAAACTTTCCCTATCCCTGCCCAGTCTGTACACCAACATATTATCTACAAATGTCAAGGCTCTACCAACACCTGGTGTCTCAAATAGCTGCTATTTTGCTGATGTAGACATTAAAGAACACTGGGGACAAGGCAGATCCCTATGGCAACCCAGGTGCAATCGT